>SADC01001192.1:0-56097 GCA_004194705.1 Ditylenchus dipsaci
TATTCGTTTAGGCAAGACGCGCAAGAATCACTGAAGAAGCCAATTAAGAAAGAAGAAGACTCCCGTGAAGAAGCGTGTGACTGTTCCTCGTAAGGCCAAGAAAATACCCAGACTTCTCAAGGATGATCAGATGAAACTACTCCAGCTTCCGAGTCTTCGTCTGTCATCCGTGGGCAGAGTCTCTCAGACGCGTCTCAGGTGAATTAATTTAGATTGTTGCATTGTATGGTGACGATGTCTCACGTCCTATTTTTTATTTTAGACAATCTTTTTTAAATGGGTTTTAATACATCTCCTTTGTCATTTGCCTGAGAAAAATTTAATGTTGATTTTTTTAGTAGTTGAATCGGGCTACGGTCGTCTTACCGCCAATGTGAATGCTTTTTTGAGTGGGCTATATTAATTATGTTTTAGTCCTCCGAATGCATTGGATAGCACACCGCTTCGCGACCAGGTGTTGTCGAGTACTAGCTTCAAGACATCTGTTGCTGAGCGCATCTTTATGGTAACTAAGTACTAACTTAGCTTGTATTTATTTGTTGGCTTTAGCAAAGTCCCACTGATGATGCTAATTATGGTCGTTGAAGAATCCAGACGTTATTTGTTGACCTGTTATCATAAATCCCTCCTTGCTTGTTCTGTTATTGCGTGAAATAAAGTCCTGTTAATAATTCATGTTGCTTTTTTTGTTGTATATCGTCATTTGGTTGTTGTGCGAATTATGTGTCCATGATTATTAGTGAGTCTTACTATTGCAAGATTCCTCTATGCATAAGTTTTTATATTGAAATATTTACCGATCTGGGTGTTAACGTAGTCATGTTTTTGGTGACTCTTGTCGTATCAGCCAGAATGACTAGACTATTGTGAAGCCATGGTGACCTTATAAGCTGTACGATGTAAACTCTTTTATTCCGGCTACCATTCGTTTAAGAATTGTGTTGCTGCTCAACGTTTTTAAATTTTATCTCTTGAACAAGTTACAAACCAAATTAAATCCACCGAGATGATCTAAAATTTAAGTGGCAGACTTAGTTAGGTGGATTTTGAGGTGGTGGAGTTAGTTTGTAGAAATTACGTGTTAACCCTCGTAACAATGTAGAAGCTGCACATTCGAACCAATCTGGGTGAACGCTTAAGTTTTTTTTTTCGCATTTTTCATGAGTGTGTTATTAAAATGGTTCTCAGGATTTGTGTAAAACTACTAGAGCTAAGTAATACCCAAGATCTAGGTGAAAAATTAAGAGACATAATCTGTAATTTTGAAGGTTTTTCTATATGAAAATGGGCACCGTGATTTTTTCGACTTTTTTCCACCGTGCATCTTGTATACTAAACGACTCTAAGTTTAATGCGAGCAATATCTTCTCAGATGTCAACACCGATTTATCCTGAAAATTTTGAGTTATAGAGCCGATCTTTTTAATACAGTCAACCCTCGATTTAACGGCCCCCTTTGGGAGGGGCCGTTAAATTGGGGGCCGTTAAATCGAGTTCATTGAAACAAAAGTGTCCAAAGGGGCCGTTAAATCGAGGTATGACTATGAAAAGCTCAAAACTCAACAAAGATCCGATGAAAAAACTAATTTGGATTGAAAAACAAGAACAACTGAGCTCAGCAAGCAATAATGATAAAGAGTTTTCATTTCTGACTGCCTTTGCAATTTTTCGTAGAATTAGTCATGATCCTTAGCTGAAATTACTCTTTGTTCTCTTGTTAAGTTTCTTATGTAAATTAAGTGGTTGTAGTTGATATCACAATCTAACCAAAAATGCATTTGAGACGTTTTGAGTACTGCACGATTTCCATAAACTTCTATAAGTTATAGAAGTTATAGCGATAAGTCTATAAGTTATAGCTTCACTGTGACACAACATCTTAAACCATGAACCATCGACACAAAGGTGCTAATTTATGTTCAAAATGCAGAAAATTAAATAAAAACACTTTTAATTATAACCGATAATCACATCAAGCACCTGCGATTATGGCTGATTTTCGACTGAAAGTGCTGATTTCAGACAGTTTTGTCATGAGAGCCCCGTCTTAAATAGTAAAAATAAACAAAATAATCAGGCAAATAGTGACGATAAATCGAGGGGGCCGTTAAATCGAGGGCATACTTTTGCAGTCAGGGCCGGCTCAAGGGGGCTGTTAAATCGAGGGCCGTTAAATCGGGGGTATAACTCCTTATGTTTTAGTCAAATCCAACCAAACTGAGCCCAGGGGGCCGTTAAATCGAGGGAGCCGTTAAATGGGGGGGGGGCGTTAAATCGAGGGTTGACTGTAACCAGTGCTGTAAATGGCACCGGTGCCGAAAATTTGGAGGTCGGTGCCCGGTGCGGTGCCCGGTGCCATCATTTTAGAGGTCGGTGCCGAACCGGTGCCGCACCAGCAAGTGGTGTGTATCATACCCGGCAACAGCTAACTAAGTTATAATTCGCCTCGAAACAACACAATAATGTCGATAACATTGTTCATTTTTGCAATTTAGCTGAAAAAATTCAAAATTAAATTGATAATTTTTTCAAAATATACAAAAAAATGTGTTGCGACACCGGCACCGGCAGCACCGGCACCGCCGGTGCCCGGTGCGGTGCCCAGTGCCGAAAATTTGAAGGCTGGTGCCCGGTGCGGTGCCCGGTGCCGAAATTCCAAAATTTACAGCACTGACTGTAACTAAATAATTTTACTCAAAGCAAAACCTCGATTTAAGGACAGGCTTTTTCAATAATCCCTGATCTTAAAGGAGCATGGCTTCCTACGACTAAATCAATTGTTGATATTTGAATTCCCGGGACAAAATCCTACACTATGGTTTTGGCACGAATTGTTTTTGCATGGAAGCATTTTTTATTTCAAATATTCGGCGCTACTTGGATATGCCCCCCCCCCCCAAATCAACTTTTTTTTAAAAGTGTTTCCAAACACCCTATATCGACCTAAAATGGCCTCAGGAGTTCAAAAAAGGCATTATTTTTGAGTTCTGGTCAATAAAAAACTGAGTTTTGGGACCACCCAAAATCACTCATTTTGACCATTTTTAAAGGGATTTAGGTCTGTATTTGGGTGGAAATGGACCAAAAGGTGCCAATATCTAACAAAAAGGAAGATGTTGAACATAGTTTTGTTGACTGGGGCCTACCGCATAAATAAACTCTGGTATGCATACATTTTTCATGCATCCAGAGTCCCTTTCGAGGGATTTGCGTCTAAGGTATGTGGGTGTGCGCATCTCAACCCCAAGCAACCAAGCCCCCTGCGCCCCCTTCGGGGGCGCAGGGGGCTTGGTTGGTTAGAGATGCGCGCACTCACTTACCTTAGACATAATTCCGAGCAAGACTCTTGATTAAAAATGCATTTAGAGACTATTTTTGCCCAGCTCCAGTGACCAAAACATGGTAAAACAGGTAAAAAGTCAAAATTTAAAAGTGTCCAAAACTCGATTCTTTATTGACCAGAAGTTGAAAATAATGTCTTTTTTGAACTTCTGAGGCCATTTTAGGTCGATATAAGGTGTTTGGAAACACTTTTAAAAAAAGTTGATTGGGGGGGGGTATATCCAAGTAGGGTCAAATATTCTTTTTAAATTCTTTAATTACTTCAAACCCAGCAATTGTGGGCACAGCAAAAAGTATGATTACTCACTGAACCCGTAGCATTTAGCCGGATCGGATCCCGAGGTTGAGCATGAGTCAGACCTCTTCGGAGTGTCCTGGACTTCGAGTTTTGGATTTTCTGGGCCTTTGGCTCGGCCTTCAATCTGTGCGTGAATGTTCACTGTGTAAAATAGCAATGCCGGAGCAAGTGAAATACAACTGTTCATACCGACTCTTCTTGAATTTTCTCGGTATTTTTTATAGAAGTTGGTGATTTCGCCGGTGTGGCGATTTGTCGATGCTAAGGCGAGAGTTTTAGAAAATTCTGCCCTGATACCAAAATTTCTACCTAAATCTGTGTCCGTTGAAATTGATCCTACCTAAAATTAAACCAAAAACAATTTTAAAGTCAAACCAAAGGTTTGCTTACTGATCAGACTAAAAAAATTTGTAAGGCCGAGCCAAAGGCCCGGCAAGTCCAAAACTCGAAGTCCACGACACTCCGAAAGGTCTGACTCATGCTCAACCTCGGGATCAGATCCGGCTAAATGCTACGGGTTCAGTGAGTAATCATACTTCTTGCTGTGCCCACAATTGCTGGGTTTGAAGTAATTGAAGAATTTAAAAAGAATATTTGAAATAAAAAATGCTTGCATGCAAAAAACAATTCGTGCCAAAACCATAGTGTAGGATTTTGTCCCCGGGAATTCAAATATCAACAATTGATTTAGTCGTAGGAAGCAGGGCTGTAAATCGATTTTTGACATCCGGCTTTATTTTTGGTCATAACTTTTCTGTATTAGATTGTTTAAAAAAACTGATTACCCAGTTATGCTCACTGATGCATTAACTATCTAACACACCTACGAACATCCGGGGTTGTAATAGAAAAAAACTAGCGTAATTTTTAAAACATCCGGATGTCAAAAGCGGATGTCAAAAAAAAACATCCGCTTTTGACATCCGGATGTTTTAAAAATTACGCTAGTTTTTTTCTATTACAACCCCGGATGTTCGTAGGTGTGTTAGATAGTTAATGCATCAGTGAGCATAACTGGGTAATCAGTTTTTTTAAACAATCTAATACAGGAAAGTTATGACCAAAAATAGAGCCGGATGTCAAAAATCGATTTACAGCCCTGGTAGGAAGCCATGCTCCTTTAAATTAAGGTTTTGCTTTTTGAGTACAGTCAAACCTCGTTATAAGATACACCCGATATAAGATACACCTCGTTATAAGATACACCTAAAGAAGATTTGGTTGGTCTGAACTAAATTAAGGCAAATGAACCCTCTATATAAGATACACTCGATACAAGATACACCTCGTTATAAGATACACCTGAGCTTGATCCCGTTCAGTAAAATGTCACTCGATATAAGATACAGTCCATAAAAATATACAAAATTTTTGAATTGCCGCCATTTTTAGTGCAAATTTTTCAACTTTTTGTTGCGGAAAGCTTTTTGTTCTGCTAAGTCCTGCAGCAGGACTTAGTAGTTGTTTCATGTAAGTCCTGTACAAGGACTTATTATTAGTATCATGTAAGTCCTTTTTCAGGAGTTATAAAATTTATATGTAAGTCCTCTACCAGGACTTATGATACACCCTCTATATAAGATACACCTCGTTATAAGATACAGCTGAGGTCTGTCCCTGGGTGTATCTTATAACGAGGTTTGACTGTAGTAAAATTATTTAGTTATTGAAAAACGATCGGCAGAATCGGAATCCTTGCGGTATTTGCAACCAGACTGCCAAAATAAAACTGGTAAAATTTTTTGGCGATACTAACGAATACACCCCCCCCCCCCCCCAAGAATCCGACCTTTTAAAAATTGCTGTAACTACCCTTTGAAACAACAAGTTTAGGCTTAGCTCTTAGGCTTACTGAAGTTATGACTTTTTCTGGGTCTGGGACATAAAATCGGGTAATTTTCACTTAAGTAAAAAAGGTGAAAATCGTTGGGGGGGGTATTAGCTTGTAGGGCCAAAATTTCAAATATCGGGCTAAAAAAAGTGTCGGACCCGTTCGGTTGCGGTGTCCTTAAATCGAGAGTCGACTGCATGGCTTTTTATAGTGAAGTGATTATTTTATGCCACCAAAAATGACCTATTTTCTCAAAATGGATGGTAGTGGTCTGTTTTGTATACAGTTGACTCTCGTTCAACCGACACTTCGATAAACCGACACTCTCGTTAAACCGACACCCTGAGCCCGATTCGTTTGGCCGACAAAAAAACTCAACAAAATTTACCTTCGATAAACCGACACCCCCAAGTCAGTCCGCATAAAGAAATTTAGGCGCTACTCGGTTATACAACCCCCCCCCCCCCCAAAAGTGCTACTCGGGAATACCCCCCCCCCCAATCCTAGGAGCTACTCGGTTATACCCCCCCCCCCAAAATCAAGATTTTTAGGAGTGGTCAAAACACATTTTTAAGCAATAATTTCGCCATAAAAGGTCCAGAAAAGCAATTAAAATAGGGTTCAAGGGCTGTATGGGAGGGGAAGGACAAAACAGGGGCCACTTCTATAGTGCCTATAAGTACCAAAGAGTAATAATTCTCTGAGCGTTGAAGTCACTTTCAAACCCAGCCACTTGTGGTGCACGTAAAAGTATAAGGACTCGAAATGATCGGACCGATCAGCCGAGGGGATCCCGATGGTTGTCGTGTAACTTTTGGACGGCTGAGCCTCTGGCTTGTAGCCTCAGGCCGGAAAATGGGGGAGACCCTTTTCGGCCGAAAAATCAAAGATGTTGAACATAGTTTTGAATACTGGGGCCTACCGCATAAATAACTCTGGTATGCATGTTTTTTCATGCATCCAGAGTCCCTTTCGAGTGATTTGTGTCTAAGGTATGTGGGTGTGCGCATCTCAACTCCAAGCCCCCTGCGCCCCCGAATGGGGCGCAGGGGGCTTGAGAGTTAGAGATGCGCGCACGCACTTACCTTAGACATGATTCCGAGAAGTACGCTTGACCATAAAATGCATATAGAGTCTCTTTTTGCCACGGCCCGAGTTGAAAAACATGGTAAAGCAGCTAAAAAAAAGTGGCCCTTGTATTATTCCCTTCCTCTCCCAATACAGCCCATAATCTCTTTTTAATTGCTTTTCTGGACCTTTTCCGAGTAGCTTTTGGGGGGGGGTATTCCCGAGTAGCTTTTTTGGGGGGGGGGGGGTATTACCGAGTAGCGTCGAAATTCACTCTCGATAAACCGACACCCCCTAAATTTCCTGTCAAATTTGAATAACCGCCAAAAAATATTCAAAATTTTGTCAAGAAAAGAGACCTTAAATCACCAGTCATACTGAGCAATCGGGAGTCCTCGATGAAGCCGTGATTTGGATCACCAAAGATCAGCTCCTCCAGCAGGAACCAGTTAGGACTCACATACCCATGTTCATCCGTAGGGCCGGGTACCCAGCGCGCTGTCTGATCTTGCCTCCGATAGGTCCGCATAAGTGTCTGGTCCACAGTCTCTCATCAACTGCCTGACCTGCTCTGGAAGGTTCCATGGAATTGCTGCTTGGTCTAAAGTAAAACTTAAAACTAAACAAATTAGTGCAGGACCAAAGCAAAATAACATGAAGCAAAACATTAAATTAATCAAAGATTTATTTTATATGTAGAAAAGTTAGGCATATTTGGTGAGACCAAGTATGGGTTCCTTATAAATTCAAATCACAATCATTTTTAAATATATGTGGCTTTTGCTATAGAATGACCATATCTATGGCACCGCACCGGTGCCATGAGCTGGCGCCGGTGCCAAAATTTTGATAGTCGGTGCCGTGAGCTGGTGCTGGTGCCAAAATTTTTAATAGTCCGTGCCGTGAGCTGGTGCCGGTACCGGATTTTTTGAGGTCGGTGCCGTAAATCGGTGCCGGTGTCGAAATTCTAAAAAAGGGAAATTACATCGGTGCGGCACCGGCACCCGGCAGCTCATGGCACCGCGCCCGTGCCGTGAGCTCGTGCCAGTGCCTGAATTTTCGGGCTCAGTGCCGTGAGCTGGTGCCGGTGCTGCAATTCTAAGATTTACAACACTGGTCTCGAATGACCATAGAAAAGTGTTTGTGGTTTCTTTTGTATACTCTCCACTCTATCCCTTTACTCTCATTTGAAATAGGTTGGCCTCCCGCTGTGCTTCTTGTGGAATGAATAAAACTGTGTTTATTTTGGAAGGAGACAGATTTTGAGAGAAGGTTAACACATGCTTTGTGACAAATTAGCCTTCAAAATATTCACATTTATGCGCGATGATACTTTCTTTCCCAGCCCATTGAGTTTAGTAGGAGGCTGTAAAACAAATCTCCATCCCAAGTTTAAATTTAGATTTCTCACTTTTCATTTCCAAATTTTGTTGCTACTGTAAGTCCTAGAGCTCGTTGTTTTCATTATTCTAAATTATTGCTTCATAATGGGCAGTTTTGGTTGGTGGATTATCCTGCTCTATTTTTCGGATAACATTGTTATTATTATTTCTGCTCAGTTGTATAAGGAACCTGCCTGTTTTGCATAAAGACTGTGAGCGAGAGTCACAAGTATTTCCAGAGCTTTGTCTATTAATTGTTGGTTGCATTCATTGTGTGCTCTAAGAAGTCTCATCCCCCTACTCAATAAGACAAGTCTCAACAAAGTACAGGATATCCAATTTTTCACTATGTCCTTTTCCTGTCTCGACTAGAACTTTTTTTATATTCTAAAGATATGAAGTCGGAAACTTTTTTTTTATTCGCTAAAGTTGCCAAGCAAAAGAGTGTTCGGTGATCGGTATCGTGAATCTCGATAGTAATGGCATCTGCATTTGTTCAATAATTGTCTGATTAGCAGTGCTTCGGAGGATCTAACCTAGAGCATGAACTAGGGTTGGTTTATGACCTTAAATGACCATCCAGAATGCCCGCACATTTTTACTCATAACTTTTGTTATTTTCGATGAATTTTATTTCTGTAAAAAGTAAACAGAAGAGGACAGCCTGGGCTACATTTTGAGATATCACAAAATTAAATGACCCTTGCTGGAATATTTAATGACCGAATTTATGACCGCAAAAATATTAAATGACCGGTCATGACCGTAAAATAAATTCGGTCATTAAATATTGCAGCAAGGGTCATTTAATGTTGTGATATCTCAAAAAGTAGCCCCGGCTGTCCTCTTTTGTTTACTTTTTACAGAAATAAAATTCATCGAAAATAACAAAAGTTATGAGTAAAAATGTGCGGGCATTCTGGCCGGTCACTAAAGGTCATAAACCAACCATAGCATAAACGAACAAAGGTAATACTAGGGCTACTTTTTTTCTAGGGTAAGCCAGTTTACGCCTGGAATCGAAAAGTGGGAAGTCGGCTTTTCACTTATTTAAAAAAAGTGTTTAAATGACTCCTAAGTAATTTTTATATGCTTAAAACGATAAAAAAATTATTTTCTGACATTATTCCACACAAAAATGGATTTTAAGAAAAAAAAATTTTTGACTAAAATTCGACTTTTTTCCTTGGGGACCAAGGCAATCCAACCTGAAAGGGTACCTGGATACCACAAAAAGATGGAATTTGAACATAGTTTTGTTGACTGGGGCCTACCGCATAAAGAAACTCTGGTATGCATACATTTTTATGCATCCAGAGTCACTTTCGAGTGATTTGTGTCTAAGGTATGTGGGTGTGTGCATCTCAACCCTAAGCAACCAAGCCCCCTGCGCCCCCTTCGGGGGCGCAGGGGGCTTGGTTGGTTAGAGATGCGCGCACAGACTTACCTTAGACATAATTCCGAGCAAGATTCTTGATTAAAAATGCATTTAGAGACTCTTTTTGCCCAGCTCCAGTGACCAAAACGGGGTAGAATACCTTAATACAAGGTAATTTGCCTTGGTTCCCAAGGCAAAAAGTCAAAATTTTTTTTCAAAAATACCATTTTTGTATGGAAAAATGTTAGAAAATAACTTTTTTTATCGTTTTAAGCATATAAAATTACTTAGGAGTTGTTTAAACACTATTTTTAATTAAGTGAAAAACCCGCACCAACACCACCCTCCCCCCCCCCCCCCAACCCAATAAGCTCCAATACGGGTTCTCTTCGGTGTTTGGTTTTAATACGGGTACTCTTTGTGGAATGAATAAAACTGTGTATATCGGCCTTGTATATCAGCCCTTAGCATAAGGCCCAAATTCTAAGGCAAAGACTAAGGGCTCACCCTAACTTCTAAGCCTGAAAATTATTGGTGGGGTATTGGTACAACCGAGTAGCGCCAAAAATTTGACTCTACTCGTTCTCAACACCCTCTACAATAATTGGGGCTACTCGGTTATTTTCGGACCCCAGATCTGATTTTTTAATTTTTATTCTGATTTTTAGACTTATTCAATCCATAGTCTCCTATAAATCAACTTTTTTACTATTTCTCCCTATTCTCCTTGCTATTGCCATGCTTCAGTTGCGGCAATAACAACAGTTAGTTTGATAAAAGAATACATCATATAGGGTGATAAATCATTATTTGTTGTGTGGATATGCTTGATTTCGCTAATCCCTTGGCTCCTTTTACTCTACTGACAATAGTCAAATGTTGTTAATCTTAAGTTTACGGTCATTATGGTGAGGGGTAGTAGTGGTGGTGGTTGTATTAATAAGTTTGGGAATGGAGCCGTTGCGAGAATGGGGGCGGCAATGCCCTTTGTCAATTAAGCTGCTTTGCATTGAAGTGCCGAATACAGATTGTTTATCCCTTTAAGCAGCCGCAATAACTGTTGTTGTGATGGTGGTGGTAGTGGGGCATATGCCTCATTATTATCTTCTTCCTCCTACAAGTGGTCATCAATTAATTTAACTTAACTTAGATAATCCGTATTTCTCTTTTTTGTCTTATGTTTTAATTTTTAGCGTTCCATTTTAGAAGGAGCATGCCCTTTCCTTTGAAAAAATAATGGGGACCATTAAATTTTTTTCAAATCTCCAGTTTCCACTGGTTTAGCGTTCAATCTGATATTTATGACGTTAGACCACCGTATATTTTCTATTAAACGGGCATGCTCACGCTAGTAAGAGGTGGGGCCGGGAACTCGAAAATGTTTCACAATCATTAATTTTCTGTACGAATTTTCCACGTGGTTTCTAACAAAACCATACCTAAAATTGAATTCTAGGCCTTGTTTGGCACTATCCTAGTATAGGGGGCCAAATTATTGCCTTGGTCCCCCTGTCGTTTTTCTTGAAAAATGCGATGGTATCACTTGTTATTTTGAAGGTGACCGTGGTCAAGGTGATCATAGGTAACACTATAGAATGACCCCCCCCCCCCCAGCTAGCGAAAAATTTACTTTTCCTGAAGGGGAAAGGACCCTTCTCATTTTGATTCTCGTGCTCTGAATAGGCACGGAAACACTTTGGTTTCCAAAAAATCAAAAAAAAAAATTTTCGATTTGCCTTGGTCCCCAAGGTAAAAAATTTAAGAAAATTCAAAAAAAATATTTTCTGAATTTCCGCCAAAACATTTTTTAAGGGATTTAGGGCTGTATTGGGAGGGGAAGGAAATAAAAGGGCCACCTTCATGGCAAAATTATAAAAAAGTGAATTCTGGACTACTTCGGATGTCCTGCCATGTTTTTCAACTGGGCCGTGGCAAAAAGAGACTCTATATGCATTTTATGGTCAAGCGTACTTCTCGGAATCATGTCTAAGGTAAGTGCGTGCGCGCATCTCTAACTCTCAAGCCCCCTGCGCCCCATTCGGGGGCGCAGGGGGCTTGGAGTTGAGATGCGCACACCCACATACCTTAGACACAAATCACTCGAAAGTGACTCTGGATGCATGCCAGAGTCTATTTATGCGGTAGGCCCCTTCGATTTTTCGGAAACCAAAGTGTTTCCGTGCCTATTCAGAGCACGAGAATCAAAATGAGACGGGTCCTTTCCCCTTCAGGAAAAGTAAATTTTTCGCTAGCTGGGGGGGCATTCTATAGTATAGCCTGATCATATTAACCCAAATCACCATGATCACAATAGTCACAAATAATCACCATAATCACAATGCTGTCATATCCATAGTGAACAAGGGGTACAAAGAAATTTCTCAAGAAAAAACAACAGGGGTGACCAAGGCAGAATATTTGGCCCCCTATACTAGGATAGTGCCCCTTATTTTGTTAGAAACCAAGTTTGAAAATCCATACACAAGTTCAATGATTAGAAAAAAACTTTGAATTCCCCGCACCACCTCTTATTAACGTGAGCATGTCCCCTTAAAGGCTCCGGGTCCTTTATTTTTCAACCCTGAAAAGATAGGAAAAAATTTGGGTAGATTTTAAGATTTTTGGGTGCTCAACCAAAATCTGAAAAGTAAAATTAGGTAAACTCGTGCTACCTAAGAAAACGCAAAAAAACAGATTTGCAAAATTATTTTTCTGGGCTGAGATATAGGTCATTGACGAGGGGCGTTTATTAGAGAGGGGTCTTTAAGAGAGAAAATACGGTACCTGTAAAAATGAGGCAAAAAACTTTTGTGACATAAGGTAGAAGGCTTATAGAAAATATTCAGGACAGAAAACACCGCTGGTCACCACCTTTTCTCCGTTTAACGCACGGGTATCCCCCTTAAAAGTCTTCAGGCAGTTTGAACACAGAATTTGAAACAGGAAGCAACCTTTTGTGTCTTTTGAATTAGTCACCCTGGTTATTCAGCGTATCCGTTTTGTGTTGAAAAGGTTTAGCTGCCGTTGATTATGTAGATTGTGAAGTAATTAAAACTGTTTGATCTCTCCATATACACCACAAAAAAAATTTCAGTTGTCAAAAGACTTTACCGCACACCACCGTATCCTTTGCAAAATCAATTGCCGCACTAATGACACTTCCAGTACCACCTATTCCATTTTAATTAAAACCTTGTTCCGCAAAAGAGTGTTTCTAATCACCTCCAATAAAGAAGGAAGTGAGGGGGGGGGCACGCCTGCTTGGGAAAGGTGTTTGGTCAAACACCAAATATTTGAGTGCTGGACTAATCCAGCAGTTGCGTAACGACAATTCCTTAATCATGTGTGTTTGGTACAGTTAGCACCACACAAATCTGCTTGCCTTTTGTTAAGTATGTTTGGACAGTGTCCCTTCTTGACTGGATTAGTAGCCCATGTTTTTTAGGGGTAGGAAGCTGAGTGAGACAGGCAGATGTAAGTAGTATTGTTGAAGATTACATGGTCAAGAAGAACATTGCTGACTGTGCATTTCAGTTTTTTGCTGTATTGTTGTGAATTAGAGTAGCAATTATAATAATTATAATTGGGAGTTACACATCTGTAAATCAATTATTTATAAAACATTAATATTCTTGTAATTTACATTTCGTAACATTACAGCCATCTTGGTTGAGCATGAGTTGCTGGAAAGACACTGTTTGCGGTGGGGCCAATCTGGCACCATTGCCTACTTTTCTGAAACCATTACGGTGACCAGTCCATCCAATTTTGAATGACCCAAATTCCAGTACCAAAAGCAGTGCTATAATGGCAGTTCACGATCAAAAGAGTTTTTTGCCCCCGTCCCTCACCCCTACAGTGGTGTTGCGTTTTTTAGAAAATAAAAAGATCTCTTTTTCTGTTAAAATTGTGTTCCTCGCCTTTTTTTGTTTTTTTTTTTACTTAAATGGTTAGAACGTACAACAAGTGGTTTTAAGACATTTTTGAATTGCTTCGTGAAACGTGCACTTTAGCCGTTCCGGGGACAAAGCTTTTTTCTGCTACCAAAAAGACTTTTTTCTGCTGCAAAAAGAATTTTTTGCTGCAAATCGGCTTTTTTTGCTGCAAAAAAATTCGAAAAAACCTAGCTAACTCATACACTTACAGATTGTCATACAATCCCTGCATTGTCATTAGCAGGGCTAATTCGTACTCTTTTGGATACCTGTCCTTGTTTGATTTCACTTTTATTTTTATGAGCCGTCCTAATTTTCCCCAGAAAAGTCGGAAAAATTATAAAGGTCTCATTTACTTAAATAAAACTAGAAGAAAAAATAGGATGGTCATATTAGTAAAAATACAGGATGTCGATGAGAAACGGAGGACACGAAGGACGACGCGGTCACTGTAATGCAATAGTGCAATCAGAAAGTGCAATAAATGTCATTGAAAAATATTTGCCCTGTCCCATGATCAGCGAGTATGCTATCGTCAGTGCCCATTTCGGTCTGAACAACATGATATAATTAACCATCGGGAACTGGCCGAACAAGAAACGACGCTAAATTTTAAATGGGCTCAATCTTCCGGGTAAAATGATTAGTAAAAAGCTTCAAAGTAAAAAACACTAAATATTTACCAACAGACGCCTCCACCACAGCAAAAACGGATTAATTTTTTTATTTTTATTAAAAACAGCGTCTGGCCTTCCAATTACACGAAATACGGTATATAAACCAAATTTTACCACCACTGTTAAAAACGACTTCTTGGCCTAGAGAATAAGACGTCTAGTCGCGTAATTAGAGTTACTCTGTACTCAGTGGACATGAGAAGGCAAAATAACTTATATAGCTTAACCACAACGAAGGTAGGAGGTCGAATGTCGAAGTATTTGAGGTCCCATAACTAAGCGAGTTTTTGACATTTTTTCTTTCGAAAAGTGATTTTATCTATCATTAAGGTTCTTTCCCGAAACTCTGTAATACAGGGTGGCCCGAAAAAACCTGAAATTTTTCAAAATTAACACTGTTTTGTTTAAGACTTTTGAATTTATATATTTCTTACATTATTTAGCAATGTTTGTAGCTTGTTTAAAAGCCAAGATCAAGGGCTACGTGCTAGTGCAAAAACATTTCAAAAATCACAACAAAATTTCAAAGAAATATGTCAGAATTTGTTGTTCAAATTCAGACTTTTTGAACAGTTTAAATTAGACAATTCATTCAGTAAAATTTTGCGTGTCGCATTCATTTATTGTTTTTTTCATCGTTTCTCTATTTTTTTATATTGAATTTGGTGTAACAAGGATGGACGGTTGCAGTCTTAGGTCATAAGGTCAGCTTCGAGGAAAGCAACATATGGGAAGCAACCACTTAGTGAGTTAGCCCTGTGGAGCGAACCGCGTTAATCTCGTGTTACGAGAGCTAGACCTAAGACTACGGCAGAATGAGAGGACTCGGTACTGGCCTCACAACCGCTATTTAATCATCCTTGCTTACGCCAAAAAAAATCTGTATATCAGACAGTGCGCGGAAGCCCTTGACAAAAATTTTCGGATTTTTTCAGGTTTTTTTGGGCCACCCTGTAGTTGAATAGAAAAAATGAAACACCAAAACAAAAACGACAATTATTTTTAATTATTATTTCGAATTTTCAACTTTCCGGTCAAAAAACTTTCCGGACATGAAACAGTCCCCTCTTTAATAATATTCACAAATTATAAGAATGCTAGCAGCGATATTTGGTTCCTCGTATCGTAAGCTTGTTCATTATTATACAGGACAATCAAGCAGTGTGCAAACCTAATTTCCACCTTGCTTCTGTGTTTATTACTATGTTTAGTTGAGAAAAAAAATTAATGAGCTGCATTAATTTACGCATCCCCAACCTTTGTCCCTTCCATTATAGCTCCCCATATTATCTTGTTATTATTGTCCCTGCTTGCCGTCTTCAGATTTAACTTTCATTATTTACTAGACAATGGAAACCTACATGGACGAGTCAAAAAAAGTGTGCAGTAATAGAGTGTGGAATCCAGCACTGGAGGAGATTCAACAAACTTACCCTCGTCCACAATTGCAAAAAAGAAGGAAAAGTATTGCTGAGGTGAGTCAGACATTGACCAACAGAAAAGAAGGTGCCTCACAATTCTCGCCCCCACCATCAGATTTAGTCAACAAAGCATCAGGATATATGTCTGCGACGCTGATACAACAACATGCTTCTAATGCTCTACAACAGCACCATAACCCATTGTTCAACGTAAATAATGTTTTTAGTATTATTTAACTGGCTGAAAATTTCAAATTTGGCTAACCAGTAAAGGGAAATAATCTTAAATAAAACAAAATTCAATCACTTTAGACCGGTCACCAAAGTACAGAATTATCGAAATTTCAACAAGCATTTTTAACAGATTTTTTTCTATCATAGTTATAATCGCATCAAGAACAATACTTATGCACTTTTCACATTTTTCGAAAATAGGGGGGGGGGGCACAAAGTACGTATAACCATTTTGGCCTAGATGTGTTGAAAAAACTAACACGTCAAAAACACATCAAAAAAATTTTAGCCATCCAAATTTCCCAAAATTAAGGGTCACTTTTATTTTATCCGTATATCGTGTGAAAAGCGAGCATGAGATCTTATTTTCCTTTTATAGCATATGGGCGCTTATTAGAAAAAATACATTATCAGATTTTGAGTTTTCGTCACAAGAGTATTCCTGAAATTTTTAAAGACAAATTTAAAGCTAAAACAATTCAAGATTTTCAACCAAGTATGATAATTTTAACTCTTTCTGAACTTACTTTTTTTCAGAACTATCTGCAAATGTTAGCAGCACCATTTCTGGCTCGTCTTCACCACCAGCAGATGGCCCCTTCAAGTGCTTCGCTTTTCCACAACCACCCACATCTACCGACCCCATTTTTCGCCACTACCCACCACACAAACAACAACTTTTTCCGTCCTATTTTGGCTGCTCCATCCTGTAAGTTTAACTTTCTGATAGGATTTTCAGCAATCCGTAATTATTTTCAGGTAATCCTGTCCACTTCCTCGGCCAATCCCCTCCCAACATCCTAGTTTCAAGCGGAAATCGCACTGGATCAACTGAAAAATCTCAACTTCATAAGAAGAAATATAGTAAAAAGGTGAGCCAACAAGCAGCAAGAGAAGGGCAACAATGTTGTAGCACTCTCATTCCTGCAGTCAACCGTAAAGTGACCAACCCAATCGTTCTGGTAATTAGTCCTTATTAACAAAAAAACTAACAAATTCATAATATTGCAACCAGGGCCGCAACTTTAACTGTCTCAAGGCGATGTGCTAATTTGCCTAATTTTTTCGGTCAAGGGGAGGGGGTGTAACTTATTTGTATAGAGAAGAAACACGCAAACACAGGGAACAAAATTTATGGACTCCTAGCTATTTTACTTATGATTTTTGTAGTTCATGATATGAGTACTTATGATTAGTTTCCAAAAAAATTGCGTAGTGTAAATCAATCAATTCAGGCCATTTCATTTTTTTCTATTACATGTTTAGTGCCATTTGAAAGCTGCGATTACGACTAATTTTTGGAGACTAACAAAACAATCGTTACAACAACCGCAAACTGGAAATCGTTACTGTAACCGCAAATCGTTACAGTGACATCCAAAATATGCTAACAAAAAGGAAAAAAAATCACTCAATATTTGCTAGTTGGTATTAGCACGAAAGTCTGCTAATACACTAAAATTCACATTTTGACATGCCTAATTAATAAAACACCATTTACAGTCAGTCCTGGGTGGTGAAGTGATGATGGCTGGAGAGAAAGCAGCTGTAACTACAACACTGAAGGAGTCGACTGCAACAACCCACAATGTCAACTTCAACACATGTGCTATTTGCGGTGCCAGTTTTCGTATAACCACTGACTTAGTGCAACACATGAGATCAAACCATCGCCAGTCCAGATATAAACGAAAATATAGTGAGAGAGCTGGACCGCATGAAATCATCATCGGCAAACAGAGTGCAGAAAAAGAATTTCCGGCTTGAAAATTATAATGCTTAATTACTATGAAAATTAATTAGTACAAACGAGTTTTGGAGATTATAATATGTTGTAAAAAGAGATTGTGTGTAATTTGCAAAAATCAAATTTAAAAATAATGTTGATTTTAACACAAAGAGAGCTTGTAGAAGACCTATTCGGCTCTAGGTAAATTCACCCGCAGTAAATTCACCCGCGGTAAATTCACCCGCGAAAATTTTCAAATTACCGTATTCACTCTAATAGTAGCCCCGGGGTCACTAATTTTCAACCTACCAAAAATCGGAAAAATTCGAGGTTGATCTCGAGACTTTTGGGTGCCCGACCGAAATCTAAAAATAGGAATCGGTAGAGCTCATGGGAGTTAAGAAAATGCAATAAACAGCTTTTCAAAATATTGACTCTGCTTCGAAATACAGACCCTCAAAGTTGAGGGGGGGGGTCACTATTAGAGGGTGGACTACTATTAGAGTAAATACGGTAATCTTTTTGTCTTGTGAAGAACTTTTATCATTTAAAATTTTTCCTATAATCCAGTCTCAGTTCTGCTAAATAGTCCATGCACCAACCAAGCCAAGTGGTCGTCTATTTGGTGTGAAATCTTTTTTATGTTTTCGGGTTCCAAAATCTGTTTTTTGCACTAACTCAAACATTCTAAAGAAGGTTTGATAGTAGTAAAATGCCGTTTGCTAGGTAAAATATCAGTTCGCGACACCTTTGATTCGCGACAATCGGTTCGCGACACTATCGATTCGCTGTATAACTGATTCGCGACATTTTTTTGTTTGGGAATCCAAGTATCCCGATTCTTGTCACACTTCTAACTCGATACCTGAGGTGCCTACCCTCGTTCTAAGTGAATCATTTGTAAGTACCCAGTTTGCATGAGACCATTTTTTGTTAGTGCATCTGACCATGTTGGTAGCCGGATCATCTGGATGTCCCGTGTACCGACAAAACCAAGTGGTCGTCCACTTGGATAAAAAAAATTCGTCCCAAACCTGTTTTATGGACTAATACGTGACACAATATCCCCGCGGGCACAATATCCCCGGGCACAATATCCCGCGGTCACAATATCCCTGGGCCACAATACCCCCGGATAAATGTAGTGGTTCGAATCTTTGTGAGTACACAGTTTTTCGTTTTCAGGAATTTATATCTCAATCAGTCTGAGGCTCTTGGTCATTTCCTAAAAAATCATAAGCGCTTTCATTGAACATTAGTGAAGTGTTTTATTCATGAAGTATGTAATATTAACAAATAATGAGAACAATTTGGTCATTCTAGTGAATTATAATAAACTTGTGAGCTAATCCTCTAAGGTATTTGACCAGGCTCTTTGTTTTTCACTTATTTAAAAATAGTGTTTAAACGACTCCTAAGTAATATTTATATGCTTAAAACGATAAGAAAGTCAATTTCTAACATTTTTCCACACAAAAATGGTATTTTTGGAAAAAAAAATAGACTTTTTGCCTTGGGGGACCAAGGCAAATTTCCTTGTATTAAGGTATTCTACCCCGTTTTGGTCACTGGAGCTGGGCAAAAAGAGTCTCTTAATGCATTTTTAATCAAGAGTCTAGCTCGGTATTATGTCTAAGGTAAGTGAGTGCGCGCATCTCTAACCGACCAAGCCCCCTGCGCCCCTTCGGGGGCTTTTGCAAAAAAGTGGTATGAGTTTTCGGTATGAGTTAGGGGTGCAGGTATCTTTTTTTTTACCTGAGAGTGTAGAAGCGGTATGAGTTTTCGGTATGAGTTAGGGGTGCACGTATGTTTTTTTACCTGAGAGTGTAAAAGTGGTATGAGTTTTCGGTATGAGTTAGGGGTGCACGTATGTTTTTTTACCTGAGAGTGTAAAAGTGGTATGAGTTTTCGGTATGAGTTAGGGGTGCACGTATATTTTTTTACATGAGAGTGTAAAAGTGGTATGAGTTTTCGGTATGAGTTAGGGGTGCACGTATATTTTTTTACATGAGAGTGTAAAAGTGGTATGAGTTTTTTGGTATGAGTTATCCACGCTTGTTTTTTCACAATGTTTAGTTTCCAATGAGCTTCACTTATTAATATATCAGAAAAATTGTGCAAATTATTTGCTGACAAGTTCAACAGTATATTTTGAATTTTCAAACTTGCTTCTGTGTTTATTACTATGTTTAGTTGAGAAAAAAAATTAATGAGCTGCATTAATTTACGCATCCCCAACCTTTGTCCCTTCCATTATAGCTCCCATATTATCTTGTTATTATTGTCCCTGCTTGCCGTCTTCAGATTTAACTTTCATTATTTACTAGACAATGGAAACCTACATGGACGAGTCAAAAAAAGTGTGCAGTAATAGAGTGTGGAATCCAGCACTGGAGGAGATTCAACAAACTTACCCTCGTCCACAATTGCAAAAAAGAAGGAAAAGTATTGCTGAGGTGAGTCAGACATTGACCAACAGAAAAAGAAGGTGCCTCACAATTCTCGCCCCCACCATCAGATTTAGTCAACAAAGCATCAGGATATATGTCTGCGACGCTGATACAACAACATGCTTCTAATGCTCTACAACAGCACCATAACCCATTGTTCAACGTAAATAATGTTTTTAGTATTATTTAACTGGCTGAAAATTTCAAATTTGGCTAACCAGTAAAGGGAAATAATCTTAAATAAAACTAAATTCAATCACTTTAGACCGGTCACCAAAGTACAGAATTATCGAAATTTCAACAAGCATTTTAACAGATTTTTTTCTATCATAGTTATAATCGCATCAAGAACAATACTTATGCACTTTTCACATTTTTCGAAAATAGGGGGGGGGGCACAAAGTACGTATAACCATTTTGGCCTAGATGTGTTGAAAAAACTAACACGTCAAAAACACATCAAAAAAATATTTTAGCCATCCAAATTTCCCAAAATTAAGGGTCACTTTTATTTTATCCGTATATCGTGTGAAAAGCGAGCATGAGATCTTATTTTCCTTTTATAGCATATGGGCGCTTATTAGAAAAAATACATTATCAGATTTTGAGTTTTCGTCACAAGAGTATTCCTGAAATTTTTAAAGACAAATTTAAAGCTAAAACAATTCAAGATTTTCAACCAAGTATGATAATTTTAACTCTTTCTGAACTTACTTTTTTCAGAACTATCTGCAAATGTTAGCAGCACCATTTCTGGCTCGTCTTCACCACCAGCAGATGGCCCCTTCAAGTGCTTCGCTTTTCCACAACCACCCACATCTACCGACCCCATTTTTCGCCACTACCCACCACACAAACAACAACTTTTTCCGTCCTATTTTGGCTGCTCCATCCTGTAAGTTTAACTTTCTGATAGGATTTTCAGCAATCCGTAATTATTTTCAGGTAATCCTGTCCACTTCTCGGCCAATCCCCTCCCAACATCCTAGTTTCAAGCGGAAATCGCACTGGATCAACTGAAAAATCTCAACTTCATAAGAAGAAATATAGTAAAAAGGTGAGCCAACAAGCAGCAAGAGAAGGGCAACAATGTTGTAGCACTCTCATTCCTGCAGTCAACCGTAAAGTGACCAACCCAATCGTTCTGGTAATTAGTCCTTATTAACAAAAAACTAACAAATTCATAATATTGCAACCAGGGCCGCAACTTTAACTGTCTCAAGGCGATGTGCTAATTTGCCTAATTTTTTCGGTCAAGGGGAGGGGGTGTAACTTATTTGTATAGAGAAGAAACACGCAAACACAGGGAACAAAATTTATGGACTCCTAGCTATTTTACTTATGATTTTTGTAGTTCATGATATGAGTACTTATGATTAGTTTCCAAAAAATTGCGTAGTGTAAATCAATCAATTCAGGCCATTTCATTTTTTTCTATTACATGTTTAGTGCCATTTGAAAGCTGCGATTACGACTAATTTTTGGAGACTAACAAAACAATCGTTACAACAACCGCAAACTGGAAATCGTTACTGTAACCGCAAATCGTTACAGTGACATCCAAAATATGCTAACAAAAAGGAAAAAAAAATCACTCAATATTTGCTAGTTGGTATTAGCACGAAAGTCTGCTAATACACTAAAATTCACATTTTGACATGCCTAATTAATAAAACACCATTTACAGTCAGTCCTGGGTGGTGAAGTGATGATGGCTGGAGAGAAAGCAGCTGTAACTACAACACTGAAGGAGTCGACTGCAACAACCCACAATGTCAACTTCAACACATGTGCTATTTGCGGTGCCAGTTTTCGTATAACCACTGACTTAGTGCAACACATGAGATCAAACCATCGCCAGTCCAGATATAAACGAAAATATAGTGAGAGAGCTGGACCGCATGAAATCATCATCGGCAAACAGAGTGCAGAAAAAGAATTTCCGGCTTGAAAATTATAATGCTTAATTACTATGAAGATTAATTAGTACAAACGAGTTTTGGAGATTATAATATGTTGTAAAAGAGATTGTGTGTAATTTGCAAAAATCAAATTTAAAAATAATGTTGATTTTAACACAAAGAGAGCTTGTAGAAGACCTATTCGGCTCTAGGTAAATTCACCCGCAGTAAATTCACCCGCGGTAAATTCACCCGCGAAATTTTCAAATTACCGTATTCACTCTAATAGTAGCCCCGGGGTCACTAATTTTCAACCTACCAAAAATCGGAAAAATTCGAGGTTGATCTCGAGACTTTTGGGTGCCCGACCGAAATCTAAAAATAGGAATCGGTAGAGCTCATGGGAGTTAAGAAAATGCAATAAACAGCTTTTCAAAATATTGACTCTGCTTCGAAATACAGACCCTCAAAGTTGAGGGGGGGGGTCACTATTAGAGGGTGGACTACTATTAGAGTAAATACGGTAATCTTTTTTGTCTTGTGAAGAACTTTTATCATTTAAAATTTTTCCTATAATCCAGTCTCAGTTCTGCTAAATAGTCCATGCACCAACCAAGCCAAGTGGTCGTCTATTTGGTGTGAAATCTTTTTTATGTTTTCGGGTTCCAAAATCTGTTTTTTGCACTAACTCAAACATTCTAAAGAAGGTTGATAGTAGTAAAATGCCGTTTGCTAGGTAAAATATCAGTTCGCGACACCTTTTGATTTGCGACAATCGGTTCGCGACACTATCGATTCGCTGTATAACTGATTCGCGACATTTTTTTGTTTGGGAATCCAAGTATCCCGATTCTTGTCACACTTCTAACTCGATACCTGAGGTGCCTACCCTCGTTCTAAGTGAATCATTTGTAAGTACCCAGTTTGCATGAGACCATTTTTTTGTTAGTGCATCTGACCATGTTGGTAGCCGGATCATCTGGATGTCCCGTGTACCGACAAAACCAAGTGGTCGTCCACTTGGATAAAAAAAATTCGTCCCAAACCTGTTTTATGGACTAATACGTGACACAATATCCCGCGGGCACAATATCCCGGGCCACAATATCCCCGCGGTCACAATATCCCTGGGCACAATACCCCCGGATAAATGTAGTGGTTCGAATCTTTGTGAGTACACAGTTTTTCGTTTTCAGGAATTTATATCTCAATCAGTCTGAGGCTCTTGGTCATTTCCTAAAAAATCATAAGCGCTTTCATTGAACATTAGTGAAGTGTTTTATTCATGAAGTATGTAATATTAACAAATAATGAGAACAATTTGGTCATTCTAGTGAATTATAATAAACTTGTGAGCTAATCCTCTAAGGTATTTGACCAGGCTCTTTGTTTTTCACTTATTTAAAAATAGTGTTTAAACGACTCCTAAGTAATATTTATATGCTTAAAACGATAAGAAAGTCAATTTCTAACATTTTTCCACACAAAATGGTATTTTTGGAAAAAAAATAGACTTTTTGCCTTGGGGGACCAAGGCAAATTTCCTTGTATTAAGGTATTCTACCCCGTTTTGGTCACTGGAGCTGGGCAAAAAGAGTCTCTTATGCATTTTTAATCAAGAGTCTAGCTCGGTATTATGTCTAAGGTAAGTGAGTGCGCGCATCTCTAACCGACCAAGCCCCCTGCGCGCCCTTCGGGGCTTTTGCAAAAAAGTGGTATGAGTTTTCGGTATGAGTTAGGGGTGCAGGTATTTTTTTTTTACCTGAGAGTGTAGAAGCGGTATGAGTTTCGGTATGAGTTAGGGAGGTGCAATATGCCTGAGAGTGTAAAAGTTATGAGTTTCGGTATGAGTTAGGGGTGCACGTATGTTTTTTTACCTGAGAGTGTAGTGGTATGGTTTCGGTATGAGTTAGGGGTGCCGTATATTTTTTTACATGAGAGTGTAAAAGTGGTAATGGAGTCGGTATGAGTTAGGGGTGCATCGTATAGCAGGGCGTCCTCGTTGAAAGTGTCCAATAGGTATGGGCACAAAGGCGGCATCTTTTGATGTTACAAAATTGGCCCAGGTACTACTAGCGTGTACAAAAGGCTGTGCATATCTTAAAACAATCCTGCTTACCGGTCTTGGGGTAACATGGCGCTCAAATGTCGGATAGCCTACCCTGATACCTTTAAAGGGACATGATCGTGTATTTCGACTAGAAAATGGAAATGAAATTTCTGAATTTCAGTTAATTCAACTTTTTTTCACCACCTATACTTTTTTTTTTCACTAAACGATATATCCGCCAATCCACCCGACGAAAAAAACATCAAATCACAAATTATCGAAAAAAAAAGTTTTCAAAAATTTGCCTTGGTCCCCCCTGTGGACCAAAAAGATAGGAAATTATGGTGTTCGGCTTTATTATAATCAACATCCAAGTAATAAAAAAAAAGATTCATTTATTTTTTTCTACTTTTATAATTAGGTTCACGTATTGGTTTTTCAGTCTGTGAAAAGATTTTTCAGTGAAAATAGGCATATTCAAGGCTTCGGAAAAGTGGAGAATTGATGTATGGTCGATGGGAGCAGCCACCATGGCAGCAGCAACAGACAAATTCCCTAAACTCATCAGTAATCATCAGTAAAAACAGCCAAATATTATACCTTCTCGAGTTCTAGTCCCCTCAATAAACGATTGCATGCTATACTGAAGCATTTTCTTTCCGCTTCATTTGCAAGGACAGTACCAACCAGCCGTGAGGCACGTAACCTTTGAAAACCATGTAATCTTTCTCTCATCCCCCGATTCTCGCGCTTGCTTGCAAATTTTTTTAGGAACTCTTCCGCATTAAGGACAGCTTTGAAAAAGACGCTCCAACTGCTTTCTGAACGAAGAATGTGTTTGAAATAGATACGACACCTGGATACTATGCAATACTCAAAGTCTTTGTCTTTTAGCTGTTCATTCTCTTCTTCTTGCAGCTCAACTTCATCAATTTCCATCGTCTCATAAGCACTACTCATTTTTGATAGCTAATAAATAACAATAACAGTAAAATAAGGAAAAATGTCAACTCGCGACAGTCTCGACTCGCGACACTCAACTCGCGACACTTTTTTCTACGATTTTTTCAACTTCTGAAAAAATTATCAAACATTTGCAAAAAAGACTTTTGAATATCAACGTGTCATACCAAAATTCTTTTCTGAACCCGAATCTGTTGAGATCAGATCCGAAAATTTTTAGGGAACTGAGATATCCTTCAAAGTGGTTGAGTAGTACAAATTTCAAGGTGGTCTGTTCAAAACAGCTATATCTCAGTCCTCTGTGGTTTTGTTGAGTTGATCTCAACGGATTCAGGTTTAGGAAGACATTTTAGTATGGGAAGTTGCTACTTAAAAGACTTTTCGGAGAATATTTGATGATTTTTTCAGAAGTTTGAAAAAATCGTCGAAAAAAGTGTCGCGAGTTGAGTGTCGCGAGTCAAGACTGTCGCGAGTTGAATGTCGAGAGTCAAAACTGTCGCGAGTTGATAGCCGTAAAGTTGATAGCCCCTAAAAAACGATCAAATTTGAAGTTCACAATTTCAAAATAGTTTTTCAAAATTTTCCTATATTTTTGGTTTACAGGGAGGGGGCAAGGCAAATTTTTGAAAAAAAAATTCGATAATTTGTGATCTGATGTTTTTTTCGTCGGGTGGATTGGCGAATATATCGTTTGATGAAAAAAAAGTATAGGTGGTGAAAAAGACATGACCCCTCAAATAACCCCCCCCACCAAATAACCCCCCCTTAAATAACCCCCTGAAATAACCCCCCCACCAAATAACCCGGGTTATTTAAGGGGGGTTATTTGAGGGGGGTTATTTGGGGTATGTTATTCAGGGTATATTTTGTCTTGAAGGGAAGTCATGTTATTTCGATATTTTGACCGGTTTTTCGTCCCTTATCCACCTGGAGGGCAGGTATCAACCCAAGAAGGTATCATCTTGGAGTAGCCGAAAATATTCGATTGTAGGAAAACTAAAATCTACCCATTGGTATTTCACCCAGAATCGGGAGCTGAACACGGTTTGATAACACTGAAACAGCAAATTTATTATCCAAAACCTCAATACCAACGTACTTTTCTTTTTAAACACGAATTTAGTTAATTTAGCTAATATATATTGAATAATATTTTCCTTGAACCATTCTCGGCCCCAAATATCCCCAGGTACCCTGGAAAAGTACTCATCCTTGGGTACCTAATTCTCCTCCATGTAATTACTCTGCTGAAGCTATCATGCAGACTGAGAGTAAAATTTTTTACTTTTTCGGGTTCCAAAACCTGTTTTCTGGACTAATTTGGACATGCTGAAGATGGTTTAACAGTGGCTAAATGCCGTTTTGTATAGCATTTCTTGAGTTTTGGTAAAATCGATTATTTCCCAATACTAAAAAAAACCATACAAAACCTTACTTAACTATTATCAAAAGATCTTCAGCATGTCCAAATTAGTCCAGAAAACAGGTTTTGGAAGATGAAAACGGTAAAAAGTTTTTTTGATCCAAGTGGACGACCATTTGGTTTTGTTGGCGCACGGATTTCCCAGTGTAACTGAAGTTGGATCATAGAATAACATTTTAAATTTAAAAATCTCATTTCAAGACGAAAATATTACTACCCGGGTACCACTACACTGCATGAATTCCCCAACCTGTGTACGACCTGGCTACAACCAAACCAAGTGGTGGTCCACTTGGATCAGAAAAAAATTTACGTTCTTCATGTTCCAAAACCGGTTTTCTCGACTAATTCGGGTATGCTGAAGATGGTTTGATAGTAGTAACACGCCGTTTTTTTCGGGGATTTCTTGAGTTTTTCGTAAAATCGAGTTTTGGTAAAACCAATAATGTCCAAATACTCAAAAAATACCCGAGAAAACGGAGTTTTACCATTATCAAACCATCTTCAGCATGCCCGAATTAGTCGGGAAAACTGGTTTTCAAACCTAAAAAAAGTAAAACAAAATCGCTCCAAACCAAGTGGATGACTACTTGGTTTGGTTGGCTGAGACTAAAAAATTTCAATTCCTGCAAAATTTTCACTGAACATGAAGGTAAAAAAACTCATTGGGTACACTGAAAGTGAGAGTAAAAGTGAGACTGAGAGGCGATTTTTTCCTGTTGGATACACGAAAGTGAGACATGAGAGTACACGAGAGTGAGAGTTCGAGTCAGAGTGAAAGTGAAAGGGTAATCCACTAATTTGATACCGAGCTTCAGGGTAGATACCTACCTACCTTCCAGGTGGATAAGGGACGAGAAACAGGTCAAAATAGGCTCAAATAGAAATGTACCACCAAATGTGAGAATTTGGCCGCCTTTTTTATTTTTTTGGCCGCCTTTTTTGAATTTCAAATTAAAAAATAGAATTTGGCCGCCTTTTTTTAAAAATTGGCCGCCTTTTTTTAAAAATTGGCCGCCTTTTTTTCTTGTCAATTCCTGTTTTTCAAATTTTAGCTTCAATTTGATGGTAATTTTGCTCTTTATGATAGCAAAAATGAAAGCGCAGAATCTGGGCTACGTACTGGTATAAAAAAGGGTGAACTTATAGGAAAAAGTTAGAAAATATAATCAAAAACACCCAGAGGGATATTTCGGCCTCTATCTGCTAAATGGTTTTTGTGTAATTTGAACGTTTTTTGAATTACAGCTTTTACAAGTTGGTACTATCTTTTTCTATAATAGCAAATACGAAAGCCCAGAACTTTGGCTACTCACTAATTTGAAAAAAGTGTCAACTTGTAAGGTAAAATTCAAAAAATTACACAAAAACCATTTAGCAGGTAGAGGCCGAAATAACCATCTAGGTGTTTTTGATTACATTTTCTAATTTTTTCCTATAAGTTCACGATTTTTTCATACCAATACGCAGCCCAGATTCTGGGCTTTCATTTTTGCCATCATTAAGAGCAAAGTTACCATCAAATTAGAGCTAAAATTTGAAAAACAGGAATTGACAAGAAAAAAAGGCGGCCAATTTTTTAAAAAAGGCGGCCAAATTCTATTTTTTTATTATGAATTTAAAAAAGGCGGCCAAAAAAATTAAAAAGGCGGCCAAATTCTCACTTTTGGTGGTACATTTCTCATACAGCCGTCAAAATATCGAAATAACATGACTTCCCTTCAAGACAAAATATACCCTGAAAAACATACCCCAAATAACCCCCCTCAAATAACCCCCCTCAAATAACCCCCCTTAAATAACCCGGGTTATTTGGTGGGGGGGGGGGGGGTTATTTGAGGGGGTTATTTGAGGGGGGGTTATTTGGTGGGGGGGGTTATTTGGGGTATTTACGGGTGAAAAAAAGTTGAATTAACTGAAGTTCAGAAATTTCCATTTTCTAGTCAAAATCAACCCCCCCCATCCCCTATTGTCTGTCTTCCTTTAAAACCATTTTACAAACAAAATATAAAAAACACGGCTTTGAGCCTGAAAAGTAAAAAATATTTGAAATTAAGGCCTAATTGTGTATCCCAACTGAGGGGGCAATGGATGTGACCGATACACGTTCAATGATTACATGAAAACGTAAAGTAAGAAGCATGGAATTACAAGAGATTCAAATCTCGTTCTCTTTTACGTGAAACTGTACCTTACAGGGAAACTGCTTTACAGGGAAACGGTTTTACAAGGAAACGTCGCGTATCCCATCCGTGTCCATCCCTTTTTTATAGGGGACGATGAATTGTCCCTAACGATGAATTGTCACGTACGGCTCCAGGACCCAGACCACAGGACCGAGAAAAAATTACGCAACACCATGGAAAACCAAGCTGGTCTGTGCAAGCAGTTTTAAAATAAAGGGTTTATAAAAAATTACTGCCATCTCATAAGTGTCCAAATCTATTGACTATCCCCATACACTAGAATGATACAATTTTATTTAGACTCACTCTCCTGAATGAATACACAACATGAGATCTAGTTTTCATTCATACATTTGGCATATTTCTGTTTCTTCAGCCGAATATTTTCTTGAAATCTCATTTGGTCGACATCTCTGTACTGCTGTTCACTAGGTGCTGGCATCAGTTTCCCTCCAGAATGTTCTTCAGTAGAGCCACCGCTACTTGCAGGCATCAACATTTCCTTGCTGTCCATTGAGTTAGTTCTGCGCTTCTCAACATTCTTTGGATAGGAGAAACCACTATTTCCATAAGAACTATTGCCACGAATGAATTTCACATAGACCACAAGAAGTATGACAACTGCAAACGACCAAACAAATGCTACCAGTCCGACCATAACTAAGATAATTTATTTTGAACATGAATCTGCAAAAAACTAACTAACCCTTGACCGATATTTTTTCGAAAGCAAAGAAGACAGACATTGTTGAAGCGTGTTTCACTCGACTGGACTGTCAAAAAAATTCACAATCAAACCGAGTAGCTGACAAAATAAAAAATATTTTGAAAATTGGCGCCAAAAATGTTTAGCATGCGAATATTAGAATATCTTTCAGTTCTGTTTTTGTTCGTGTGTTTTGGCTGTTGCTTCTTGTTGTGCTCAAAGATATTTGGCTCGTCTCCTTGTTTTTTTTCGCTCAATTATCATGGCTAAAAGCTTGTCTAAGAAATCGGAAAAATCTCCTCGTAAGTTTCTGCAGTAATCCATCTACTCCTATCTATTTTAGGCAGATGATGGTAGAAAGAAAAGCGTTAAAGGCTGGTGGAACAAATTTGGCAGATTCCTCTCGCCACAAGATCTCGCTCTCGTTTGTGGGTCGCTGGTTGTTGTCTATTTGGTGATGGGTGAAAGTGCTGAGCTTGTTTGCGACATGTTCACATCTCTTCCGGCCGCCGTCTTCACATATCAGTTGTTGGCAAGCGAAAAAGCTACGAAAACAGCCTATGTAAGTGGTTTTGGGTATTCTTAATTATGTAAATGCCTTAGTGAACGCTTTAGTAGCTTGCTCTAGCAGTTTTTTGATATGTGACTAAAGAATGCGATTTTTTCTTGTTCCTCCTGTAATGCAAACTATAATCGTTCACGCTACAGACGAAATATCATGTGAAAACCCAGGGATGCAGTTTATATACTGCTTTAAATGACTTTTTTAGGAAGCCACTTTGTGTTTTTGGATCTTGCACGGGACTCTCGTTGTCTTCGATCATCTGCTTCATAAGACCATTTGGTACTTTTTTGTGAAGTTCTTGCTGATGACTGCTGTGTCTTCTCATGTGCTGGCCAAAATCAAGGAAGATAACCGAAAAATGCGCCATTCTTCTTCTGATCAGTCCTTTCAATCTGCCAAAGAAGATCATGTTGAAGAAATCTTAGAAGGCTTCAATAGCGGAAAGGCGAGAGAAGCTAATCTCTTCAGCTCGTTTGGAACATCTCCTCTTCTGTCTATGGAGTCGTACAAACATAATCTAATTCCAAGAGAGATTGAAACACGTTCAGTTGCTACTCAGACCTTGTCGAAAGAGTTGAAATCAAAGGTTAACTTTAATTTCTGTATTATTTGGTGCTCTTTGTTTTACATTAATGTTTTACAGAAACATTCGCGAGCTCCTCCTTTTCACCTTCATCCTTCGCCTGATCGTCAAATGTCCGTCTTGGCTAAGAACAAAATAGAATGTCGATCTTCAAATCATAATCGCATGGTAATGGGAGATCGCAAAGGAGATGGACCTCCGCTGGCTTTTGATTTTACTTTGCCGAGTGATGCTGAAACGGTAATACTTTGAATAATTATTTCATTAACGTAAGTCTTTGTTTTAAGGCTCGCCTTTGGGGTGGTGCGTGTTCTCCTGATTCTGCTCGCATTTCGCTTGGATCTCAAACGGGCAAAATATCTCTTCTTGGGCACCAGGATTCGCACTCCATGCAGCAGGTATTTTTCGTTAAATTATCGGTTGTATTTTTCCCTGACTTAAGCTTTCCAGATCATATTTGAAGAGCCATTTAATGAAGTCGTGATGGTTGGTTTGGCAAACAGTACGCAGCATAATCTGGTTTGGGCTCTGAAGACCAATGCTCAAAGCCGAGTTGTGGCCACTCCAACTTGCGGTTTTTTGCCTAAGGGGAAGATGGTCGATGTAATTTCATCTGCTTTATTTTAGCGAAGCGGTGTTATTGATTGTTTTTTAGGTGAACTTGGTGGTTCGAGATGGATATGACCAGATCGAGCTCGGAGGAATCAAGAATGACCGCCTGGTGTTCGACTATGCATATGTTCCAAATGGCTGTGATTCTTTCCATTCGTCCTGGCTCACAAACAAAGATGCAGAAATGATGCGCAAGAGCTTAAATGTCGTCTATAGTTCTATGAGTGGCCATTAAATTGTTCAGACATGCAGTATTCATTGTGCCCTGTATATAATTATGAGTGGGGTGTATAGTAAAACATTTTGATTGGTTTCCCGGCGGCTCTACGGCTCTGCCACGGGTAGTAAAATACTCTCTTAAAAATAATCAACGCCGGAATATGGTAGCGTGGACATTTCGTAAATATACCGGGTGTAAGTCTCAATAAAAGTGGCGGAATTAATTTACTTAAAAAAACAGTTCCGCTGATTTATCCTTCACGGAAATGTCTCCCGCACAATTCTCTGTTTTCCTTGATAAGATAACAAATGCCGTGAAAATTTTAGAAATTACACATTTGTTAATAATTCCACTTCCGTCTGTGAATTCCTCCGTTTACGGACCTTTATCTCGTCTTTATCAAATGTCTCATCGCCATTTTTTTGTTTTCATAACTAGCACGAGCTGTATCGACCACTTTTTTTAAATTTTACGTCCGAGAGTCTGGAAATCGACCCGAATTTTTTTTCTGATTTCAGGTGGGGGAAAGTTATCTCCTTTGAAATTTATTGCAGGTTTTATGGCTGAAAACGCCGTAAAACCGGTAAAAAATCTCACAGTTGAATTGGCGCTAATTTTTATTTGAAAGCAATTATTAGGCGCATACTTCGAAGCTGTTATCCATAAAATAGCTGAAGCTTTTTTGCTGCTTCTTTCGGATAAGAAGGCTTGCCGTTGCTACTACTCTGCCATCTTGTGAATCAAAATGACTATTGAAGAAGGCAAGATTCTTCTGATTGGTAATGACACTGATATTCTACATTGTGGATTCTCTTTTCCTTTGAGTGAAGGAGGCAAGAGGTTAGAGTCACTTTGTTGTTATAAAGGGTGGTCCAAATTTTCTGCAGGTTTTTTTTTAATCATAATTTTTTTCTGGGCCGAATTACGAAATTCTGTTCATACAGATCGACTCAGAATTGAAAAGCAATTTATTCAGTAAATAATTTCAAAAACACAATTTTTGCTTAGTCCCCTGCGGTATGGGTCCTGGTTTGAAGTTGTTCTTTGGATGTCCGTGTTTTTTACATTATATACCAGACTAATTGCTTTTTAATTCTGGGTCGAACTGCGTTCACAGAAATTCGGAATTCGAAAAAAAAGTTACGGCTAGAATTAAACCGGCAGAAAAATTGGACCACCCTGTAAATTGTCTTTTCAATTAAACCTAATAAATCATCTTTTTCACAGGTATCCAAGTGCGGATCACTATGCCCATTCGATGATACTCACTCAACTTGGTTTGGATGAGGTGCATATACTTGAACTACTGGCCACACCCAGTTCCAGTGTCCCCGTCAGGGCACGAGAACTTTTGGTACATTTTGAGCAATCTAGCTAGTGAACACATATTTCATTTTAGGAAGAAAATCTGCCAGCTGGGCATGACATGAACTCTTTAGCTCAGTATCTGCAGACCAGTCGACAGTCTTACACAATGCTTGGGTTGCGGCTCCGTTCCGAGCAAGACAAACGTGACACTTTTTAGTTAATCACAGAATTTGGCTTCATTCTTTATTTAGGTTTCCGTCAGGCCTTGATGGAGACCAATGATGCCCTTCTAATAGTATGTGACCGCCGGGATAATGAGCTAGGAGTGGGAATGGATGAAGAAGAGTTTGTGGGCTTTACTCGCCGATTGCGAGCCAATGCTGAGAGGATCAGCCAATGGATGCACGATGAGAGGACACGACCTAGGGAGATCGGCCAAAACCAATTGGGCTTCTTCTTGATGTGGTTGCGCTATGAAATCAAGTGAGTTTTAAACTTATTCGACCAGCAGTTATGACTTAGCTGAACATTTTTTAGGGAGAAAGAAAAGTCGAGGTGGATGACTACAAATGATGTGACAGCCAGTGGCATATCCACTGACCAGGAAGACAAGCCCATTGACGTTTCTGTGTCCGATTTTGTAATTGCTTTGCAAGGAATCTTTCAGCCATTGAGCAATTATTATGCCATGAACTTTGAAATCAAAGGAGACAGCTACAGATCAGTGGAGCATTACGCTTATCAAAGACTTTTTGAGTCTTTGAAGCTCTCCCATATTGAGGTGATGAAAATCAGGACAACTGTGAAGCCAGTTGATGTGTCAAAGATGGCTAGGAGGTTATTTAAACCTTTAAACGTAAGTTTTGGACAATTGTTTCAGTTATTGAAAAACATTTTAGGGCTACTGTAATATACCCCCCTCTATCAAAAAAAGACCCCTCCTATAATATACCACCCCCCCCCCTTCTAATATTTTTTAGGCTTAAGAATTAGGCTTATTCTTAGGCTTTGGGCATTAGGCTCAGGGACAAAACCTAATAATTTCACCATTTTTCCAAAAAAAAGTATGGTTTTTGGGGTACCTGAAAATTAATCGGGGGGGGGGGATATTAGAGTAGCTTTTTAGGGGGGGGGGTTATGTGACAGTAGCCTCAGCATTTTCATTTGAAAATGAATTTGCGGGCCGGATTACCAATACTAAGGTAATAAGAACCAATAAGAGCCAATAATAGGAATAAGGTAGCACATTTGGTTCAGAATTTCACGAGCTTTCAAATTAATAGAAGTCTACTCGGTTATTGGCCGTATAACATGCATAAAATTAGCGTTTGTCTAAAGGAGGGGTGAAAGCTGTCGAGGAGATAGTCTCGACACGAAAGGATTCATCCAAGTTTTGTATTGTTTAAATGGCTTTACATAGCTTTGACAATTAGATAATTCAAAAAGCGCCTATTTGAATAATCAGATACTTCAAAAAGATGATATTACGCCAATTAAAGGGGGGGGGGGACTGTTTCGTGTCCGGAAAGGTTTTGAACGGAAAACTTTAAATTTGAAAAATATTAATTGAAAATAATTGTATTCTTTGATTTTCTCTTAGTCTTTTCTCTGGTCTTCACTGTCTTCATAATTGTCTTTTTTGTCTTGGTTTTTCATCCCATTTACCAAACTTGATATTATGAGCTTTTATGGTGATGAATAGACAAATAATTCGACTATCTACTGTGACAAATTATAGCTCGTAAGCACTGTACAAATGAAAAATTTTCCCAAATCTCATGGAGAAATTTCTGAAGAGGAAATGGAAGTTGTTCAAGAATTCGGAGCCGGAGAGGACTTTGAAATTGAGCTGGAGGATACCAAATTGCCAGATTTTCTCATTGTGGAAGGGTCTCAGCTGGAAAATTACCTTCTCCAAGCATTTCCGAATTGTCGTCGACTACCTTATGAAAAAATAAACAGAGATAGTTCTTCCCTATCGCTGAAACAAGTTTCTACTCATTATCGCAAGAGAGAGATCAAATGGACCCAGTCTGGATCAAACCTTACAGCAAACATCAGATGCCAATGTAGCGACAAAGTCAGATGGTCGAAGGTCGGTGATGAGTGACAATGATGAAAAGGATCAACTTTGCGAGCTGGAAAAACGCTTCACGATTCATTTCTATAATTCCGTCAAGGCATCCAAGGAAATTCGTAAAACATATATCTATTCGTTCTTCCTTCACATAGTAGGTAAGCATAGCTGGGTTCTCGGACAGAAATTTACATCGCTTGTCGAAGTCCTTCCTGAAACGAAAATCGGGAGCAATATAAAGTCTCTTGTGTTTGATCAAATTTCTGCGTGCAGTCACGAAATTCAGAATGAAAGTCGCTACACAAAAGTGGTTCCAAAATCAAAAGCTTACCAGACATTGCTTCAAATCGCAACAAAAAACCCTTTCCTAAAGGACATCGATAGGTTGAGCGACGGGAGCGCTACATCAGTTGTTGAATCATACCATGGTCTTTCAATCAAGTACAAGCCAAAGATAATTGCTTTCCGACTAAATGGATTGAGAAGACGAAACATGCTTGCAACTCTCGATTTCAATTCGATCCAAGAAGATGAAGTGGCACATAGAAGAAATGCAATAGAACGGTATCAGTGTTTTTCAAAGGCAAAGCGTGGTATGCGATGGAAAGTAAGGAAGTCACCTGGGGATTTTGCTTGGAAGCGACAGGTTGTTGATGGGGCTGAAAGACAAAAGCAGCGATTTGGACTTGAATACCCACAAGCAAACGAAGAAGAATTAGATGACAATGATGAAGAGGACTTATTAGATAATATTAGTAATTTGTTTGATAATGTTGTACACTTGGACGAAGATGAGAAATGGAAATTGATTATAACGAATAAAAGTTGGAATCCGTTTTTTGTTATAGATAAATTTGAATTGATAATTCAAATTTACAGTTTCCGTTCAAAACCTTTCCGGACATGAAACAGTCCCCCCCCCCTTTAAGATAGTTCGCCAATCGCTTATTTCGTTTATAATACGTTTTGACAATCGGATGATTTACCGAAAGCTACTTCGACAATCACTAACTTTGCCATATACCGTATAACCTTTAATAGACGGGCATGCCCTTCTATTTTTCAACCCCTAAAAATCGAAAAAAAATATTTTGATTTTGAGATTTTTGGGTACTCAAAAAAATCTAAAAAGCGGAATCAACTAAGATCGAGGTGATCAAGAAAACGCGAAAAACAGATTTGCAAAAATTTTTTTTTGCGCTGAGATATAGGTCCTTGAGGGTGCCCGTCTATTAGAGGGTGCCCGTCTAATAGAGGTTATACGGTAGTTTTCTGTGTTCCCCAACGTCTGCGCACTGTATTGTCGAAATATGTGCTATGGTGAAATGTAAATTAGCTAAATATACTGAATATGAATCATCCGATTGTCAAAACGTATTATAAACGAAATAAGCGATTGGCGAACTATCTTAATTGGCGTAATATCATCCTTTTGAAGTATCTGATTATTCAAATAGGCGCTTTTCGAATTATCTAATTGTCAAAGCTATGTAAAGCCGTTTAAATGTGGTTTTAGAGCCATATTTTGTCGACAACTTGGTGATAAAGTTTCGGACAAACTTGTGGAGAATCGAAAGTTGTATTAGCATCGTCAATATCAGAATTTTGGAATTCTTTCAAAAAATGCCCTAAAATCGAAAAGGGAAAGGGGAAAAACCATCGAGAAAAGGTTTATCAGTCTCTTGTTAAATTTCGATTGTTAGGGCATTTTTGGAAGGAATTTTTGAATTCTGATATTGATAATGCTAAGCCAACTTTTAATTTTGCACAAGATTGTCTGAAACCACAACACCGGATTGTCGACGAAATATGGCTCCAAAACCATATTTAAAAAACATAAAACTTGGAATAATCCTTTCGTGTCGAGCAGTGATGTTTTTGTGTACTGAGACACTTTTTGTGTTAAATTACTCATACCTCGACACCTATTTATCCGAAATTCATGGATAATAGCTTATTTTGAAGAAGAAATAAAGTTCTTCATAATGAATTGATAAAATTTACGAAAACATAAAAATTCACTTTTTTCTAAGCTAAATAACGCCAATAAAAATTCAGTAATCAAATGAAATGATTTTTTTTGAGTATGACAAACTGAACAAAATATCTACAAAAGTGTCAGTTTTGAACCAATTTAAAAAAGATTCATATTTTTTGGTAGCTGAATAGTTCTGCTATAATCTGAAATAAAACAGTTTTCAAAAATTCATGAAAATTTTAAAGTTATATGCTTCTACACAAATGAGTAATCAAATGAAAATTCTATTGATTTTCATTTGTGTAGAAGCATATAACTTTAAAATTTTCATGAATTTTTGAAAACTGTTTTATTTCAGATTATAGCAGAACTATTCAGCTACCAAAAAATATGAATCTTTTTTAAATTGGTTCAAAACTGACACTTTTGTAGATATTTTTGTTCAGTTTGTCATACTCAAAAAAAATCATTTCATTTGATTACTGAATTTTTATTGGCGTTATTTAGCTTAGAAAAAGTGAATTTTATGTTTTCGTAAATTTTATCAATTCATTATGAAGAACTTTATTTCTTCTTCAAAATAAGCTATTATCCATGAATTTCGGATAAATAGGTGTCGAGGTATGAGTAATTTAACACAAAAAGTGTCTCAGTACACAAAAACATCACTGGTGTCGAGACTATCTCCTTAACAGCTGTTACCCTCCCTTTAAGTTTCAAATACAAATATTTTAACAAGAATCTGCGGTACTGTATTTTCGACAATGTCAACTACAAGTTCTCATAAGCGTATGACGACTCAAAATGTAGATGTGATTGAGCCCTATCTTTTAAGCGGTCACGCACATAGCACAGTTGAAGTTCGTATGGTCAAAATTACAATGTCAAACAATTTTAAATTTTGGCAAAGCAACCTGCTCGTTCTAATATTAATTTTTTGTAGATCGACTCCTCCGAGCTAGAGCATAAATCAGCCAGACTAGACAGGTGGAGGCAGTCTGCAATGAAGCACAAAATATCCAAGAATGACTATCTTCAAAAACTTCTTCTGAGCACTGGACATGCCATTTTGTTAGAGACAAACCCTGGTAACACTACTTTTAAAAATTATTCTGGACTATGAGCAGTTAACTCTCGGTAAACATACATTCTGAAAACGCCTGATTTGGTTGACCAGCAAATAATTATAATAAAATGTACACCCTTGCACCGGCACCCTCGGTAAAAGCCAGTCAGAGATGCCGGTTTTGTGTTTGTGGTGACAAAACAGTTATTTTATAGTAGCCAATTTTTACTTTTCGAAATTTTCTTCTCAATTCGTAAGTGTAGCCATGAATCTCAAATGTTCAACTAGGTGACTTTTTTAAGTGATAATTTTGAAAAGTTAAATTTATTTAAAGGTTTGAATAGAGGAATTTTGTCGGTCTAAAGAATGAAATCTTTAGATTTAGAAAATCTTTTACAGTAGTTAGAGTCCTGGTTAGGAAACTGAGATACAGGGCTACACGATCATGTATCGAAAAAAATCTTAATCTAAAATTTTTTTTCTATACAAGTTAATTTCGCTACAGAATTCAGGGTTTTGCTACTTAAAAAGTGATTTGGTAATAGAATTTTTACTATTTTATTTTAATTTTTATCGAAGGTTGACTGTGAAATAAATTTTCACCGCTATCATAGAAATGGATATGGCCAGTTAGCAATGGTTTTTTTTTTATTTTTGATACTTTTTTAAATAAATGTATTTTTTTATGTGAAAACTTTTTTATGAGACCACTTGATAGCTGAAATTCCACTAGGAGTCCGAATCACAAAACAGATTTTCATGAAAATGCTTGCTTGTCAAAATATGACATAAAGCTGGATGCTTATTGCTCTAAATCTTGACTTTCCAACTTTGGGTTATACCTCAACAAGCAAGCACTTTTATGAAATTCTGTTTTGTGATTCGGCCGGAGTATAGAATCCCCCCCCCTGGCCCGAAAACTGGTTTAAACCTCGTTATTACGCGATTTGTCCACTTTTACGTATAGGAAATATGAAAAAACGATTGGCAAAGCACTTTTCAGAAAAAAAAATTTTTGACCAAAAATCGACCTTTTGGCCGTTCTGGACCAAAAGATACCGTTTTGAGATACCTTGGTCCCCCAAGCAAAAATGCAAAAAAAATTCAAAAATGCTAAGAAGTGTATTCCCACTAATTTTTTGTTGCTTTTTCACGTTGAAAGTAGCTAAAATGCCCTTAGGACACCATTTTAGGCATTTTCGGGCCAGGGGGGGGATTGTGTACTTTAGCCTGTGATTCGGATTCCTCGTAAAATTTTAGTTAGTGGGTGGTCTCAGAAAAAAGTTTCCATCTAAAAAGGTACTTTCATTTAAAAGTATAAAAAATTTCGGAAAAAACCGTTGCTAACTGGCTAACCCCTTTTGAAAACTGCTCTGATGTCAACATTGACTTCAAGCTAATCCCAAGTTAATTGTTTTTCAATTTGAGAGGGAGATGCCCAATGGTCCAGCTGCACCGACGAGTTTGAAATCCAACATTTGTTGACCAAGAAGTATGTGTCGCCACAACTTCTAATTGACTGGATGTGTGGCAGGGTAGAGTTGCCACTGGCAGTTAGTCATTTGGGTGGCAACAAAACCGGCCTTTTGCTGATGGAGTTGCGCACTAAGTTTGCTGCTGGCTGTACTCACCGCATCCCACTGGTCGCACCACTAACTTCCAATGTTCTCAGAACGGGCGTCTCTAACCACATGATTTGTTTTACACCGGAAAGTGTACTCCATCCCTTTTATCCAACCAAAGTTCGTGTTTCCACAGAGTCGGATGTTCACTTGGCTTCTCCCATCCATGTGGTAGCCCAAATGGCTGTGAAGTAAGTGAATTTGTGGCTAAAGTACCTTATATCGCCCCCTCGCGAAACGCCCCAAAATCATGTTCTTTGTGTGTTTTAACCACTGAAACATGCTTAAAACATGTTTTTAGGTGGCGGAAAGCCATTTCCTGGGAAAAAATGTTTTCATCAAAAATCGAACAAAACCATGATAACCCTTGTTGGTCGAAAATCGACTTAATAACAATATTAGAATTCATCAAGCATTTCTTCTACGATTTGAAGCTCGATTTGAACATAGTTTTGTTGACTGGGGCCTACCGCATAAAGAAACTCTGGTATGCATACATTTTTATGCATCCAGAGTCACTTTCGAGTGATTTGTGTCTAAGGTATGGGTAAGCGCATCTCAACCCCAAGCCTCCAAGCCCCCTGCGCCCCCGAAGTATTTTTTTTTACCTTAGATATAATTCCGAGCAAGATTCTTGAACATAAAATGCATTTAGAGGCTCTTTTTGCCAAGTCCCATATTCAAAAACATGGTAAAAAATTGAAATCATGGTTTTGGTCGATTTTTGATGAAAATTTTTTTACCAGGAAATGGCTTTCCGCCACCTAAAAACATGTTTTGAGCATGTTTCAGTGGTTAAAACACACAAAAAACATGATTTTGGGGCGTTTTGCGAGGGGGCGATATAAGGTACTCCGGCCGAATTTGTTTAGTTTGATGGTCTATAAAAACCAATTGGTGCTACTGGGATATACCCCTCCGAAAAAGCGCTACTGGCATACACCCCACCCAATAATTTAGGGTTAGCTTGAAGCCCGTACGCTTAGGTTTAGGCCCAATGCCTATCCATTACAAGCAAGGACTTTTGTGCAACTTTTTTTCAGAAATGGTGGTTTTAGTCACTTCCAAAAATTATTGGGGAGGGTATATTCCAGCCGGTCCGTGACAATTCGCCCCTCGGACGATTCGCCCCCTGGGACAATTCGCCCCCTCCCGATAGAAAGGGACAGTTCGCCCTTCCCAATGAAACAAAAAGGCATCTAAAAACTTTTATTCTGCACGAACTTGAGCATTCTAAAAATGATTTGACAGTAGTAAAATTACGTTTTGATGGTATTTTCACAGCTTTCGTGAAGTAGAATCTTGCAAACGTAGTTTTACTACTGCTAAACCATCTTTAGAATGTTCGGATTAGTGCAGAAAACAAGTTTTGGAACACAATAACATGGAATTTATTTTTTGATCCAAGTGGACGAACACTCCGTTTTGTTGGTATATGGGACATCCAGATTATCCAGCTACTAACAAGGTCAGATGCACTAAAAAAAGTGTTCTAATATGCAACGTGGATACTGTCATCAGAGTACTACCACTTAGGTGCGAGAAACTACCATCTAGCACCACCCAAGTACCAAAAAATAGACACTTCCACCTAGGTACCGATACTACCACCTGAGTACCACTTTCTCTGTGTTATCGCTCAGAAGTCCAGGTTTATGGTGGTTTTTAGTGGTTCAGGGTGGAGTTGTGGGCGATTAAGCCCATCGGACCCGAAATCTGATCCGCTAAATCGATTTTTTTCAAAAAGTTTACTCCCCTTTAGTATACCCCAGAAAACCAATTCTTGCGGCCTCTCGACCATTCCGGAGTGGGTCCTGAGCTATCTGGTCTTTCCTCACCCCTGAATTTCACTCAAAAAATTCAAAAATTGTTAATTTCGTGTCGAGACCAACTTTCGGCGATAAGAAAAAGATTTTTGGCCGCAAAAAAGAGATTTTCGGCCACAAGTTTTTTCGGCCACAAGAAAAAGTATTGCCCACACAAAACTACTCCAGAACTCTGACCCTGAGATATTAGTTTGCGAATTTTCAATTGGTCTATGACGATGTTGTAAGCCAGGCCTCTCCAGCCAGAGTCGTTGTATAAAAAGACCGCTAACGGACATGAAACATTGGATCGCGCATGGCTGTTCCTGAACAAAGTTTAACTCGTAAGCCAATAAAGAAACAAAAACCATTCAAACCATACCGACATACTTTCGCTTGAACCAGTTCAGAATAGGAGCTAATGCTTGATCGATATTTTTCCCTTCAAAACCACAAAATTAAAAAAAAACCTTTTCATTGGGAGGGGGCGAAATGTCCCTTTTTATCGGGAGCGGGCGAATTGTCCGTTTTTGTTGTAATGGGACGAGTTGTCCCATTTTATCGGGAGTGGGCGAATTGTCCCTTTTTAGTAGGAGAGGGCGAATTTTCCCAGCGAGCGAATCGTCCGTATCCGTATTCCAGCAGCTTTTTTGGGAGGGGTATATTCCAGTAGCGTTTTCGAAATAGGGTAGCATTATATATTGAGAGGTCACCGGTCTGCAGCAAAGCTCTTGCTATTAAGAAAAACAATTGGTATAATGGGAATCCTTGTCATTTTTGTAATAAGATTGACTGAACAAGCCCGTTAAAAAAACTTAATAAAGATAAGTAAAAAAAGACCTTAAAGGGGGGGGGGAACTTTATATACGCATCGATTTTTGTCGAAAGTTCTAGTCACTCTGGGGGTGTTTAATTTACTTTTTTAGTAAGTTTTTTGACTTTCAGGTCCAAAAATCATCGAGCAATCGATTGCAACCATTTCCAGCACTGCTTTGCTGTCATCAACTGCCTCAATTTTGCGATTTTTGGCAATGACTACCAAAGGAACAATAGAGTACTATTGAGGGGGAGGATTTCGGTATTATTTAGGAACTGACTTTTATTGCGATTTCAATTTACATGATTTTATACAACCGTATGCTGAAAATGACGGCAAGAAGCAGGGCTACATTTTGAGTGTAAGGTTGCAAATGAGTATGTAAATTAAAATTGGGAAAAAACGTCAGTTCCAGAATACTACCGAAAAGTACTGGGATAGTCCTATTGAGGATTTCATCGAGTTGGATTTTTTATATTTTAGCCCTAACTTTATACCAAATTTTCATCTGTATGATAGCTCAAATGAAAGCCCAGAAGCTTAGCTGCATTTTGACACTAAACTTGTAAATAAAAGGAGAAAAAAAATAAGGTCTGCAGGCAGTGGTAGTCGAACCTGTGATCTAAGGCGATGCGTATATAAAGTTCCCCCCCCCTTTTAAAATAAAGGAAATCGTCAGATCCTATTTTTCGAGTAGGATTATATTGTGAGTCGACTGTACAGCTAATGTCGTACTATAGATTCTTCAACATCCAAAAAGACGATTCCGAATGGATCATGGAACCAGAGCTGGGAGCGGAGTGTTGGCAAAGACTGCACTACACTATCACCGATCATTTGATGCTGCCGCTAGAGAAAATTCAGCAGTGGTACATGGATGAGCGTCAGAAAGCCTTAAAGTTTGCCGTAGAGCTACAGTTTGACCAGAATCCATCATTGTTGAGACTTTTGCTGGACACCAATGATGCTTTGCTAGTCAGTTGTGCTCGCTTTTCTTCCACTGAAGCTGAATTGAACATTGGCATGCGAGAAAGGGATCTAAGGTTGTGGCTTTCTCAAGTCAGAGTTGACTCCAAACAGGTAGATTTGAATTTGATTTTACACAGAGATATTGCAATAAGCAAAAAATTACCAATTCTAATCATGGTTTAAACTGATTTCCTCTATGCAAGAATTTAATTATGCTGCCGAAATTTTCAAAATTTGACATAAGAAAGTGTCGCATCCAGCCGAAGTGGTACCGCTATATAGAATTTCGGCTGTATCAGGGTTGTCCAACCAAGCGCTCGAAAAAATTCGGATTTTTGTCCATAACGTTTTTGAATCAATTTTTGGCGCTAGTAGCGAATACCGAATAATAAATCGTTAGGGGGGGGGTATTCGCTACTAGGGTCCAATTTTTTTATGTGCATGTAAAATTTGAATTTCATTTATGAGTCAATTTTTCACAATGACTCATATAAGACAGTTGTAGAACTATGTAGGTGGGCTAACTCGTCCGATCTCGCAACTACGAAATGTGGTCAATAGAAAATAATAACATTTACAGCTGTTCTCGCGTTAAAAAAATGAAATTTACTCTCACTCATTAGTTTAGAGGCAATTGTGGGCTGTAGGAACTTTCGTAACAAGACAATTTCGTAAGAGCGAACTTTCGTAAGAAACTTTTTTTATAACAGCGAATTTTCGTAAGAAGTTTTTTTGTAACAGGGAATTTTCGTAACGAATTTCTTTCGTAGGAAGAAATTATCAAAAAAAATTCGCTTTTAATTGATTTTTCTAATTCAATATGTCATCTGATTCATTTGTTATGGCCTTTCTGTCACTGTTTGACACTTCGAACAGTTAATTATATGACTATTAACTGTATGAGCACAAAAGTTGGTAAGCATAGGTCATATGACTGAAAATTTTGATAATTAGTTGACCCGCAGATTTTTCATCCGTTAGGAGACCAGCTGAAATACCCAAAAGCATGGTGAAAGACTCTCAGATAGAATTCATATATTATATGCTACACATAGCTCGCCACTATTAGTGGCATGAACGGTGCAGTAGATGAGGTAATGGGATGGACTTTTCTCACCGTCGGTTCGATTCTACCCTCTGACTGTTTGTTTTTTTCCTTGACTATTTTTGGTCTGTAAAAGCCCAAGTGAATGTGTTCACGCTTTTTCTTTATGTCGAAAGTTCGATTCCCAATCGATGTAATTTTTTATTTTTTAAATTTTATTTACCGGTGCCTTTATATGGTCCCTCTGTAGTTTTGGTGTTGACCATCTAGAGAGAAATTAATCCATAGACCAGGGCTCAAACCACAAGGCGGACAAGCAAAAATCGTGTTATTGACATTATATACCAAAAAAATATTGTCGTCGAGAAAACCGATCTGTAAAAACAGAATTTTGGAAAACCACCTACAAAAAAGTTTTGAATGTTTCAAAAAGGTGAATAAAATACAAAAAACTAAAAATTACACCGATTGAGAATCGAACTTTCGATATAAAGAAAGAGAGTGAACCCATACCACTGCGCCACACATACCTGCTAATCTGCAGTACGTCGTAGATCAGCGCGCAGTTCAGCGCGTAGCAGATTTTGCGAAGGGTTCCGAGATCAGCTCAAAGAGAGCTATCTTTTGATATATAATCTTCTTTGACAGTGACGGGGTGGTCGTGCCTTTTCCGTGTTAGAGAAAAATACTCTTTGCAGGGGGTCTGGCACTCGGGCCGCTGTCTTTTTGGTCAAAACATCACAGAAGTTATAAGATCAAGGGAGGATTAAAAAGCAACAAAAAAGCCACTCAACATATCACTAATGTTACTGAAAGGTGCGTTACGAAAGAGTTTGTTACGAAAACTCGCTGTTACGAAAAAGTTTCTTACGATAATTCACTCTAACGAAAAAAATTTCTCACGAAAATTCGTTTTTACGAAAATTCGCTCTTACGAAATTGTCTCGTTACGAAACTTCCTACAGGCCAATTGTGTCGATCGAATTTCGAATCAAGCGCTCAAAAATTTCTAATTTTGAATACCGAGTCCAGTGCTAAACTCGAAAATTTCAAGCGCTCGACAACCCTAGAATTTTTAAATTGATATGAAAGTAAATAATCCGGCCCAACCCTTGTACGAAACCCGATAATTATAATGAGAAAAAGTTGTACATCAATATGGAAATATGAAGTCGTATAATTTTTTTGTTGCAGATGATTGACATTTGCCTTAGACCCATGGCTTTTCGCCCACCTTATTTCGGTGGAAATCGTCTTGGTTTATTATTGATGGAAGTCCGTAGAGAATTTATCCTCAAAGGTGTTTTTCCTCAACAACTACCAGAACTACAGATCAGTGTGGATGCCAGTCTTGGCTCAGATTCACCTATGGAAAACTATGTGCCACACAACCAGTTTGATATACTCAATGGTCTCAACTACACTGCTTTGTGGGCTAGTGAGTCCCATTCGTTCATGTTATAATATATTATAATATTTTATTTAGATGCCTTTTTGTTGATGGCAAAGCAGGACACCATGCCAGTTGAGGTCTGGACCAAGGCTGTTTCACGCAAAAATATACCGCTATTGATCTCAGTGGAAGAACCCTTGGTTTCTGCAATCTTTGAAGGGCTATTAAATAAACCCAGAGAAAAATTGGTAAATGCTGGCGACACGCTGGATGACATGACTCCTGAAGTAGCCAGATCAATATTTGTGAAAATAACTTCTTTTATTCGCGGAAAAACATTAGAGGATGAGGAAGTGCAACGACTAATTAGCAGGAAGTCAAGGGAGAGTAGTAGAATGCAAGAGATAAGAAGGGCGGCTGAGAGGTCTCGTGATTTGACGGTTAGTGTTGCATTTGAAATAGAGTACGTGATATTTCACTCTCCGGACATTTCACTCTCTGGACGTTTCACTCTCTAGGACATTTCACTCTCTAGGACATTTCACTCTCTGGGACACTTCACTCTTTAAAATAATTTACATGGTACGTGACTGTATATGGTCTAGTACCTGCTCTAATCGGGTATCTACTGATCGGGATCCGAAGTTTTGTATTTCTTAGTGATTATTAATATATTTTTAAGTTTTTTAAGATTGATCGACATCAGATATTATGGAGATATTATTTTTCAACCCCTAAAAATCAGAAAATTTTGAGGCCGATTTCGAGATTTTTGGGTGCTCAACCAAAATCTGAAAAGGGGAATCAGGAGTGCTCGTGCTAATCAAGAAAACGCAAAAAACAGATATGCAAAATGTTTGCTCTAGGCTGAGATATAAGATCCATATGGTGGGGGATTGTTAGAGAGTGGGGGATTAATAGAGAAAATACGGTATAGGAAAAAAATTTTGCGGAAAAAATAATTTTCAGCAAAAATGCTCAAAACATGGTAGAAACGTTATAGAAAAACTCTCAGGCTGTTATGAGAGAAATTTTTTTGACCAATTTTGTAAGTACTTGGTCCCCCTGTGGTTTAAGCTGAATCTGGGACAGAAATGAAGAAATCTGGGACAAAAAAGTGAATCTAGGACAGAAAAAAGTGAATCTGGGTCAAAATAAAGTGAATCTGGGACAAAAAAGTTTTGCCCTTTTTATGCTGCAGATTCACTTTTTCTCGGCGCAAATTTAATAGATATCGGCACAAATTTAGTGACTTTGCGCCAAGAAAAAGTCAATTTTCGCCATCAAAAATGATTATGCGTTGCTTTTTATATTTTGATATTCTAAAAATTCATCATAAAATCTCAAAAATAATGAAGAATTAAGTCCTAATCAAAGATAAATTCAGTGGAACTGAATTATGAAACGGCCCTCTCTCCTGCCATAGGTGGACTAAGTAAAAAATTTTCAAAAATTAAGAAAAAATCAATAGGAGTACTAAGGCAATCTTTTTCGAGGTTGACGAGAACAGATATAAGGCCAATTCAGTCATATCTATTTTTGAAAATATTTTAAATTTTTCAGAATCGTGACAAGCTCCCCACAGCAGAAGCACCGCAGCAATGGACTCCATCAGCTTCTAACAACCAAACACGACCCAACCATGCAACCAAACCAGGAGGTACTTCTCCACCCCGTAATCGCAACACCCCTGCCAATCGCAGCCTCCCTGGCTCTTCAGCATCCATTGGCTCAAATTCCAAGCCGATGGGTGGTGCTCCTCCAGATCCTAGTCCTAAAATTCCATCCCTACTTTGTGATCTCAAAGACCAGCCTCAAAATAGATTTAATGAGCGCAATGACAGAAGAAATTTGGGCAATTCAGGGCGGTTTGGCAACAACAACAATAATAACAGGCGTCAACAGCAACAAAACTTTGGCAGTCGGCGAGTGCGTTCCCCTTCACCAGCCTTAAATAACTCCTACAGGAAGAGAGACTACATTCCAGGAGGAGGCATATCTCCTCAAAGAACAGAACCAATAGTTTCAGACGGTCCACCAGCAAGTGCAGCAGCTGTAAAAACTGAGCCACCTGCACCTAAGAAACAGAAGAGAGTGGTTGATGAATCAGAGCTGTCAGAGGGAGAAATTTTAAGCGATGACGATTAGCTGGATACAGTGAAAATAATATTGGGATATTAAACCGGAGCCAATTTTCTGTTTATATTTTCTGATTTTGGTTTGCATAGATGGTTGTTGTTGACAGATAAATCTCAAGCATATTTAATAGTGTTGTTTTAACAATATTTATTTGTGAATCGGTAATTTATAACACTGACTTTAAATGTTTATTGCTGAAGAAGTGCGGGTGCTTCTAGCAAAATATTGCACATTTGACTTTCATCATTATACAGCTAAGCAGTTAATATTTTATGAATTAAATCGATAAAGTTGAATCATATAAAATCGTAGAATGGAAAAAATAAACAGTGACTATATATGTATACACAAGCTCCTATTTCGTTTCTAAAGATTTTCCTTGTCTGACGATCCTGATAGATTTTCCAAGAGCACAAAAGTATCAGGAAAGGTATCAACTCTTTGCACAGGTCACCTAAAAAAATTATACTACCAAAAAAAGAACTACCAAAAAAAATCTAGAATGCACTTCGACACAGACTTTATCGCGGAACGCAAGCGTCATGCGCGCATACGGATCCTAAGCCCCCCCCCCACAGTGTGTCAAAATCAAAAACGTGCAAACTCGTGGTTTTTATGTCGAGACAAAAAGTGTTAATCATTTGATTTGTTTACTGTTTTTACAGATTTTGACTATTTTCTGTTCGAGTTCACACGCTTTCAAAATTTGAATCTTAGTGTAATAGAGAAATTTGGCGCCAAACGAAAAACTATCAAAAATGGTCAATTTAAGGCCCACGGGGTGTCAAAATTCAAAAACGTAATCAGAATAGTTCAAACAAAACGCCAAGAATTTTCAAAAGGCAATTTAAAAATTTTGCTGTGAAAATATTGAGCTTTTTTTTCTTTTCACCAATAGGACGGATATTCTCAAAATTTAAGGACTAATACAGGCCGAAATATAACAGTTTATTCTTCGTAACACAAATTAACAACAATTTTTTTTTTCGAAAAGCTTGTCTGAGATTGAGAATTAGCTTGGAACGTAGCAAAGTTTTGACGCACAGATTCCAGAGATCGTTTTGCAAAAGGGTTTCCTACTTTAAAGTCTTCTTTGGGCGATTCGCAGAGAAGGCAAGGATGAGACGACGACGCACCAAGATGACCATAGACTGCACAAAGAAATTTGATGTCTCCAGTTGAAAACCTTTAAATTAGGTATTACGGTTGAATTGATACAAGGCACAACTTACCAAACAATTTCTCTAACTTGAAAACCTACTTTTATTGTGCTGAAAGAAATCTGGCTGAACATTTCGTGAAGATGAGAAAGTGAGGAATGGGTGTCTTCATCATCAGAGAGTCCAACTAGAAGAAGAGAATTTGCCGAATTTGGTAGCCTTACATTTCCTATTCCAATAGCACACTTAGTTGTGCCACCTCCTTTGTCTCCCAGAAAGAACAAAAAACAGCTTTTCGTTGTAGCCACCACCAAACTCAAGGTTGCTTGACTCATTCAAACGATGAAGCCGTTCCTCCAAAATAAATTTGATGTTGGCCAACCAGATAAAACACTTCCCCCCGACGACGGAAGAGATGATTTGCAGCTGATTGCCAAATTGCTTCACTAAGTCACGCACTTTTTTGTTCGAAGCGAAGATATCTTTACCAAGCTATAATTATAAACTTTTTTTAAATGGTTTCCTGGAATGTATCCTACCTTGATCAGATCAGTTTTCAATGCACATCTCTGTCTCCAGCTCAGTCGACTTCCTAGCAGCTTAATATCATCAATTGGTGAAAGCTTGGAGACAACGAAAGGAGGAGGCTTAGGTGCTGATTTCATACACAAGCGATTTTCCAACATCTTCACAGACTTGTCAAATTCTGATCTTGTTGGAGGATTAACAGCTTTGTCCAGAAAATGTAGCGCAATCTGGTCCAACTTAGACAAAGACGCTGTCCTACCACATTTGGGCAATGGCTTTCTTGGAATCTGAATAGAAAAGGTGGCTAAGAAAATCGGGTGAAAGACCTACTATCTCTTTCCTCCTATCTGGTTTGATTATTCGCCTTTCAAGAATCTGGTATTTGTTTGTTTGCTCGGCCAGGCATTGTTGCAGTTGTATTATCACTGGAGTGCACTGATCCACTTGAACACTTTGAGCACTATATCGATATACCTTAATACAAGAAAAATATAGTCAAAATTTTCCCATGGTCAAAAATCTCAAAACCACGGACTTTTTTTAACTTTCTATATACCAAAATGAAGCCCGCAATCTCTACTACAAGATCCTCAGAGGGATTTTCGAAATTCCAGAATTTTCCGTAGTTATAACCATTTTAAGCCAAAAACCATGGTTTTTGACTGGAAAATACTAATTTTCGAGATCGCGCCGTATAAAAAGATAAAAATTTCGTATTAATTGGAGCGATATTGCACATACATACGCCAAAATTAACGGGCTATTACGCTAACGATTTTGTTTTTAGCGTTTGTATCAAAAAACAGAAGCTCAGTGTAGTTTTAGCACACAACTCAGTGAATTTTTTCAGTGATCTTTTCATAAAATAAATTTGTGGCAACCAAATTCGCTATCTTTTGTTTGCAAGTGATGGCTCGATAGAAAGCCCGAAAAACAGCGAATCTCACCAGTTTAAGATAAACACAAAAACACAAACGGAATGGACATAATTCAGTAATACAAACCAAAAGAAAAAATCCATTGAAAATTGCTGCTTTTTTCAATTTCGCATTTCGCGCAAAATTTCTCTACTGATTATGTTTTTGAATTTTGACACCCCGTGGGCCGTTTTTGTTCCATGCTTCTGATGGGTTTTTTTTATTTTAGGTTTTGCATGCTTATACCCAAAATTTTCCTCACATTCAGGGCTTTCGAATGAGCCATCACTTGCCCATAAAACAGTTGAAATTTCAAAACCACAATAAATTTCTTTAAAAATTTTCAGAAAAAAACCGTCGTCTCATTGACATAATTGAGATCCTGCCAAGTTTTTGTGTCCAACTCCAACTAGATGGAGGAGTAAATTTGCTGCATTTTGGTACCATTTTGGCAAAAAATACAAATTTAGGGTGTTTTATACAAAAGTTAGATGGAAAACGCCAAAACCCCTATTTTTACTCGAGAAAATGCCAGTTCTTTGCTTTAACTGGTCTCTAGTTCCTAAAAAAATAACATCTTCACGAAATTCGGCTCAATTATTCTTGTAGCTGAATGTCTAGGCTTTCTTTTGGTGCATGAAACGTCCTGAAAACGACGACTTTTTTAGATTTTTTGATGGAATTAAATTTGGTATAATTTTCAGGTATGATGAGGACTCGCAATTCAAGCTATCAAAGGGCATAGGGGCGTTTGAGTTATGGCGTGCGAAAGGGCACAAAGTAACTCAAACGACTTATTATGGACGTTTGAGTTACTTTGTGCCCTTTTGCACAAAGTAACTGAAACGTCTTAAAATTTATTTTTGCGATATTTGTTTGTTTTCGATTTCTTTTTCTCTTTCGTTACTCTTTGCAAATGTCTATGTCTTCTCCAGACGTCTTCTTCCTCGATCGATGAAAATACTGCTGGTCCTGAACCAATCAAACCTATTTCTATGTACTGTTCGGAAATTTTTTGTGCAAAGTTTCGCAAACTTTTCAGTTCTGATGTAATTGCGAATGTCTCAGTTTTAGCTTGATCCTATGTGTTGTTGAAATCATCTTACAACATGTTTGATTTGAGTGAAAATTCCTGAATACCTTAATTCCACTTCTTAGGTACCTAAAAAATTGTTCAAAGGTGAATGGAGATGAAAGATAAATTTGCTGGCATTAGTTATCCACTCTGATACACCTCATCAAATAGTCTTATGCGCATTAAAAAAGGTCTATTATGCTAAATCCTCCGTACCACCACCTGGATAACACTTGGATAACACAATCAACTGGGTATCACCATGCAAATGACTCGAGTACGACAGTATATGAAGTGCATCCCCCCTCCAAAGAGTATTAAAATCGAGGGGTGTGAGTTGACTATGTTGCGCTTATTATTATAACTTTTTTTGTATAAATGCGGAGCGTATTTCGCCGCTTCGCGTCGAAAGACCAGCACACTCCACAGCGCAAGGAATTGGGGTTTTCTGAATATGCACCGCCCTGTTTTACGGCAAGAGAACTCATACTCTTTGCAGTGGGGGTGCGCTTCAACTTTTACTAGGGTTGTACAATTCTCCGGAATTTCGAAGAATTCTCCGGAGAATTCTCCGAAATTCTCCGGAATTTCCAGTTTTTCCTTATTAAATCCTCCATATACTCGAGAGAATTCTCGGAGAATTCTCCGGAGAATTCTCCGATTTTTATTTTTTCGGAGAATTATACAACCTTAACTTTTACGCTCGAGTACGACCTGAATGTATTAATTTCACCCGTCAAGGGGGGGGCGGTTGTTCTTAATTACCCCTACAACGAAAGTTGCAGCCATAAGTATCATTATCTAAGTTCAACTAACTGGGTACCACCATGTGGGTGCCATCAACTAGTACTACCAACAAGTACTAACAATTAGGCCCCACTACCTGTGTACCTCGACACCGGTACCATCACATGGATACCTCTTGATCTAATCGCACTATGATCTGAATGCTACTTTCTGGGTAATAATACTTCCCTACTACCATTTGGATACCCAAAGGGGTATGATTTCAGATATAGTTCGATCCCTCATCAAAAGTTGAGTCTACAAAATTTTCCTACACGCTGCAGTTCCTTGTCGTTCCTTACAGGGAAACGTCCCTTACAGGGAAACGGCTTACAGGGAAACGGCCTTACAGGGAAACGGTTTTACAGGGAAACGTCCGTGTCCCGTCCCACTTACTAACTTTACCTAACAACCCTTCACCTAACAACCCTTCAATATAGAGGACTTAGAGAAATATAGAGAACAGGTAACAAACAATAAAAAACAAAAAATTTTTAGGCTTTTATAACATCCATTTCAAGCAACACATCAACACTCAAAAGCAACAAAAATAAATATAATAGGAGACGGCCGCTGTGTTCGTTCAAAAGATATCTGAACGACGTGGCTTCTTGGGAGGTGGAGGCTTGGACAGCTTGATTTCTTCGTACTTTTCAAAACGCTCCAATTTCTTGCAGGCTTCGTCCACTGTCTTCAGGCAGAACACGTTCGGAACCATCAACATTGCCTTTGCGTCAATGATACTTAAACAAAAACGATAACTGCCAACAAAATTATTTGTTAGTGAAACATACAAACTACTTTTCCACTCCCAAGGATGATTTCCGTATCGACCTGGTAGTCACCAACCGCTTCCTTTTCTTCTTCCTTTTTGTCGTCATGGCCAATAAAGAGGATAACTTTGAAGCCAATTTTGTCACCAATATATGCGCAAATACCTTAGAGATTTATATTTCAAATTCAAAAAACTCTTTTAAGGATGTTTGTGGGCGATGATCCGGCCTTTTTTTATCACTCACATCATTAAAAGGTTATAATCATTGTGTGTCCCTACATGGGCAGGTTCGCACTATACATTTCTTTCCCCGAGTTTTCATTGAAACAGAGGAAACTTTTAGAGAAAACATGATTTTAGCGCTGTTAATCATTAAAAATATTGACAAAAATCGACATTCCTATTGGTAATCCCAATTAAAAAAACTCATTTCACGAAAAGGGGATGTTTATGGGCGATGATCCGGCTTGTTTTATCACTCATATTATTCAAAAGTTATAACTATTGAGTAGCCCTACATGGGCAGGTTTGCACTATACAACTTTTTTCCAAGTTTTCATCAATCTCAAAAATATCAATGGAACGTGCAAAACCGACACCCACAAATCTCCAACTCTCTGTAACATCATTCGCTCACTCTCCAGACACCGCTACTCACGCACTGGTACCTCTTCATACTCATCAGATGCTGCTATCTACTGTCTAGATACTGCTACCCACTGTCAAGGTACCTCTACTCACTTTCCAAGTACCCCGAAATACTCTTCAGGTACTGCGACTCGTCGCCGGGCAAATTTAACCACTATTCTGGTCTTCCTACCCACTCTTCTACCCCTACCCACTCTCCGTAGTCCTACTCACTCTCCTTTCCGACTACGTGCTAATTTAAAAAACCTTTAAACCAGGGTTCTCATCTCAAAATTTTGAAATAAAGTACATTTGGCAAAATAAAGTACAATTTGGGCATTTTTCGTCAAAAAGTGCCATTTTTTCCAGTGCTTGCTGAGATTTGAGCGCGAAAAATAAAGATTTTGACTTAAGATCTCAAAAATTCTAAAGATTTGGGGTACCAAATAAAGTACAAATCTTTAAATAAAGCACAGATGAGAAGACTGCTTTAGACAGAAATATAAAACAAAAACAGTTTGAAAACATTATAAGAAACCACTTTTCTCTCAAGACAAAAATCAATATAATTCAAAAAGGATAAAACGGAAATATGCCACGTTCTGGAGAAAAAGTTCCACGTTTTTGTGATAAAGTGCCACGTTTTTTCGATTCTAGTCAAGAAGGCGAAAAAGTGCCACGTTTCAGTGAGAAAGTACCACGTTTTAGTGAAATTTGCCTAGTTTCGCACAGATATGCCTGTTTTTATTGGTCACTTTGTTTCCAAGGACATATCAATAGCAAGCTAATGGTAATCTTCAAAATTTCAGGTGTAAATCATTGATTTGTCTAAGAAACCATATTGTCAGAAAACGTGCCAGATTTTCACAAAAACGTGGCATATTTCACAAAAACGTGACACTTTTTCGCCTTTTTGACTAAGATCGGAAAAACGTGGCACTTTTTTCACAAAAAACGTAGCAATATTTTCTCCAAACGTGGCATTTTTACGTATCGTCCAATTCAAAAAAAGGCCCAAATTCAAATTCCCCCTAAATGACCATCTCCATACTCTTTGACACATCCCCTATTGAAAGTCGTCATTCTTCGGCGATCTTTTTTTTAAACGAATATATTACAGTAGCTTTTTGGGGGGGGTATATGACAGTAGCGTCAAAAATCCTCAAACTAAAATCCAAACAACCATTCTACTCCTGAGATCCCAAGCTTCTTATTTAAAAAAAAATTGACTAAAAACCCAAACAAAACCCTCCAGAAAACCAAAAATATCAATTGTCCGCAAACAAACAAACACACTCTATGCTATATAGGAGATTGCTAATCAAAACCTTAACACTCGGAAAGCCATGCGTAGTAATTGCTGCGTCGGAAGCAGAATTTCACGCTCTACACGATGGTACTTTTTTTTTTTATTTAGACATAAATGTGCCGAGATATTAATGATTTAAAATTGGTCGAAAACGGCCCTCCAAAACAACAATTCGGTTGATTCATTCATGTGGTACTCACCCAAATTTATACTTTTTCTAGACGTTTAGCATCTTAAAGTGATGGGCATGAACAGGGCTATCGAATAGGTGCAAGCATCCAAGGCAGTAGTGGTGAAATCCTGGACATATATGCATTTATAGGCTAAAATCCAGATTTCTGAAAATCACAATCCACTCACTAAAATTCTCATAACTTTTCTCAGTGACCACTTCCAACCATTTTCTCAGGCCTATCAGATAGCACAGCTTCAGGGCTACACAATGAGCACTAATAAGCCGTATGGTGAAGAAAAAAATATTGCCAAAAGTCGATTTCCACTTCAGGGATACATTATCTTACTATACATTATCTTCGTTACAGCTACAAACCGCCTGTCAATCGTTGGCCTCTGCGTATCTTCATGAGCTTCTTGGTGGATGGAGGTGCAGCTAACGCCTATGTTCTTTTTGGAAAAACTTCAACAAGACGGGAATTCATCCACAAGCTGGCAGACCAATTGATGACTGGACAAAAAGCAGAAAGAGCAAAATCGGAACACTGGATTGCAAAAACTTTTTCGCAGATATCAGGCCACTACGACAGGTTTGAGAAGAAATGCAAACGTATTTATTATCATTGAATTTAGTCTTCACAACAAAATGAATGCGACCACGAAAGAATCTCCAAAGTGGTGCCATATCTGCAATAAGGTGGGAAGGGGTGACCGCGTACGCAGCTGCAGCAAATGTGAGAAACTTGCTTGTGAAGACCACATCGTGATGCTAGTGCTTTGCACCAAGTGCAGCCGTGTGGGAGAAGATGAGCATCTACATCTGCCGAAGCCTGTCGCTGCCACTGGTTATTGCCAAGTCTGCCAAGCAATGAGTCGAAAACGCTGTAGCAGGTGTCAGAAACATTACTGCAGAAAGCATCAGCACAAACAACGAAGAAAAATGCGATCAGTGCAGATAAGTTGTGTGTTTTGTGACGTTGCATATGTATTTGGCTGGAAAAATGATATTCGGTTTTGTCGTTGTTTTGCCTTTACATTCCTTCATGTTTGGTTGAAATCTAGCATTCCGAACGATAGCAATCCCTGAAGTGGAAATCGACTTTTGGCAATATTTTTTTCTTCACCATACGGCTTATTAGTGCTCATTGTGTAGCCCTGAAGCTGTGCTATCTGATAGGCCTGAGAAAATGGTTGGAAGTGGTCACTGAGAAAAGTTATGAGAATTTTAGTGAGTGGATTGTGATTTTCAGAAATCTGGATTTTAGCCTATAAATGCATATATGTCCAGGATTTCACCACTACTGCCTTGGATGCTTGCACCTATTCGATAGCCCTGTTCATGCCCATCACTTTAAGATGCTAAACGTCTAGAAAAAGTATAAATTTGGGTGAGTACCACATGAATGAATCAACCGAATTGTTGTTTTTGGAGGGCCGTTTTCGACCAATTTTAAATCATTAATATCTCGGCACATTTATGTCTAAATAAAAAATAAAAGTACCATCGTGTAGAGCGTGAAATTCTGCTTCCGACGCAGCAATTACTACGCATGGCTTTCCGAGTGTTAAAACG
>SADC01001192.1:56114-356715 GCA_004194705.1 Ditylenchus dipsaci
ATCAGACTAGCTTTAAGTTTGTCCACTTCTCAATGCTAACTACGCACTACTCACAAAAAGAAGAACCTTAATCAGGAAGAAGGTCATAAATATAAGAACGAAAATCCAATCAAGGCCATCGACGTCAAACATGGGGCAAAAACTGTAATATCCAGACCTCTTCGAGCTGAAGGCGAAGACCTAGAATTACTGTGCACACCCCCGTAAGTTAATTTTTTATTTGGATGATCGCTATATAATTTTTTATCTTAGACTTTTCGCGAGTGAAGGACTTTTTCAAATACGGCTTGAGGTATCTTCGAAAATGCGAGGTTAGCCTTTTTCCATGTTCAAAATAATCAAAAAAAAATCAGAAGTTTTCGTTAGAAGAGATGTATGAACATAACCACAGAGCGACACGAATTGCTTCTTGAGCGCCTTTTGAGAAACGCAAGATGGTCTGTTGATGTCGAAACGAAAATATCAGTAGTACAATACATTTGTTGCTCCGTTACGTTATTTGTTACCGTTATTTTGTTGCAATAAACTTTTACCAAATCGTGAATAGGAAAATAGAAACGGTTACTCTAATATCAAAAATCAAAAAAAGTCAAGGAAAAATAAAGGGTCGATTAACCCCAATAAGTTCTGAAAAGTTTAAAATTAAGACAGGCGCCCAGAGGCGCAGTTAAGCTATAAGCAGTGCCTCTAAGTGTCGTAGAACAGTGCCTTCAAGTGGTCGAGAGAATAACGCCATTATCGGCCCTATAATGTATGTATTGTCGTTCTTTTCTCTCAAAAATAAGTTTTAAAAAAGGCGCCAGAGGGCGCAGTCAAGCTATTCACTTTTATTAGGATTAACTATTAACCATCCACCTACCCCACTCAGCCAGAAATTTTCGGTTTAGGTATCATCCAGGTGTTTTGGTTGATATCCAGATCGTTTAGGTACTATCCAGAAATTTGGGTACCATCCAGTGTTTCGGGTAACATCTAGATGTTTGGGCACTATCCAGGTGATTTGGGTACCATACCGGTGGTTTGGGTACCATCCAGATGGTTTAGGTATCAGCAAATAGTATTTCTCCGCTTTTCGGGTAATTACCGGTAATTACCCGGAAAGTATTTCTCCGGAGAATTACCCAACCCTAATTTTATCTTAATCTACATCACTGGTTGCCATATTGAAACTATCGAAATCTAAGGGTATTATCGGCTAGGGGACATTTGCCAAATACGACATTTGGCAAAACAACATTTCCTGAAACGACATTTGCCCAAGGAATCAACAGGGGGAAACTGAAGAAACTGCCTTGGTTTCCCCTGTTGATTCCTTGGGCAAATTTTCGTTACGGCAAATGTCGTATTTGGCAAATGTCGTTTTTGGCAAAAGTACGTGGCAAATGTAGTTTTTGGCAAATGTCCCTTAGCCGTTATCTAGGGCAAACTTTAACAAAAAAAGCAAGGCAGAACCAACCAAAGTGCCTAACCATGGTAGTCTAAAATGTCTCTTCATTGTGATCTGATTGTAGCAACAACACAAGCGTGCAGATAGTCACAGTGAGGTAATAAACAAAAAATAGACAATATCAAGAAAAAGAAAAGAAGACCACCTATGACATATAAAAGTCTATGAACGTTTTTCAACAAATTTGCAGAGCATGTAAAAAAACTTGACCATCTAAAAAAGTTTGAGCAAATAGGCCATGACCCGATTGATTTTCCCATCTTAGGAAATCTCCAACTTGACACAAAATGGTAAAGATGTAAATTAGACGATGCAATTCACAATCAAAATATTGAAAAAGCTGGAAGCTCAAAAAGTGGCCAGTTTTTTACACACCATGTTTGGATATTTTTCACAATCTTATGGACAAAATTATATAAACAATGAAAGCTTGAGACCTTGAGTCAAAAAATTGTGATGTCGAATAAGATTTGTTAAAAACTTTAAATTATTTACAGTAGCGAAATACGAGCAAAGTTGTCCATCAGTATTCATCAAACGCTTCATGACTAATAATGCACGGAAACAATCAATACCAAAAAAATGGTGAAGAGGAAGTTGTGGCATTACTGAATGTCACCCACCGTGCTTAAAAGGTCCATCACCCTGTTCATATCAGTGCTCTTACTACGCCAAAATATCACTTGAAGAAAGACTGCAAAAACTTGGATACATAATCGTATTTTATTTCCCCCCAATTTTTCAGAATCCGTTACAACAATATGTTTGAGCATTACATTGAGCATTACTTTATTTCAAGCCTGCGGCTGAAGTCCATTGGCGATCAATTGAGTTCTTAGTATGTTGATAGTGTTGTTGTTCTGAGCCTGGAGTCCTCCGATTTGTCCTTGAAGTATGCCGTTGTGTGCCTGAAGTCCTCCACCTGGGCTTGAAGTCCTCCCACCTGGGCTTGAAGTCCTGCGATGGCCTGAAAAATATCAATAAATTATCTATCGTGATTGAAAAGCAATTCCTGGACTTTCAGTAACACTTCTCGGTCGACTTTGTAGTCCATGCTGTTTTTTCTGCACAAAATTGTTTGTGCTTGCTTATTTGTGTAGCAACCTATGTATATATAACTATGCCATCGATTGCAGCCCTTTCATTGGCTTTGTTTACTGATGACTGTAACAGCAATTTACTGAGCAAAAAACCATAAATTTTGAGCGTTTTTTTCATTATCTTTCAAGATAATTTGAAATAAAACTGAAGAAAAAACCGCACAGACTGATAAAGAAGTGTGAGACTATTGGTCGGTTCTTACTCTTAATTTTTAGTCCATCAATTCAACTAACCTGCTCACAATAGTTGTTAACACGTGAAACAAGCAGTGGGGACATTTTTCTGGACAAGAAGAGAATGTCTCTGCAAAGTCCAGGATCAGTAAACTCAATAATTTCATAGAAAGTTTCTGTAGGCAGACGGCTCAAGATCATAATTTAAAATATTGTTGTCTGCACTTGGTGAAGTTTAAGAAGAGGCCAAGTAATGTCCGGCTGCAAATCAGAAAACATTGTTATCTTATCTTGATGAACAGCTACGAAATATACGTATTCACAAGTGTCAAGTAACAATCGGGACTTTTAAATTTTTGTGATGGTGAAGTTCAAAAATAACCACTTCCGAAATCTCTGTTGAGAAATCAATAGACGCAGAATACGGTATCTTTTGCAAAAAAAGTCGAAAATGTTCATATCGAAGAGCAACAAATCCTAGTATTGACCCATTGTCTAGTAAATTACTATCAAACAATTGAATAAATTTACTTACGTTGAAGGGAGCCGGATTGAGAATGGACTGCAAGGCATGGTTTAGAAGATCTGTTGCTTGACAAGCGGCCGAGTGCGAGTACAAGTGTCCGAAATGCTGGGCATGGCGCATACGATAAGGTCCTCCGAGGCAGTAAAAACAGATGGCTAAATCATACCTTTAATACCGTGGTTAGGTAGACAGAAAGGACGAGAAAGAAGCAAAAATTTACCCCACAGGTTTCCATTCGCATCTGGCTGAATGTCGAAGAATTGGTGAATGTTGATAGCATTGATATTCGCCATTTTCTTGCAGAGTGCTGTTTCTTGCAGAGAGACGCTGAAAATGTGACAGTTAGAAGGCAAACCGGTGATAAATGTCCATCAGATATCCAAAATTTATTTAATTCTGAGTGAAAAACTAATTGACCGACTACAGAGTTTTTCCTCCGCTCGACGATAGAAATTTTACACACTGAATTTTCGGAACACTTTTTGACCTCGTAAGACAATAAAGTTTCGAATTTAAGATTACCGTATTTCCTAGGGTTGCGCAATTTAGGAGAATATTCTTTTTTGGAGAATATTCTCGAGAATATGCGCGCAAATTCCCTTATAAAATGGCTTAAAAAGTGCATTTTTTCCTAAAACCCGAGAATATTCTTGAAAGGACGAAGCTTTTTTCCTGCCACCTTTTCTTTCTTTTAGTCAAAGAGGTAAGTATCTAGGTATTTTTTTTAAAGTGATAATATTATCAGGTAGCCCTGCAAATCTAGTTTCTAACGACGTATCATTTTTCCAACATCTTTGCAAAATGTAGCACAAAAGGTAAAAGTATGAATCAAATTATTTTCCCACTTGCTTCATACTTCAGCGTTTTGTATCACATTTTGCAACACTTTGCAACATTTTGTATCACATTTTGCTGGATCAGACCGGATCAGACCGGATCAGGGCTGGATCAGACCGGATCAGACCGTGATCGTGATCCGCACTTCTTTAATTTTGGGTCGATCTCGAGATTTTTGGGTAAGAATCCAAAATCGAAAAAGTAAAATCGGTAGAGCTCCTGAAACTAAGAAAACGTAAAAAACAGATATGCAAAATATTTACTCAAGGCTGAGATATAGGTCCTGAAAGTTAGGGGTGTCCCCTTATCAGAGCATGTCCCCTTAATAGAGGAAATACGGTACTTTTATTCGGGCTGGAAACGAAAATTTTGGAGTTGTACAAACGATGCGTGAAAATGCCCTTCTGGGATAGATTGTCCACGCGATGTGAAAAATTGACCAATTTTGCATGTCCTCTTAACTTTTTTCAAATTAGGCTTTAGGCTTAGGGTAGGCCAGCGCACGTTAGGGCGGCTCAAACGTGTATCCCAGACTGAGCACCAAAACGCGCCAATTTGAAAAACTGTAACGAGTCACAATTTGTAACGAGCCGCCTCGTTACAATTACATCAAGTTACTCTTGATCTATGATCCTACTTGTCCGCTCTGAAACGGGATCGATAGATCAAGAGTAACTCTTGATCTATTGATCCAGTTTCAGACAGGCGAGCAACTCGTGATCCGCACCATCTTCGGGTTCCCCTTTCATATTTTTAGTTGAATTTTTTAGTTTGAAAATTCATGAATCTGCCCCTTTTTTAAAGATAATGGCTTTACTGTTACGAAGTGTTTACTGAAACATTTTTGCAATTATTTGTCTGACTTGCTTCTTGCTTCATTTTTGTGATACAGTCTGCAAGATTTTCAATTTTCCTGAAGGGCCTTACTCTAGCCTCAGGTATCTTTTCTCGGTAACATCTTAACTGACACCCCTAACTGAACTTTTTTTCAAAATTTTATCGAAAATCCTCGATTTTTTAGAAGTGCGGATCACGAATTACTCTGGCCAAATATGAAAGGGGAACCCGAAGATGGTGCGGATCACGAGTTACTCAATTTTTTGACTCAAGGTCTCAAGCTTTCATTGGTTTATATAATTTTGTCCATAAGATTGTGAAAAATATCCAAACATGGTGTGTAAAAAACTGGCCACTTTTTGAGCTTCCAGCTTTTCAATATTTTGATTGTGAATTGCATCGTCTAATTTACATTCTTTACCATTTTTGTGTCAAGTTGGAGATTTCCTAAAGATGGGAAAATCAATCGGGTCATGGCCTATTTGCTCAAACTTTTTTAGATGGTCAAGTTTTTTTTACATGCTCTGCAAATTTGTTGAAAAACGTTCATAGACTTTTATATGTCATAGGTGGTCTTCTTTTTCTTTTTTCTTGATATTGTCTATTTTTTGTTTATTACCTCACTGTGACTATCTGCACGCTTGTGGTGTTGCTACAATCAGATCACAATGAAGAGACATTTTAGACTACCATGGTTAGCACTTTGGTTGGTTCTGCCTTGCTTTTTTTTGTTAAAGTTTGCCCTAGATAATACGGCTAAGGGACATTTGCCAAAAACTACATTTGCCACGTACTTTGCCAAAACGACATTTGCCAAATACGACATTTGCCGTAACGAAATTTGCCCAAGGAATCAACAGGGGAAACCAAGGCAGTTTCTTCAGTTTCCCCTGTTGATTCCTGGGCAAATGTCGTTTCAGGAAATGTTGTTTTGCCAAATGTCGTATTTGGCAAATGTCCCCTAGCCGATAATACCCTTAGATTTCGATAGTTTTCAATATGGCAACCAGTGATGTAGATTTAAGATAAATTAGGGTTGGGTAATTCTCCGGAGAAATACTTTCCGGGTAATTACCGGTAATTACCCGAAAAGCGGAGAAATACTATTTGCTGATACCTAAACCATCTGGATGGTACCCAAACCACCGTATGGTACCCAAATCACCTGGATAGTGCCCAAACCATCTAGATGTTACCCGAAACACCTGGATGGTACCCAATATTCTGGATAGTACCTAAACGATCTGGATATCACCCAAAACACCTGGATGATACCTAAACCGAAAAATTTCTGGCTGAGTGGGGTAGGTGGATTGGTTAATAGTTAATCCTAATAAAAAGTGAATGGTTAGTGGCGATTGTGATATTTGTCGACCATAATTGCATAAAATTTCTATGAAGAAAGCAATTATTATACTTGTAAAATAAAAACATTCAAAAGATATCAGCATAAAAATGAAGAAGATATCGCAGAAAAATAAAATAATGAAAAATGTATCAGCTGGGAGTCGAACCTTCGACATTAAAAAGGAGACCAGTAGTGTAAAGGAAAAGCATGGCTCAAGCGGGAAGTGATTCCTGCTTGAGCCGGTATGGTACCCAAATCACCTGGATAGTGCCAAACCATCTAGATGTTACCCGAAACACCTGGATACTAAAAAATAGTATTTCTCCGATTTTTCTTTACGGAGAAATACTTAGTATTTCTCCGGGTTATTACCCGGGTGATTACCCTGAGAATTACCCGGGTAATTACCATCACTCAACCCTAGATAAAATCTAAATTTTTTGGCTCTTTTCTGGTTCCGAGACAATTTTTACGATCTAGCCTAGATCATCTAGGTTTCAAGGTTTCGTTGAATCCAATTTTGACTGTAAGGATTTTTGCTGTTATTATTGCTTAGTTGCCAAGATATAGCCTATAATCGAGATAGGACTAAGTCGAAAATATGCGTTGCGGCAGAAAAAAGTAATTTAGCGGCAGAAAAAAGTTTTTCTGCGGCAACAAGAAGTTTTTTTACGGCAGAAAAAAAGTATTATTACGGCAACAAAAAGTATTTCTGCGGCAAAACCTTTTGCGGCAAAAAAAAGTATTTTTACGGCAAGAAAAAGATTTGCCCAAAAAATTAGGGGGCATTTTTTCAAAACATAAAATAGTCTATAACTCAAAATTTTTCACCTGAAGTCAAAATTCTGATACAGATGACCTTTAACTACTTTTTGATTTTGCGTAGGATGACTCGAACAAAATTTCCATTTTCAGATAAAAACATAAATAAATAAACAAAATGAAAAAAAAATTGGGGCAGAAAAAAGTAATTTGGGGGCAGAAAAAGTACCGTCCTTTCTTTACAAATGATATACCATTGAATAGCTGATATGCTCTAGTTCAAACAAAAATAAGATTGCACCATCACCTTATCGGATTAAAAAGCCGCTACAGGACAAATGAATATGAAAAAAGTGGTAAAAATGGCCATTTTCCTAAGTTTCGCATTTTGTCCAACCTTAAGCGACAATATATCACATTTTAATTTATGACTAATTTTGCATCAAGTGATCAGATTGCACATAATTTCATGGCGAAGATTATTGCTGTAACATATACAAATTAAATGCATGACTTTGCAGGACAAAAAGCATTTTTTCGAAAAATTAGGGTTGGGTGATGGTAATTACCCGGGTAATTCTCCGGGTAATTACCGGGTAATTACCCGGAGAAAAGTATTTCTCCAGAGAATTACGCACCCTAGAAAAAATACACGTTTTTTGGTTATTTTGGCGTTCTGACTTTTTTTCTCTTGACACGCCTACAGCAATGCTGAGCGATCGAAAAAACCTGTATAATAGCTCATTTTGAAGCTAAGTAAATTACCTAGGTTGTTTTTTTTATTTTTTCAGAATTCGAAAAAAATTCAAATTAATTTGCCTTTCAAAGTTCAAAAAATCAGATTTTTTTCAAATTCGCGTGTTCAAAAAATCAGATTTTTTCAAATTCGCGCCAAAAGTGGGGTCCAAAATTTCAAATTTTTTTTCAGATTTTTCCTGAAGAGATCAACGATCGGGACGCATTTCGGTACCAAACTTGCTAAATTGACCATAGCTCAGTTTCTAGATGAATTGCCATTACCGAAACTTGATAATTTTTTCCCCGAAGGAGGCGCAGTGGGCTTGGTTAAATGGTGTTTGAGAACACCCGAAATGGTGTTTGGGAGCACCCCGAAGGGGGCGCAGGGGGCTTGGTAGGTTAGAGATGCGCGCACTCACTTACCTTAGACATAATTCCGAGCAAGACTTTTGATCAAAATGCATTTAGAGCAGTGTTTTTGAAAACGGATACGAAATCGGCTTACGAGCGAATTTGCGAAACGAAATGAAAACGAAAACAAAATGGTGTCTCAAAGCGAAACAAAAACTAAAACGAATAGCAATGTGAAATGAATGCGAAAACGAAAACGAATTCGTTTTCGTTTTCATTTTTTTTTTTCGATTTCCTTTTCGTTTTCATTTTAAATTGAAGTTCTTTTCATTTTCATTTTGAAATGGTTTTCGTTTTTGTTTTCACTTTGATCCTGCATTTATTTTCTTCAAATTTACTATACTTTACATTTTTGCACCGTTTTTTACTATCATTAACAACTTTGTGTTTAGGCTAAGTGAAACAGGATATTCAAACGGACTCAATCATCTCACCGTCGTGCAGTCCCTTGAAAGAGGAGGTCGTCAACGAGATGCGCTTCGGAATGACTTTCTGGAAGAAAGAAATATTGCAGGAGAAGCTAATGTCCGATGCAAGAAACGCACTACGGTTCGTACAATCATCACCAATCATCTTTTGTGGAGATAATTACTGTACTTTTTTAGGTATACAAGTCTTCCACTACTGCTCCAAATCTAGTTAGATAGCTAGTTTAATCATTCTACTTTATGACGTTTTTCAGGCTAAGTTGATGGGTGTCGATCTCTTAGAATTCAATGTCTCGACGACGAATAGGGTAATCACTTTGGCTGCCAGACACTGAAAAAGTAGGAGTTTTTTCTAAGTATTCATATCCGGTTATCACCAACTCGGTATTCCCTTCGTGTATCCCATCCGGTACGACCACCTAACAACCATAATTTAGGTACCATCGCCCGGTTCCAACTACCTATGTAACCATAATACCAACCCCCCCCCCCCCCCCCCCCCCCCCTGGGTACGACGACCTGAAAACCATAATCTGGCACCACCACCTAAGTACTTCCATTAGGGTGCGATTACTTGGGTGCCTCACTAAAGTTAGCTCCATCTGGCTTTCTCTATCTGTGTATCCTTATACAAATAGCACGAGCTGGGTGCCTCCACTTCATGGGTGCCCTCATCTGGGTAACTCTACCTGGGTACCTCCAACTGGGATCCTTTATCGGGCTAACCCCATCTTGGTACCACCTCCTGAATACCAAAAATACTATATGTAGATTAAAAACTGGATACTTTTCGGACTAACCAACTGTAAAATTCGAATTCTGAAATCAAATGGGCTGCAAAAGTACCAGAAGTTATAGAAAGAAACCCTAATATAAAGCGAAACCGAAAATGAAATTCAATACGAAATGAAAAAGAAAACGAAATGAAAACGAAAACGAAATCCAATGCGAAATGAAAACGAAAACGGGATCGGTTCAAAATGAAATGAAAACGAAAACGAAATTTCGTTTTCATTTCGTTTTGAGACCCCATTTCGTTTTCATTTCATTTCGAAATTTCGCTTTGATTTTATTTCGCATTGATTTCGTGTTCGTTTATGAAAACACTGATTTAGAGGCTCTTTTGCCCAGCTCCAGTGACCAAATCATGGCAAAACAGGCAAATGGTCGAAATTTTAAAATGGCCAAAACTCAATTTTTTATCGACCAGAATTCAAAAATAATATCTTTTTTGAACTCCTGAGGTGATTTTAGGTCGATATAAGGTGAATCTAATTTTGACTGTAAGGATTTCTGCTGTTATTATTGCTTAGTTGCCAAGATATAGCCTATAATCGAGATAGGACTATAATATGCGAAAGTCGTTTTACAGCGAGAAAAAATTTGCGGCAAAGAAAAAGTTTTTTTTACGGCAGAAAAAAGTATTTCTGCAGCAGAAAAAAGTGTTTTTGCGGCAAAAAGAAGTATTTTTACGGCAAGAAAAAGGTTTGCCCTAATTTTTTGGGGGCATTTTTTCAAAACATAAAATAGTCTATAACTCAAAATTTTTCACCTGAAGTCAAAATTCAGATATAGATGACCTTTACCTACTTTTTGATTTTGCGTAGGATGGCTCGAACAAAATTTCCATTTCCAGATAAAAACATAAATAAATAAACAAAATGAAAAAAAAATTGGGGGCAGAAAGTACCGTCCGTAAAGAAATAATGTCGAGTCACGAAAATGTGCCCTGTAGAAGCCGCCAAATCAGGGACGAAAATCCTGTTTTTGCGCGGTTTCTCGGTGGGTTGCTGAATTTTTTGTACAAAAGTACCCGTTTTCGGCAGCAATTATAAAAACCACGACTCGCATATGGAAAGTGGGCCGAAAAATCGTTTGCGCTAATCAGAATTGTGAAATTCGGATTTCATGAAAAGTTAGCCTTGATGTTTCGAATTTCGATTTATCCGGGATTTCGGCGTTTTGGGGCTTTTTCCTGAAGGGCTGAGACAACGAAAAATTTGACTCTAGGGCCGCGAAGCGGCCGGGTACACCATATTGCTTTATTTTATTTTTTGCTTTATTTGACTCGAGTGCAACGAAGCGAGCAAATATCAAAAAATTTTTTTGATGTTATTTGACCCCGGAGCCGCGAAGTAACTGGGTGCAGCATACTTTTTTTCAAATTTGATGAAGCAACGCGAAGCGTTGCCCTAAGCTCAGTTGAAAGGCGCAGCTTTTCTTTTTATTTTTTCAAGCAGCCCCTGTCCGGGGTCCCCTAACTTTTTGGAAGAATCCATATAAATGATATGGATAAACGCCTTTGCGTTTTAAAAGTTCTAATAGTTCGACATTTCCGTAAAATTGATTTGTGATTTCGAACCCATCAATAGATAGATTTTTGGGCGCTACTCGGTTATACCCCCCCCCTCAAAATCAAGATTTTCGGGAGCGGTCAGAACACATTTTTAAGCAATAATTTCGCCATAAAAGGTCCAGAATCCAATTTAAAAAGATTATGGGCTGTATTGGGTGGGGGAATGGAATAATACAGGGGCCACTTTTTTTAGCTGCTTTACCATGCTTTTCATCTCGGGCCGTGGCAAACAGAAACTCTATATGCATTTTTTGATCAAGATTACTTCTCGGAATCATGTCTAAGGTATGTGGGAGAATCGAAACAGAAGCTAGAATCGAAATCAATGCTCTTGTCTGACATGTAAAGCAGAGTGCGTTTTTATTTTAATTTTCAAAAGTTGCTCCACGTATGTAAAATCCAAACTTTTTGGTTAAAGGGGGGTGGTAGTTATTATATAGCCAAGCTTATGGGCTTTCATTTGAGCTATCATACAGATGAAAAGTTGGTATAAATTCAGGGCTAAAATATAAAGAATCCAATTCGATGAAATCTTCAACAGGACCATACCAGTACTTTTCGGTAGTATTCTGGAACTGACGTTTTTCCCCAATTTTAATTTACATACTCATTTGCAACCTTACATTCAAATGTAGCCCTGCTTCTTGCCGTCATTTTCAGCATATGGTTGTATAAAATAATGTAAATTGAAATCGCAAAAAATCTCAGTTCCTAGTACGCATCATTTTGGCTAGTTTCCTTTAATTTGGTAGTCATTGCCAAAAATCGCAAATTGAGGCAGTTGATGACAGCAAAGCAGTGCTGGAAATGATTGCAATCGATTGCTCGATGATTTCCGGACCTAAACGTCAAAAAACTTACTAAAAAGTACCGTATTTCCTCTAATAAGGCGGCCCTCAAGATGGAGGTTGAAAAATAAGGCGGCCTGCTCTAATAGGCGGCCCCTAAAAATTTATTCCTATTCAAAATTGTTTTAAATGCGCCGAATCCTATTTTGATACTTTTTGATTGGAATTGGTCACATCCTAGTCTATGATTGTTTATCATTCATTGTTATTATTGTTGTTTTTACCTCTTAGTTCAAAATTTGTTGTTAGAGAATTTAAATAAATTTTGATGAAAGGATGTTTGAAATATAAGGCGGCCTGCTCCAATAAGGCGGCCTGCTGGAGGGAGGTTGAAAAATAAGGCGGCCGGCCGCCTTATTAGAGGAAATACGGTAAATTAAAACACCCCTGAGGGATTAGAACTTTCGACAAAAGACGATGCGTATATAAAGTCCCCCCCCCTTTTAAACTGTTTTAATCACTTCAAGAAATTGCACCCATCTTTTGCTGTTGGCAAGGCTATTTTTTAGATAAATATTTTAATTCTCTACCTACCTTATGATTGCGCCTATAGTCGGAAAAAACCTAACATTATTGTAAAATAAAAGCAAAATTATTTCTTTTTCAAATGAGAAACCTTTTTTTATAAATACAAACAGATTATATATAAGTCATATCGTAAAACAAACAAAAAATAAACTAATAACAAAAAAATTTGTGCAAAAAAACCAATTTCTTTGTAAACACCTTGCTCACTACCTTGAAGTGGTTGTGGGTATATATCTCCCCACATATATGTCTCCGCATATATCTCCCCAAATCCCAATTTAAAGCATTTATTCAACTTTATTTGTCCTACAACACTACTATACTGTTAGAGATGTTTTCAAGTGGTGCTAGCCAGGTAGTGGTACCTAGATGGAGGTCCTAAGGTATTGGTACCGAGTTAGTGATGCTCAGGTTGAATGATTTAGGTAGTGTTACCCTGTCGGTACTCAATACTTTATCGGTACTATTGGGAAGATATATGCTGGGGAGATATTTGTCGGGAGATAAGTGTTGCGGAGATATATGTAGGGAGATAAGTGTTGGGGAGATATATTGGGGAGCTATATGCTGGTGAGATAAGTGTTAGGGAGATATATGTGGGGAGATATCCCTTGGCCATAACCCTTGAAGTTACTTGAAAAACCGAAAAATCGGGTCGGAGAAAGACGTCAAACTAGGGTCAATTAGGATAAAAAGTATAAAAAATAAAAAGCGAAATTTCAGAAAAAAGAGCTAGTTTTCGGCTAGCGACAGATTGTGACATTTTAGATTCCGACAATTCAATTTAAAGGGGCGTACCAGCGCGTTACAGTGCAAATTAAGGCGGGGACCAGCAACTATTTTAAAATTATCCCTGTTTTCACTCGTCTGGTGTGAAATCTGATATTGAGGATCTTATACTGTTTTAAAAATTAGGCAGAAACTTTCATCAGATCAGGTAGAACGCTTATCAAAAGTTTTCATGGTAGAAAAACACTGCTGGTCCCCGCCTTTTTTTCGCTGTAACGGACTGGTATGCCCCTTCAAGAGAAAAATTTATAAATGAAATTCGAAATTGAAATAAAGAAGTTTTGTCGCAATTTGAATTGGTCACAATCTAAATTGTCTTGACCTGCCGCTGGTCAAGATTTCAGCCATTTTATTTGAAATTTAAAAAAGGGCAAAGTAGAATGAAAAAAGTGGGCGCTACTCAATTATACCACACCCCCCCCCCCAAAAGTGCTACTCGGGAATCGGACAGATCAGCCGGGTGGATTCCGAGGGTTGTCGCTTAACTTTTGGATGGCTGAGCCTCTGGCTCGTAGCCTCAGGCCGGAAAATGGTGGATACCCTTTTCGGCCGAATAATCAAAGATGTTGAACATAGTTTTGTTGACTGGGGCCTACCGCATAAATAAACTCTGGTATGCATGTTTTTTATGCATCCAGAGTCACTTTCGAGTGATTTGTGTCTAAGGTATGTGGGTGTGCGCATCTCAACTCCAAGCCCCCAAGCCGCCTGCGCCCCCGAAGGGAGCGCAATCTTGATTTGGGGGGGGGGGGGGTGTATTACCGAGTAGCGTCGATTTTTGCTTAAAGCGTCTAAACTTGATGTCATAAACAAAAGCTTTCTGAAAATCGAATTTCATACTTCAATTTCGAATATCGATTCCGATGTTTTTTGTAGCTAAAACTTGTGTTTTTGAGAATTGCTGGCTAAAACTGATATGTCGGAAAAATTGATTGATGACTGAATATTGTAATTTACTTTTCCCTTGTGCTTTGATCAGTGCTTTGATGAGGTTCATCAAAATGTGGTGGTCGGTGCTCTTCATCCACTGCAAAAAGCTTTATAGCGGAGCTTTGACCGTTCAGAGCAACACGATTTTCCTCAGCAACCTCACTACTTCTGACTTAAGATCGTTGAAATTCATTACCAGTCTGTGGTCTTGGAGTTGACGTAGCAAAATGCGCCGCAGTCAAGTTATCTAAATTGCACCTTTACAAATGTTCATCTATAACTTAAATACCTTCGAATCTATTGAATTCACGCAAACTGGATTGAGTAGGAGAGCTTAAAAGAGGTGAGTAGGTAGCGGTGTTCCCGCTGTATTTATACCAAGAATTCAGCGGTACAGATCTCAGGGAACAAATATCTTCTCGTGATAGCTGAACAGTTACAGGATAAAGCTTTCTAGTTTTTCAAAAATTCACCTTGACGACTGGCTTCCAACCTTTTTTTACCTTTCAATTTTTGTTAGTGAGACTGCAACGAGCCAGCTGTTCGATATCCAAACTTTCCAGATCGCTCTGCGGCCAAAAACATCTTCATTCCAAGCTCTTTCAAACGCTGGCCGCCATTATTATTCCGTAGGCTAGCGTGATGTCAAACAAACGATTCTAGCAGCGCGCTTTAGCCTAATGCCTCGTGTACGCAGAGCAAGTCAAAGTCAAGGTCAAGGTCAAAGTCAAAGTTTTTTGTGTGTACGCACAGAAAGTTGACTTGCAAGTCAACCTGCAAGTCAACTTTGACTTTGCCGTTGACTTTGACTTTGACTGGCGTTTCAAAAAAGTTTGAAACAGAAAGTCAAAGTCAAAGTTTTTTCAAAATTTTTTTGTGTCTTCTTTGTGTCTTTCTTTACTGATCAGTGGTGCATTGTGCTGCTACATACAATGTTTTCAGAAAATAACCTGAGCAACTAACCAACTTTAAAGTGGTAGCCTTCCGATCTCCACCGGTCCGTCTCCGGTCCACTTCCGGTCTCCCTCCGGTCTCCCTCCGGTCTCCCTCCGGTCTCCCTCCGGTCTCCCTCCGGTCTCCGGTGGATATCCGGTCCTGATATCCACCCTCTGGTAATTCACTCGTGGTAAATCCACCCTTCGGTAAATTTGCGGACTTTTTTTAAATTTTTTCAGTCTGAAACAACCAAACCAAGTGGTCGTCCACTTGGTTCAAAAAAAAATTACGTTTTTCTTGCTCCAAAACCTATTTTCTGGATTAATTCGAGCATGCTGAAGATGGTTTGATAATAGTAAAATGCCGTTTCTCGAGTATTTTTTGAGTTTTGGGCAATAATTGATCTCACCAAAATTAATTATTGCTCAATGCTCAAAAAATATCCGAGAAAACTTCATTTTACCCTATCAAACCATCTTCAGCATGCCCGAATCAGTCCAGAAAATAGGTTTTAAATCCTGAAAAACGTGAATTGTTTTTTGATCCAAGTGGAAGACCACTTGGTTTTGTTGTACCCAGGTAGTCGTACCCAGGTTGTGGAACTCAGGTAGTGTAGTCGTACCAGGGCAGTATATTTTTGTCGTGTGAAGAACTGCCATCATTTTAAATGTTTTTCCATGATCCAACCTCAGTTCTACTGGATAATCCATGCACCAACTAAACCAAGTGGTCGTCCACTTGGATCAAAAAAAATTTTACGTTTTTCAGGATTCAAAACCTATTTTCTGGACGAACTCGGGCATGCTAAAGATGGTTTGATAGGGGTAAAATGCTGTTTTCTCGGATATTTTTCGAGCATTGGGGAATAATTGATTTAGGTAAAATCAATTATTCCCGAAAACTCAAAAAGTATTTACAAAACGGCATTTTCGCATTATCAAACCATCTTCAGCATACCCGATTTAGTCCAAAATATGTTTTGGACCCCGAAAAAGTAAAAAAAATTCAAAAGATCAATTGTCTAATAAAGTTTCCGTTAGAATTCTGTGAATGAGTAAATTGTTTTTGATTGATGACCTTGACTTTGACTTCCTGCGCGTACACACCCCATGACTTGTAAGCCTAAGGAAAGATAAGACCTCAGATTTCATGGCATTGAAATTTGAAGCATACCTGGTTTGGCATATTCCTGACCGATTTGTGATGAAAATCGAGAGCGCAATGTATCAAAATGTTCAGCGTCACACTCACTTATCTTAGACATGATTCCGAGCAAGACTCTCAATGAAAATGCATAAAGAGACTGAAAGTTTGCGGTTTCATGAGAATGATAAAAAATGAGGTTCGCCACCAGTCGGTGCGGAACAGGCACCGATGCGGCACCGACCCGCACCGGCACGGCCGGTGCGGAATATTCCAGGGGTCGGTGCCAGTGCCGGCGCGGAAATTTTCGGAAGCCGGTGCTGGTGCCGGTGCTGGTGATGATGCGGAAATTTTTGGATCCGGTGCCGGTGAAGTGCCGTTGCGGATGTTCCGAGATTTACATCACTGGTAGAGAAGCGAGACGAAAGAGAATTTTTTGGTTTTTCACTTATTTAAAAATAGTGTTTAAACAACTCCTAAGTAACTTTTATATGCTTAAACCACGAAAAATTTATTTTCTGACATTTTTTCACACAAAAATGGATTTTTCGAAAAAAATGTTTGTGACTAAAATTCGACTTTTTTCCTTGGTCCCCCAAGGCATCCAACCTAAAGGGTACCTGGATACCACAAAAAGATGGAATTTGAACATAGTTTTGTTTACTGGGGCCTACCGCATAAAAAACTCTGGTATGCATATGTTTTTTGCATCAGAGTCACTTTCGAGTGATTTGTGTCTACGGTATGTGGGTGGGCGCATCTCAACTCCAAACTCCCAAGCCCCCTGCCCCCCCCTTCGGGGCGCAGGGGGCTTGGGAGTTAGAGATGCGAGCACTCACTTACCTTAGACATGATTCCGAGCAGACTCTCAATGAAAAAATGCATAAAGAGACTCTTTTTGCCCAGCTCCAGTGACCAAACGGGGTAGAATACCTTAATACGAGGTAGTTTGCCTTGGTCCACAAGTCAAAAAGTCAAAAATTTTTTTTTCAAAAATACCATTTTTGTGTGGAAAAATGTCAGAAAATAACTTTTTTATCGTTTTAAGCATATAAAAATTACTTAGGAGTCGTTTAAACACTATTTTTAAATAAGTGAAAAAAAACCGACCCATCGGAGATCAATTTAAGGGTGAAACAAGGGTAACCAACAAGGGTAAACTTTAAGGGTAACCATCCAGACAACACCAATCACGTCAAACATTCTAATGAACACAAATACAAGAATTTCAAGAACAGCAGATTTTTATTGAGGAAAATCAACATTTCGGCTGTATCAAGACTCAAGTTCTTTCGTCTGTAGTTAATAAAAAAAATAAGAAAATCCGGATGAGCGGAAACATGACCTTTTAGATTTGTCGGCCCACGATTGCTCATCTCGATGTTTTTTCTGGCACGCATTGCACTCGGCTTCTGTTGTGGATAGCTTGCGAAGAAAAGGCGACCGACTTCATCACCATCAAGCGCGATTTTTCAGAAAGGCTTATGCTGAACGAAAAGCATAGATGCCTTTGTAAATAATTTTGAATGAAAAATCGCAAATAGATGTACGATATCAGCGAAAAAACTGAAAAAATTCACAAGTAGTCCGTAGATTGATGCTATTAAAGAATTATAACTTAAGATTTTGAAGTTAAGAATGTCGACTTTGGAGTTTTGCTATTTATTTTATTTATACGAATTGCAAAAAAAAGTTTGCGATGTCTTAACAAACTCCGATGCAATGTTGCGGTGTTTTTAAATCATGCGTGCGATGTTACGATGCGATGTTTTGGGTCTAAACTCGCTGCGTGCGATGCGATGTTTGCGATGTCAACATCGCATCGTGCGGTATCTACTTTTCAGGAGCTTTTTTGAAAACTTTCCGTTTTCGGCAAGATGAGTTTGGAACTTTGAGTTTTTTGGAGAAATGAGTTTGGAAGGTTTTGTTTTCGGAGGCATTGAGTTCGCACACATCTTTCTGGAAAGCCTTGTTATGAGTCAATTCTGTCCTTGTTCTTACTCATGCATATATACATAGAAATCGTTGAACCTCCAAATTTTTTCACCTACCTTCCTTCAGGCCTACATAACCACCCTACTGGTGCCTGATATACCCACTTACCATACAGGCCTACCTACCCACCCTACTGACATATATTGATATCTATTTCCCACGAGTAGCTACCTGGGTAGTTGGGGTTGGAGTTGGTGAATTTTTTTTTCGGCTCTATCAAATCGTGTTTCATATGCAATCTCCATATAGTATTTGGCATGTGTGGGTATGTGGGTCGCCACTTTTGTGCTCAAGCTTAATTTCTGTCAAATTTTGGCAACTTATGCTGGATATTTTTCAAGAACTCTAAAATTCAACATCTCAGCTATCTTTGAGCACAAAACCCGAAAATCGAGTACAGTCGACGCTCCCAATATCATACCCCAAAAGTTCGTTCCCGCCTAGGGTTCGACACTTTTTTGGCCCCATTTTTTCAAAATTTTTCCATTTCTGTTTTGACAGTATGGTAGCAAATATCGCAACGATTCCGATTTGCCGATCGTTTTTCAGAAAACAATGATTTTGACATTTAAAAAGCAAAAACTCCCATTAACATACACCTGTTTTGGATTTCGGTGTATGTTGGGAGTTTTTGCTTTTTAAATGTCAAAATCATTGTTTTCTGCAAAAATGATCGGCAAAATCGGAATCCTTACGATATTTGGGACCAGACTGTCAAACAGAAATGGAAAAATTTTGAAAAAATGGGGCTAAAAAAAGTGTCGGACCCTAGGCGGGAACGAACTTTTGGGTGTATGTTATTGGGAGCGTCGACTGTAGGCTCTAAAAAAAGTTTTTAAGTCCTCCAAATCGGAGATGGTGGATTTTAGCCCGGATTTTAGGTGGATTTCGTTTTCAAGTTTAATTTTCTGCCAATTTTCGTGAACCTATGCCAGTTATCTTTCCGGAACCCTGATTTCAATATCTTAGCTATCTTTTAAGCACGAAACCCAAAAATTGTGGTGGTTCTTTGATTCGGGTTGACGGAAATATCAATTTCGGTTCTAATTAACCTGATTCCCTACACGATTTAACGTCAGAATATCTGGTTTGTTTTTGATGTTGACAAATTTTCATTTTTCAGGCCAGCCAGGTGGTACCTACCCAGGTTTTGGGATTTGGGTATGTGAAAATGAATTTTGGTCCTGTCAAACAGGATTCGCCACGCAATTTTAAGTATGAGAGGAGGGTTTGTTTTGAATTTTAAAAATTTTCATTTTTTCAGGCCAGCCAGGTGGATACCTGACCATAGGGTACTCAAACCAGGTTTCAGGGTTTAGTTAAGTAAAATCGAAATCTGAATCAGAAAAAAAATGATTTGTTTCGATTTTCAGCGTGACATCTAAAAAGAATATCCTAAAAAGAGACTTCAGACAGAAGTCCCCGATATTAGCGAATTTCCGAACTCATCTTTTCGACAACGGAAATATCCAAATTATTTTTTTGAGAACAGAAATTTTTAAAAAAATATTATCGAAAACGGAAAATTCCAAAAAAAATTGTCCCAAAACGGTAAAAGATCAAATATATATCACACAAAACCGTTGTGGGACATTTCCGAGTCGGCTATTCCGAGTCTAGCACAAAAACGTTAAATTGGCGCTTTTTTGCAGCTTAGTTCATTTGTTTATTTTTTTCTTGTTTTATATACAATTTTTATATCAAAATGATTTTCATTCTGTAAGCTATACAACAGCGCCATCAGCGCATGGTTTAACAATTACCCCGGCTGAGTTTCAGGCCAAAACACTACCTGAAACGTGCTTTTTGTCCGAAAATTTATCATTTTTGGGCTTTAGCTTCATTGGTTTCGTTGAAATTTTCTGACTTTTCTTAAAACCACACACCTTTTATTGAGAGTCCAGCCTTTCATAACGGATATCATATAAAGAAAAAGGTATCTCTTATTAAAGATCAAATTTAAAAAAATATCCGAGTCTGTGACATCCTATTCTTCAGACATACTTTTTTGCCGCTGATTCGAACCTTCGATATCTACCTAGCTTTCTGAGGTAAATTTGGTGTAAAAATATTGCTATTTGATTCCTCATGGAATTCTGACTCTAAAAAGTTGCCATCCCCTTTTGAGAACTAGAGCGATATAGACCACTTGAAGTTAGGGGAGGAGGGCACTAATTAGAGAGAGGGCGCTTACTTACGATAATTGTATTTTTAAAATTTTCGACTAGATAAATATCGATTAGGTGTTGTATTTTATTGAATGTTCGGCACGCCAAAGATTGGGCCATTCCAAACTGGGCCAATTCAAATTGGGCCCAAATCGGGCATATTTTTGGCCAATTCAAATTGGGCCCGAATCAAATTGGGGCTACTTAAAATTGGGACCAAATCAAATTGTGCCAATCCAAATCGGGCGAAATAGAATTGGGTCAATTCGAATTGGGCCAAGATTTTAAGTTAAAGAGCACGGGTAACTACAGAGTAGGGGTATATTCACCCAAATGACCTGAAAAGTCAGACGCAAATGCATAGATACAAAATCTAAAATTATGGCCAAAAAATAAAGTGTGCACCCACGGTGATTCGAACCAGCAACCTCTACATCGTCCCCTTAGAATCGCTCAGAACTCCATCCGAGTGACCAACCAAGTGTTTGTCTACTTGATCAAAATTTTTTTAACGTTTTTGGTTCCGAACATTTTTCTCTATTAATTCGAGCATGCTGAAGATGGTTTGACAATGGTAAGTCACAATTTATCAAGAATTTTTGAGTTATTGCTAACGATTGATTTATCAAAAAATGAAGTTGTCTGGTAGAGGGTGCGCCAAAAGAGTTCCTCTGAATGTCCCAATTCGTTCAGCTTCTGATGCTTATTTGCATAAGTCAACGATTTCTTCTGATGCCAAAATCCGAGACCACTGGCCAGTACTGGTAAACTACTCATAAACAACTTTTACACTAAAAGCTTTTGCCACAACTGAAATAATTTCTTTTCATCCTCTCTGAGAATACCAGCCTTCATAAATGCTTTCCGTCCTTCCTTGCGAGATCTGCGTATATGCTTGATGTATTTCAGCGGAAAAGGAAGCATAAATGCACTCTGCAATGCTCGGAACTTGCTTGATATCTAGACCACAATCAAAAGACACTGATTGAACTGAAAATCTTCTTCGGATGCAAATTTCTAAATTCCTTTGCGATCAGGTTTCATGTCCATCTTCTTCAGCCAACTTGTCACATTAGGGCGCCTATATCCATTCTCGAATCTTTCTGAAAATCACTTCGGCGTTGACTATTCGTTCTAGCAATAAACTAAAACAGTTCTACAGTTAAGTCTATACAGTCAACTCTCGATATACGGACACGGCCTTGAAATTTCATGGCCAGGTGCTTTGGATTGACCGCTGGCAGTAAAAAAATTCGCCTAGTCATTAAATTTCTGTACGGATCTTTTACTTGGTTTCTAACCAAAACAAAGCTAGAATTTGATTTGAGGTATAGTTGTGTTTAGAAACCAAGTGAAAAAATCCGTAAAGAAGTTCAATGATTAGGAAATTATTTTGAATTGGCGGCGGACAACCGTTGTCGGAGACGGCAATGCCCCTTAAGTTGAGTTAGTTTACGCCTAGGATCCGACACTTTTTCACTCTTATTTTAAAAGCTATAGTCAAACTTTTTTATAAGATACACTCCATATAAGCTAAACCTCCTTTTAAGCTGAGTCCGGTCCCAAATGAGGTATGTTCCTTATAATATACTCCCTATATAAACTACATCTAGGATCGGTCCCGAGGTGTAGCTTATAGAGAAGTTTGACTGTATTGACAAAAAATGATCCGTGTATAAATCCGATATCGGATATCGGTTTTCGAAACCTCCACAGCCCCTTAAAATTTGAAAACATAATTACTTTACTATTTTTGCGCCAAATTGAAAAAAAAAATTGAAAATTGACTGATATTTTGATACACTAGCTCGCATTGGGCCCGCCTGCGGCAGGCCTCCCGCTCGCGGCCACGCTGCTTGATACAACTTATCTCAAAACTTTTTCTAACCTAAATAACTGACCTTAAAAAGCAAAAAACAATCAAATAAATATTTAACAAAATTCAGACAAAACCTATTCAAAAAATAAGGACGTTTAATTGAACGTTGGCGTTTAATTATAGTCGTTGATCTGAAAGTTAGTTTTTATTCGTTCATTTTCACATTTTCAATGTTTGAGGGAATTGGTTCTCATCCACTCGATCTGCGTGCTCGAAATGAAATGCTGGGCAAATAGATGCGAAGAAGGCCTTGGTGATGGCTTCCAGAACTGCTTTAGAGCTACTTTACGATTCCCCTAATCTGCTGCTGATGTCTTGCCCTGGACAAAGGGTTTGTCGAATTGAAGTGGTTGCTCTGCCGGTATCAAGAAATACCCAATTATTCTCTTCCTTCTCGCTTTTGTTCTACATAAATTTTGTGAAATTTCATTTTCACTGTGTTGTTATAGGAATAAACGTTAAGTTGGGATAGTCAAGGTTGTTAAAAAGCATGTTCTTGCATATAAGCCGTAAATGGCATTTTTTTACAACTATAGAAAGAAAGCAAAAAAATTTTTGTCAAAAAGAACTAAACCTCAGTGTCGAGATTAAATCGAGTAAACTTTGCCTAGTTTTGACAACATTTTACAAATTATAGTCAATATATTTGAAAAAAAACGGCTAAACTTGGCCTTTCCCCACCAGTCAATTTAGCTTGGGGGACCAAGGTAAAAATTTTTTACTGAAAAAACGTAAAAAATTTTTGCCTTGGTCCTCCAAGCTAAATTGACTGGTGGGGTAGGCCGGAGTTGACTGGTGGGGGAAAGGCCAAGGTGCTCCAAAAAACCACATTTGCAAAATATTTTTTGGAAATTGCTTGGCGTTTTGTTTATTTGAAAGTAGTTAGGTTTTTGAATTTTAAGGGGTTGTGCCCTGTGAGTGATAAATTGCAAAAATGTGTATTATTCAGCGCCTTCTAAAATCTTGTTATGATGCTGTATGTAAGCAAATGATACCAATTCCACACTATCTCGACCGCCAACTCACTCAGTAGAATTTTTGGGTCGTAGCCTTTTGTCGTCTTTTTGCAGAAATGCACAGAAGGGACAAACCAATTACGTAATTCGTTTGTCCCCTTTTGTGCACTTAGCGAAAATTTCGACTTTTTACCTGTTTTACTATGTTTTTCAGCATGGGACTTGGCGTAAAGAGCCTCTAAAAGTACCTGGAAGAGCCTGTGATATATTAAAAGAGCCTGTGATATATTTTGCAAATATTTTCCGGTAAATAATAGCTACCATATCACAGTAGCGCCAAAAAGGATACTTTTAGGTGGTCCCAAAACTCAATTTTTTATTGACCAGAACTCCGAAGTAATGTCTTTTTTGAACTCGTGAGGTGATTTCAGGCTGATATAGGTCGTTTGGTAACACTTGGCGGTTACTTTTTTGGGTTTGCGGCGCTTTTTCCATATTTTAATGAGTTGTAGACTTTTGTCCTCTTTTTTCGAGTTGTAGCTTTTTGGCCTGTTGTAGCCTTTCGGCCGTTGTAGCCTTTTGTCCATGTCCGAAAAAATAGTTATGAGTTAGTTTTAGAAACCAGGTATTTAAACCAGGGTTAACATAAATTAAGTTAATAAAGAATTGAAAAAAGCCACGAGCTGAAACAAAAACTGAAAATTTAAAAAAGGCGCGAATTCGAAAAGTGCACAAAAGGGGACAAACGAATTACGTAATTCGTTTGTCCCCTTTTGTGCATTTCTGCGAAAAAGGGGACATAACCACCTACGCCGAATTGTCGGCCTTATTGTGTTATATGATAATTTTGGATATTGATTTTTTGGTGCGAATTGAATCTTTTATGGCGCAAATTAGATCTTTTTGGTGCAAATATTTTTTAAGGTTTTGGTTTTGCGTTTTTCTATCAACTTTTTCAACCTTTTTCAACCAGTGATAACACCATCAGGTAGCCCTGCGATTCTAGTTTCTAACAAGATATAATTTGCTGCAATATCTTTGTAAAATGTGGCGCAAAAAAATAAAAGTATGAAACAAATTATTTTTTCTGACCTCTTTCACACTTTTACCTTTATGTGATATATTTTGCAAATATTTTCCGATAAATAATAGCTTAACAGAAATAAGAATCGCAGGGCTACCTGATGGTGTAATCATTTTTTGGGTTGCCTTAAAGCGCATATACAATGAGGAGGCTGTTTGCGGATGCTAAAACAGACTACTCACTAAGAATTCGCGAAACAGAATCCTCCCTTTTTTTACTGTTCTCCCAAAATTATTCAGTTGGTGCAGTTTTTTTATTTTTCAGCTGCTTATGTAGCTTCTGACATCATATAATTGAGGTTTAGGGCCAATAAATGAGCTATTGACTGAGTGAATGTTGCTTCAAAAACTCAGATAAAATTCTAAGACTCCGCCCAAGAATCCTAACTCAAATTCGAGTGCGGATGCTTGAGCGGAGTCTTTCTTTTTAAACTTAATTTTTTCAACAATATCTAACTTATCAATAGCTCATCTGGTAGCCCTGAATCTTAGCTACAAGATGGTACCAAAAGAATAATTTTTAAAAAATTTAAAAAAAATTATAGCCATTTTTGAGTGTAAATCTGGTTTAGCATCCGCAAATAGCCTCCTCATTGTGAATGCGCCTTTACTCAAAATTTTAAATTTTTTTCTTTTCGAGGATTTTTGATCCATCTACTGATATAGCTCAAGAGGGTAAGCAACCGACTCGCCAACGTTCAAAAACTCGCCAATGCGAAAACTCACCAACGCCGAATTCTACCACTGGCGACACTCGCCAACGAAAAACTCGTAAACGGCGAAAATAGCTACAGTCAAACTTAGGTGTTATCCTGCACCCTGAGGCTGGTCCCCAGGGATGCCGCATAACCGAGGTTTGACTGTATCGGAAAAATCGTTAACGAAAAACTCGGGAAACGAAGAATTTAAGTTATGGAACCCCCCCCCCCTCTTGGCGAGTTTTGCCGTTGGCGAGTTCTGACGTTGGAGAAACTATTGCGTTGGTGAATTTTTCATTTGCGAGTTGGTTGCGTCCACTCAAGAGCATTCAAATGAGCATAAATTTGCCGTTGGAAAATATACCTGACAGGGCGGCAGATCTAATACGATATTCAAAATCCAGAATTTTACTCTTTCAAGCTATGATTTTTTCGGGTTTTAAGATCATTTGACCATTTTGGACGATCATGATACTGTGAAGTGACTCGTGTTACGTGTCTCTTATTACTGGAACTTCCCAGAAATTTCGATGTCATTAGTTCTAAAATAAAGTTTTCAGTTTGCTGGGTTTCTCAAGTAGAACAGTTTATGTTTATTTGAATGAACAAAGAATTGCCCTCAAACTATTCTTCTTTCATGCCTTCGAACATCCGTACAAAAGGTCGTGGGTAAATTGCCTGGCAATCAAGTTTCACTGCTTGAATTTGAGTTTTGTGGGAATTCTGCTCCAGGCCTGCCATCCCTCACTTGCTTGCTTCAAATATTTTGTTCTCATACAAAGAGAAAAGGCGGGACTAGGAAGTTTGATGGACAACCACTTCTGCCAAATAAGCTGCGAGAGAGAAAGTGGCCTATATAAATGAGCCAGGTTTGACCAGGCCATAATCATTTTCTTATTTTCTACTATAATTTCGGTCTCCTAAAATAGTGGACTGAACATTGATCAGGTCACCTTTGAATATAAAGATGTGGTGACTAGATCCGATATTCAGCTCATTTGCTAGGACACCAAACTATATTTGGTATTATTATAATGTGGAATATTATTTCGTTTTTATTCTGGCTGGTCCAAATTAGCTTTTATCCCCTAACGGACATACAAACATTGTACAAAGGCTTATATAATTGTGACCTTGCACATGTTGTAGGCCCGCTTGGTGTGAGGCTTTCTTCTGGCTACTTCTTATATTACAGAAAATGTTTTTTCAAGCGTAAATATGTTCAGAAAAAATTCAAAAAGTTTGAATCTTAGATTTTTTGTTTTCCAAATACATTAGAAAATCTTTTTCACTAATAACAATAACTATCGATAACTGTAAGTATAATATCTAATAACAAATAAATATTTTCACAATTTTCGCATGAAAATTAAAAGTTTCCTGGGTGTTATTATAAGGCAGGGTTCGTAATGACAAATTTTGAAAAAAGGACATTTGGGTAAAAAAAGGACATTTTGACCATTTTTTAAGGAAAAGAGTCATTTTATCCAGTGCTTATTGCTATTTTGGAGCGAAAAAAAAAGATTTTGACTAAAAGACTTCAAAAATAAAAAAGATTTGGGGTCTCGAAAAAAGGACGCTGATTTACATCCTTTTGCAGCTGATTCATGTCTTTTCGCAGCCGATTCACGTCCTTTCTCAGCTGATTTAAGTCTTTCTGCTCCTGATTTAGCTGGAATCAAGCACTTACAAATTTTTTCATTTTTTTCTTAAAATGGTCTGATTTTTTTTCTACGGTGTTTTTACCATGTCTTGGTCATTTTCGCCAAAAAAGGTATTCTGCTAAAAAGTTGTTTTGGGGGACCAAGGTCTGATTTAAGGTAATAAAAAATTTTGGGCTATCTTGGTCACCCAAGGCAATTTTTTTGCGAAATTATTTTTTTAGTCGAAAATGACCAAAACATGGTGAAAACACCGTAGAAAGAGTATTAGACCATTTTCAGATACTTTACTTTTTTCGCATCAGTTAAATCAGCTGCAAAAAGAAGTAAATTAGCTCCAAGACCAAATCAGCTGCAGAAAGACGTAGATCAGCTGCATAAAAAGGTTTGTACTTTTTATAATCTTCAGATAATTCTCTTGGTTCTGCGAAAAAATGAATAAAAAAACATTAAAAGTAATATACAAATTTTATTGCCGTTGTTGGATTTTTTTATTTATACAGCAAGTTTAGGCTTAATTTAAAGAAAAATAATAATATTTCTTTGTCCATACATTTCAAAGAATTTTGTCGGTTGTTGTAGTTGTCGATCACTATTTTTGAATAAGGTATTACAGTTTGGATAAAATGAATGATAATTTCAAAAAAAACTGATTAAGTAATACAAAAATGAGGCGAAGTTCCCATTTAGCGGTCCAAATTTAGACCAAAATCCTCGATTGGCTTTATTGAATAATTGTTACCATTTTTCGCCTTGGTCCTAACTGTTTTTTATGGTTAAGCGCAGGATAGACCAGTTTCACGTCAGAATGGGCTCAAATGTGTTTTTCTTACTTTTCTTTCATCCTGGAAGCATTTTCGAGATCGTATTAACATGCGCTGACTTTCCCTGCGACTAATCACAAGCCAGAAAAATTACAGGTTTGACTCATCCAAAAAAATTATTACCAATTTTTTAATGGATGTAACTGAAATTGTTGCCCCTAAAGTTTGAATTCTTGCCTTTTTTTAATTGTTTCTTGCTCCTTTTCAAATTTCAAATAAAAAAACTGAAGCCTTTCCCTTTTTTCTGAAAAGTTGCTCTTTTTTAATCAAAATCGGGTAAATTCCTCCGATTTTTCATCGGAGGCGCCAAATCGGAGAAATTTACCCGATTTTTGATTAAAAAGGGGCAACATTTCAGAAATTTGGCAAGATTTCAGTTTTTTATTTGAAATTAGAAAAAGGGGCAAGAAATAATTAAAAAGGGGCTAGAATTCAGACTATAGGAGCAACTATTCAATTTGATCCTTTTTTAATTTTCCTCTATCCAAAAATTTAAGGCCATGATGCAGGCATATTTGTTTTTCTATCATAAAATCACCCAAAACTAGGGTTGGGAGATTTTTTGTTTTGGCCGGTGAATTCCCCGCGGATTCGCCGAATTCATTTTCGCCATCGAGTCCACCACCCCTACCCAATACTTTTTTTCACATATTTTTTGTAATTTCACAAAATTGGCCTGACTTTTTCTTGCCTTTCATTATTTTCTAGTCTGATTCACAGCACCGACGTAAAAGCTAAAAGTTCTATTTGCAGTGAATTTTAGATGCGTTTTAAGTTTCAAATATAGTTTATGCGATCCGAAAATTTAATAATAATTTACAAATGGAGATTACATAGCAAGTATACATTCACATTTGGATTTTGCAGTAAAAACAATATCACAACATAAAGTAAATATGACAAAAAGGAGTCTAAACCATTTTTACAATTTTCAATAGTTTATGAACAACAAGTGAATTTTCGGTTTCCCATTTGTTGAATGACCCAGTTCTGTAAGCTAATGAAATGTGTGAAGGTGGAAAGCACATTAGTCTAATAAATAAATGAAATAGCACTGATTTAAGAAGGTGGGTGTTGGGGCTGGTGAATATTAATGAGAAGAAGTGTTTGGTAAGAATTTAAGGCAGTCATTAAGGCTAATTCAACTTGCTGGTCACCTCTACAGCTGGGTATTAGCTGAAATAGACATGGTTAAAGTTTTTTCGAGTTTACTTGAGCAAGCTTTAAGATTTCCAACATTAGTTGGGTAGGATACCTTTTACTTCGATTTTTAAAGATTTTTGCTAGTTGTAATTTGCAGGAATTCTGATTGTACCGGATACCGTGTTTCCTCTAATTTCTCTACCCCCCCCCCGCCCCTCCTCTAATTACTCCCCCCCCTAACTTCAAGTGGTCTGAATTTTCTGTTTTCATTAACTGTTTCAGCTGTTTAAAAAAGTGCCTGAGAGGGGTTTTAAAAATCTAACAGGCACTGTTTAGACAGCTCAAACATCAAATGAAAACAGAAAATTCAGACCACTTAAATTTTGATAAAATTCCATGCACGGTAAATTCTTTAGCTCTGCCAATAAGCAGGCGCAAGTTTCAATAACCACATTCTTTCAAAAAGTACTGTGTCGATATATCAAGATTTACAAGTCCTTCTGAAATTTAAAAAAACGACAGGCAAAATAGTAACCTGTACGACTTTTATAAGTAGACCAGGACTGATATCTGTTCTTTTTTTAAAGTTGTCTTTTTTCGGCACTCAAAACCTTTATTTATTTTCCAAAGTTTCGTCGAAATATTTTTTCATGGCGCAATGGCAATAAGAACTGGATGAAATGACCCTTTTCCTTCGAAAATGGTCAAAATGTCCTTTTTCACCTAAATGTTCTTTTTAATTTTTGAGATGGCAGCCCTGACCAAAGACGACTGTCAAAACCCTTGGAAAATTTTCAAAAAAGTGTCGGACCTAATAGATGATAGAAATTTTTTCTAGAACTGTTCTAAGCAAAAAACCCGTGATTTTTTATTGAGTAAAAAGCTATTAACCTGTACAAGACTAGGATGTAGTCCCACCAAATGGGCATACAAAGTGGAATGTGAAGAGTTGACTATGTCTGAACCATGTTTGGCCAATCCATCAATCAATGTGGATACAGCTCTGAGCACTGAAATTGTCTCGAAAATCCTCTCCTGAGGAAGTCTGAAGTGGCCGGAGCCTTGTTCGTCCTTGGCATACTTGTTGAGTACCTGTTTGCACCTACTTAACAAGGAGGCTATGGCTGTAGCACCCAGAGAATGGGCTGTGTCACTGGATTTAGAGCCTTTCCTCTTATCCAGGGTGGATGACGCACCTTTGACCGAGATGTCAGGACTGTCCGTTCTGCTCATCGACAACAGGGCGTCAAAACAGACTCGTGACAGATCCGCTCTTTGTTGAAAAGAGTCTGAAGCTGAATAAACTATGATTGGGCACTGTTGCCTCAGAAAATAGTGCAAATTTTGGTTTTCAATATTGGAGGTAGTCAACAATGGCTGGTTTATAAGAAAATGGATGCCAAACCCGATTCCAGCCTACCTACAAATACCTTATTTTCTCTAATAGGACGAACACTCCTAAACCGACGGATATTTGAAAAATTAACCGACCGGTCGCCTATTGCAGCAAATACGGTAATAAAGTTGAGCCTTATTGGATATTTTAAACTCACACGTGTTAGAAAGGAGTACTTATGGTTTTAATCAGAGGAACTTTTTCCCCAATTTTTTGGTTGGACAGAGATAGAAAAAGTTCAATGAAGGACTTACCCATGAGATCATTAGCATCCATTGTATTGATGCTTCCTCTGTTAAGTATGTCTATAATACGCCTCATGAAGTCTCTGGGCAGTCTACCCGCATATGGCAGTATTTCGTTTCTGATCAGCTCAATGACTAGACAATCCACAAATTCGTGTCGTTTGCGTTCATCTGCATTAAGTGGATGCACCGATTTGCTAAATTTTATTAACTATAAGGAAAACAAATAAAACTACTAGAAAACAATCTTACCTTGTAGAAAATAGAAACCCTTCAATTGTTTCTGCCAACTGTGGCCATAGGGATGAAAACAGTTCCACTGAAACTTGAAAATTGGAAAAGGGTCGTAAAAACGGCCGGCTGCTGCACAAGTATGAAATACACCACTTACCCTGTTCTCTGGCAATCGGCAAGCCCACTTGTCCAGCTTTAATTAGCGAAGTTGCAGCTATTTTCCATGTTGATTGGTTCGGACAATGGTATTTTAAAGCCAGCGGTTCAGCAAGGCACTACAATATCATTTTATTATTTTTTTCCGTATTTTGTTGGAATTGTCGAATGAATCGAACCTGAACAATATCGACAAGTATGGTTTCATTGAGAACTTCAGAATAGTTGGCCACTTTAGAGTAATAATCAACCACTGTCCTTAGACTTAATTCTGCGAAGGCTATTAAGTTTTTTTGCTGGGCATATTGGATTTGCTAAAATTAGCATAATTTAAAACATGAATATTTAGGGGGATTGACTTTTTGATCAAATGATTTAGGATAGCCAATAAAAATTTAACTTGGAAGTCGTTGGAATTATTTGTGGCATTGCACTTTTTCCATAGATTTTTCGACAATTTTTAAAAACTGACCCACTTTTTTAAAGTTCAGAATCTCAGCTACAAAATTAGAGGTCAATTTTTAAAAAATGGTAGGAAAATATATGGAAAAAACTCAATGCCACAAATGCTCCTTTTGAAAAAAAAAAGATTCAAAGTTTTGACACGACCTAGCATAAGAAAACATCCACTCACATTCTCGCTGGGCTGCCCGCTTGCATTAGATGCAAACTTAGCTGCTGGGGGTCTAATAGCATATTGCACAAATTCCAGTAGCAGTCTGAGCATATCTGGAATGGCAGCTCTAAGCCTGGACTGTGTGTCCAGTTGCTCTTGGACCACAACTCTAATACACTCCAATATACACTCTTGAGTCAAGCTCAGCTCCGAGTTCTCCGCGTTCATCACAAAGGGTTGTTGGTCAGAAGAAATGGGTATGCTTGCCACCTCTTTGAATATAGTTGGCACGGTGGGGGTGCGTATCTCGTCCACTTGCACATGCTTCCTGACCTTGTTGAACAGGGGAATGAAGATGTGGAGTAGGGTGGTTAGGTGGAATGGGCCTGGAATGTAGCTTTTTTGTTTGCTGTCCTCCCTTTCACTGTTGGTTGCACTATAAGCCAGGCTATGCGGATCCAGGTCTGTAAAATATTGGAATAAGACGGGATTCATTTTTTGCAGTAGACTTACAGCCCATGAAACCAGCCACAGTTTTTCGGGCAATTGAGCTAGAGAAGTGTCTTCAATAATGCTGCTAGAAATGTGTTAGGGTTGATTTAGGGTTTTTAAAGTTCTGATTGATTTACCTTTGCTTGTCTTTATTATCCCCCTGTTGCCTGCCGAAGAGGAGCTCTTGTAAATTCTTTAGAGCAGCTAAAGACATTTCACTGTTGTCCATGGACGCAGTCATCTCAATATATTCTAGTAGTCTGGGCCATAATTCAGAGAAGGTATCTGAAAAGCTCATTTTTTTATTTAGTTAGGGAACTTAGCATTTAGCTAGGAAACTAGAGACCTTATTTTATAATCTATCTCATTTTTCGCCTTGGTCTCTAATTATTTTCTTTTTTTCTTTGTTTTTTTTTCGTTTGACCTTTTGTTTTCTTTTGAGTTGTGCTTAGGCAGAGGATGGCCACCCTAGAAAAAAACAGAAAGGAGGAGAAAGGCAAAAAATAAGCGGAATTACAATAAGGTCCAATTGCAGTTGGGAAAACTCGGCACCGGACAACTGGGGACTGAAAGCTCGGCACCGGGAAAATTTTCGGAAAAAGGCTATGAAATAAGACAGAAGGGTGTGTTTGGCCGCTTCACAGCCAAAGACCAGCACACTCCACATTGCAAGTGAATGGGAACATGTATACCGTATTTCCTGTAATAAGGCGGCACCCTCTAATAAGGCGGCACCCCCAACTTCGAGGGTCTATATCTCGAAGCAGAGTAAATATTTTGGTTATCTGTTTGATGCGTTTTCTTAACTCCCACGAGCTCTACCGATTCTAATTTTTAGATTTTGGTTGAGCACCCAAAAATCTCGAGATTGAATTCGAATTTTTCGGATTTTCAGGGTTTGAAAAATAAGGCGGCATGCCGCCTTATTACAGGAAATACGGTATATGTGGTTGGGACGAATTTTTCGTCCGGTGCCGAGTTTTCCCGGCACCGTCCAATTTTTTAAATTGTTCGGTCAAACCTAGGATAACCGCCTAGTTACTGCCAAGGGTCCGACACTTTTGGTGGGGTGGCGGTTAACTGAGGTTGGACTGTAGTTGAACAGACATGTACATTAGAAGCAAATTTCTTGGGGTGAGTATCCTGTTGAAAGAATCAACCAAAAACATACCCAGAGAGAGGAGAATAGACCTTTGGGAGTTGAATATCTTGACTACACCACTCAATGTTTTGACAGTTGTCTCTGCCCACTGCTTGGATTCAGTGTCTCTCGAATGATGTATCATTATGTTGGTGGCACCTAGTGCCGTTGTATTCGTTCGCTCTGTCTTTGCTCCAGTGGTCATCACTCTAACTTTGTCCAACATTGGGAAAAGAGTCTAAAATATATAAGTGAGTGTTTTCAACATTATCCAATGTACTACCTTCCACAGCATTTCTGACCAAGTGGATGGCTTTAGAGCATGTCCATGAGCGGCCACAGTCTGTAGCAAAGTGTCACAAGCACTTTTCCTAACTGGTGGACGTTGGTCAACACACAGCTCACTCAAACATTTATATATCACTAGCCAGACGTGTTCTACCTGCGATTCTTTGGGTTGATTTACACTTTCACGACGAACATAGTCTGAGATATCCCACTAAAATACAAATTTTTTAGTTATCAGATAAGTTTTTGCTGTACAGTCAACCACCGCTACAGTGACACCCCCCAAAGTTTGTTCCCGCCTAAGGTCCGACACTTTTTTCACGTCGATTTTTGAAAAATGTGACCAAATATGATTCGTCAGTCTGATCAGAGAAGTCGCGAGGATTCTGAATTTGCCGGTCATTTCTGTAAATGAAAAAAGTCTTGCTAAAAAGACCCACGGGTACTCGCTATAGTAACACCCATATTTCAAAAAGGGGTGTTACTGTAGCGGCAAAACTTTTTTCATTTACAAAAAAAAGACCGGCAAATTCAGAATCCTCACGATTTTTCTGATCAGACTGACGAATCAATTGTGAAAAAAACTTCAAATTGAAGTAAAAAAGTGTCGGACCCTAGGCGGTAACAACTTTTAGGGGTGTCACTATAGCAAGGGTTGACTGTAGATTAGCCGGAAGTAAGCTTTATAAATTACCAAAAACTATTTAACATTCATAGGGGCATTTTGCAGGTTTTGGGTTATTTTTCAAATTGGCCTTCTTTTTTTCGTGTTTTTTTTATTTTATTTTCTTTTTTTGAACTTAGTTGGAGCCTGATGCCTTAGGCAGAGAGGGGGGGCAGGTCAGCGTATTTTAAGACTCAAATAGGTGTCCCAAACAGCAAAAAAGCAAAACTTTTAAAGGCAGTAATTCAAAAATGCTCCTGACTTCTAAAGCAAAAGCAACTGACCAATTGCCCCACCGCAGCCAGTGAAACGTTCAAGTCTAGTTGCTGCTGTCCGTATTTAGCATCAGTTTCAACAAGCATTTGAACACAGTCAAAAGGCAGAACTCCCAGGAATTCTTTGACCATCAAACTAACAGCTGCATACCCCTGCTCTATTAGTTGAGCGTTGGAACTAAAACTTTTTTCGTCATTATTGTCAATAGCCAAACAGCCAACCAACCACGTGTCCACGATGGAAGTCACAATTCCTACAATTAATGGCCATATTTGAGGCATTAGCTGCTGGCTATCGGACTCGAGGAGCACATGCATGAGGCAGTCCAACTGTTTTGTTCTAACATCCACAAATTCCACCTCACTCATGGCAGCCAGTGGGGTCAGTATAAGTGACTCTTTCTTCTGAAATCGACATACCGTGTTTTCTTTAATTTAAGCCTCCTTTGATGGTTAGAGTTCGGGTAAGAGGTGTTCATGTACTCAAAAATCCGAACTCGAACTCTAACTCGAAGCTGTTTAGGTACTTCGAGTTCGAGGTCAAGCTTGAAAATGCTTATGTATATAGTTTAGATCACTCGGGATCTTACCCCAGAGCAGTCGAAAGCCACTTAAAGTTGGCTTTTGGGGGGTTTACAACAAGGAAATCCAAGTTATATACGTGATCACCTTCAAACTCGACTTCGAACTTGAACTCTAACTCGAATTACGTGAACATTTTCGAGTTAGAGTTCAAGTTAGAGTTCGGATATAATGTGTTCACGTAGCCAAACATCCGAACTCTAACTCGAAGAACGTGAACAAGCCATGATTCAAAATCATGTTTTTGGCTCTGTGCTTCTGCTCTATTTTTTGAAAACTACTGTCAGGCAATTTACCACCCAAATTGTAGCTCCTCTCACTGGCTACAACAGAGGTGGTAACATGCCTAATAGTAGTCTTCAAAGAGTAGAGCAAAAAAAACAATGCCAAAACACGATTTCGAATCAGGGCCCTTAAGTTAGAGGAAAGACCATAATACAGCCATGCAAAAGCGGTAATTTTTTTATAAAAAAGTGTAAAGCATACCGTCAAATCCACAGTTTTGGCGCTTGTTGTACCGCTCAACTGCTTCATTGCATTTTTGACGAGTACAGTAAGGGCAACAGCACCCCATTCTCGCAGACATGTGTTTGTGTGTGCACACACTTCTAGCAAATGGGCAGTCACTGGCTTCCAGAACACTTCTAGTCTAGGCAGGTTAGCCACTGCTGTTTGCAATAGTTTAGCTACAGAAAAAATGAAGGTTCTTTGGATATGCTCTGCGACACAACCATCATGGCTTCAGAGGAGAGTTTACAGAGAGCAGCAATCACATGGTGCAGACTGACATCATCGAAGGTAGAGGTGGACTCGAACAAGCGGTTCAAAGCCAAATTCTGCAGTAAAAATGAATTAGACTAGCAATTTATAAGAGGGACTCACTAAGTCAGGCAATTCACTGCTAACAGCAGTTGTGAGAACAGTACTGGAAGCTGCACTACTTGTGCCCGAGGTTGTGGAGTTAGAATTATCCAATGCGACTAGTGAGGTGCCCGTGGTGTCGCCACCCGTCCGAAAGCTGCCAGCCGAAGTTGGCTTCATACCTAATATCCAAACCAGATGCTGAAGTACTGCCAACACCATGTCCCAACAGTCTGTCAACTTTAGGCCGTTGGATTGTGCACAAGCAATCAATACACGAGACACTTGCATATTCTTAGCAGTTAACTAAACAAAAGTACATTTTTATTGGCTAACTAATTTGCCTGTAAAGGTATTGGTTGATTTAGTCGATCAACTGAACCCATAAATTTTCAAAACTGATGACCACCGTGACAAAAAAAAAGACATTGGATTGATGGAATAAATGCAATACAGCACTCTGTCGGATTATTGTAACTGGTTAAAAGGTGCATAGACATTTCGCCACCTTTTGGACATTTGTCCAAAAGGTGGCGAACCGCTAATTTTGCCTTGGTCCCCCTGTTGATTTTTTTTGCAATTTTTTTTCAGTCTAATTGCGTCAAAAACCGTTCCATAGGACGTTTTCCCTCATTCTTTAACGGAAAGACTGATTATATATCAAAATTTGGGTACTTCTTTAGTCCCCCCCATCCTCGGATTTTTTGAAAAGTTACCCAAAATCAATTCCCGAACTCATTTTTCCTGCACAACGACATACGAGAAGCATTTCTGAACACTTTCTGAATAAGAAAAATTAAAAATTTTTTTTAAATTTACCCGCCCCTTGAGGGTAGATGGTCTTTTTCGGGTATTTTAGGGTCATTTTTGGGTGATTTATCACATTTTTCTTGCTGGAGCTGGGCAAAAAGACTCTCTTATTGCATTTTTGATCAAGAGTCTTGCTCGGAATTATGTCTAAGGTAAGATTAATTTACACCTTTGACTAAATTTTGACTAAAAATCATGATACTCCTGTGGTTCGAAATTTTTTTTTCTTTCACAGAATCTGTTGACTGTTTCCCGGATAAATCGGGTCGAGAAACACGAATATGAAATCGTAAAAACGTAAAAAAGAAAATTTTGACATGTTTTGGATGTATTACCATGTTTTTCAACTCGGGCCGTGGCAAAAATAGACTCTATATGCATTTCATGATCGAGTATTCCTCGGAATCATGTCTAAGATAAATGCGTGGCGCATCTCTAACTCTCAAGCCCCCTGCACCCCTGAAGGGGCTTGGTTGCTTGGGTTGAGATGCGCACACACACATACCTGAGACACAAATCACTCGAAAATGACTCTGGATGCATGAAAAACATGCATACCAGAGTTATTTATGCGGTAGGCCCCAGTCAACAAAACTATGTTCAACATCTAGCATTTTACCTAGATTTTGCTTAAAAAGGGTTAAAATGTGGTCAAAATACCCTAAAAAGACCATCTAAACCCGATGGGTGGGTGACAAATTCAATTTTTTATTCAGAAAGAGTTTAGAAATGCTTCTGTTTTGATATACAATCTAACTTTCCGGTAAAAAATGAGGGAAAACGTTTTATGGCACGGTTTCTTGCGCAATTAGACTGAAAAAAAATTGCAAAAAAAATCAACAGGGGGACCAAGGCAAAATTAGCGGTTCGCCACCTTTTGGACAAATGTCCAAAAGGTGGCGAAACGTCCCTTTACCGGTTAAAAGTCCATTCCCGCCTAGGCAGGGTGGCCAGATTCAAATTCTTCAAAGCAGGATTTTGATGTCGAAAAGCAGGATTTTGAAACAAAAAATCTGCAAAAAGCTGGAATGAACATAAAATTCATATAAAATTCCTGCTTTTTCACTGTCAAAAAGCAGATTTCAAAACCAAAAAGCAGGAAATTCCTGCTAAAGCAGGACATCTGGCCACCCGTGCCAGGGTTAGCACATTTTTATTATTCTCGTTTTTCAACTCTTTTGTGTATTTTGTTTGATACTTTTAAACCCAAAAAATCGCATATTTTAGCTAAAGGCCTTTGCCTATTATTAATTTTTGTTGAAATGGTCGGTAAAATCGGAATCCTTACGGTATTTAGAACCGAACTATCAATGCAAAACTAGCAAAAAAAGTCGAAAATCTGGGTAAGAAAGTGTTTAGACCATAGTCGAAAACAACTTTTTCCCACTTACGCGAATCCGAGAGAGCACTGTAATCATATTTATGACAAAAATAAGTTGACCAACCATGACAGTAAAGTTGAACATGGAAGGAGGCAAACAAGGAATAGGGCATATTGTGCCCATCGCCACAACTTGACTTGGTACGCCAGGCAACCCTCCTGCTGTTGACACCTTGCTCTCCTCCTCCTGACCAGCATTCTGTCCACCGTTGTTTGGCTGGCAGATTTGGAAATTGAGCCGTTTATTTGCTTACTTGCATGGTGTTGGTTAAGGGTAGTTGGGGACAAAGTTTCTATGAACTTATGAAAATAGTTCTGCGGCAGTGCAGCCTGGCAAATGGTTTTCAGAGCCTGCTCTTTAGGGTTTTCAGGGTGGTTGGTAGTGGGGCTGTTGGTGGTGTGTGGTGTTGCTCCAAAGCGACATGCCAGAATCACGATGGTGGACAGACAGTTAAGAATAGCATCTGAGATGGTGTCATCAATGCTGCAAATTTAAAGTTTCAAAGTCTGAAAAGTCTCATAAGTGCTATACTAGATTTCCTCATTTCTGTCACAGGTTTTAGCTTTGCCTGTTTCTTTCGATCTTTTTTGAAAAAAAAGGAAACCATCAGATAGCGCTACAATTCTAGTTTCTGGCGAGGTATCAATTATTGCAACATCCTTGCAAAATATAACACAAATAGGTAAAAGTATGAAGCAACTCAGAAAAATAATTTGCCAGAAACATAATGGTGTGAAATTTTTGAAAAAAGGTTATAAAATTCAATAGAAAGAGCTGATAGATAGGGGAAACTAAAATCTATGACAGAAAAGTGAATCTGTGACAAAAAAATTGCCCGCTAAAATTTGGCCATACAGTAAAACCTCGATTTAACAGCAACCACCTCAAGTTCGTTCCAGCCTAGGGTCCTACACCTTTTAAATCGACTTTTTAAAAGGTTTTTTGCCAGTTCTGTTATAACAGTCTAATCCCAACTATCGCAAGGATTTAGATTTTATCGATCGCTTTTTCAGAAACCTAAAATTTTTGCCTCTAAAAAAGAAGAACTTTGAAAGAAGAACCTCTTAGAACTTCGTTGACGACCTCCTTTAAAAAAATAAGTGGTCGTTTAATTGAGGCTTTGCTTTTTAAGAAGCAAAAATTTTATTTTGCTGAAAAATCATTGGCGAAATTGAAATTCTTGCGATATTCGGGACTAGATTGTTGGAACAGAATAAGCAAAAGACAAAAATTTATGGTAAAAAAGTTTCGGTTGCTAGGCGGAGCCGAACTTGAAGTGGTTGCCTTTAAATGAAGATTTGAGTGTATGGTCTTGTGAGCAAAAAACGCTTCCACCTGCAATCCAGCAAAATGGCAAGTCCATCCAACAAATGAGAGTATGTAGAGTAAAAGAGCTGTCTTGATAAATTAGTTTCCATTCCACTGCCTTCCACTGGACTTTTCTGGTCAATGGCTGCAAATATGCTGTGGGTGGAGTCCACTAAACAAGCATAAGCTATGGACAAACAGTAGCCTTCGGGCACTGGGCCAGCCTCGTGCTTTTCTAGCCAATCCAATCTAAACAATGAATATTGTCTAGGAAGACAAGGACAGCATCCCCAACTCACAATATCCATCTCTTGACGACAAGTTTTCGTGCAGTGGGATGAAAACCCCTTTGAATAGGAAACCAGACTGGCCGAACATACTGCTGGTCGTTGTGCCATTGCCAAGTTCATGGGCTTGAACTGCTTCCGAATTTGCGGTCTCCTCTAACACCCACTTGGTGAAGGCAACTAATTTCTGCAACATCATCCTGACTAAGGGTGTGGCATTGGGCTGGTTGTCGTAGTTCTCACACAGCCAACTAAACAAGATTTTTTTTATAAAAAAAAATATGTTGCGGTCGATAAGTACTTACCGTAACAGAGTCGGCTGAACAAACATTTTGTGAAGCACTTCCAGCGCCATAGCTGCTTGCCACTGTTGCAAAGCATTATCTACAGAGCCGGATGTTGGGGAATCAGTTGCAGCAAAAAGGTGATCAATACTTCATTTTGCAGGGCCTAAATAAATAACAATCACTTTTAGTATAAAAAGTTTTAGATTCAAGTTGTTCTAAACGCGAGCATTCATAAATTATAAATCCGAAACTCAAATATGGGGGCGGCGAGAAATTTTCCTGACATCAATCGGGCATCACTTTTTTATGACACGATCTCGAAATTTTTTTTTATAGGCCGAATTCTCCTGAGCCCCAAATTTTATTTGGTATATAATATCAAAGGTCCACTCTGCGATTTGGACACTGTGTCGTAGCAGTAATGACATCACGAACCACAGGGGGACCAAGCAAGTTGTATTTTGACATCATTTGTCAAATGAGTTTAGCAAATGCTGGACGTGTGGTAACTCGACTTGTAAAACAGAACTTCGAGGTTGCGTCAACAAAAGCAAGTTGTGACTGAATGAAATCAGGCGAATCACTACCGCACCCCGTAAAATTGACCTCCTTTTTCTAATGAGCAAAATTTCTAATAACCAACTATGGACATACCGTATATTCTTTATTAAAAGACCATGGTCGTTTATTTTTCAACCTCTCAAAAATCTGGAAAATGAGAGCTTGATCTCGAAATTTTTGGGTGAAAATCTGAAATGTGGAATCGCTAGATCTCGTGGTAGTTAGGAAGATCTTCAAAATATTTACTCTAGGCTGAGATATTGGTCCTGAAAGGGGTCGTTTATTAGAGAGTGGTCTTTTATTAAAGAATATACGGTATGCGGTTTTGAGATCAGAACAGATCGTCTTTATTTTGAGCGATTTAATTCAGCAATTCTGTAGCGACAAGTATCAACTTTAAGCCTCAAGGATATCAGCATATAAATGCATATGATATATGTATATGAATATCAAAAGTTCTTTTTTTGCTTTCTCTCTTTCTCTTTTGCTTTTTAGATTTTAGTTGAGCACCCGAAATTTTGAAGATCGACCTAAAATTTTTGAGATTTTTCGGAGTTTGATCTCGCTCATTAGAGACTCATCAAATACGGTATAATTAAAAAAGGCTTATGTAAAAATATTTCTTTATTTGCAGTTCACCTGTGTTTCAAAATAACTAACCAGTATAGAGTGATAGTGAGTGACGAGCACCAGAGCTATCCTCAATGACCTCATCATTATGGGAAACCCAGGTTTAGAACAGCTCGTAGGAGCACTTTGTTGTTGCTGTTGCTGGAAGTTGTAAATTGCATCAGTGACTGAAAGACGGAAAGCCGAGTCTTCAGGGCTTTTGGTTTGGTTGGAGGGAGCTATTGTGGACAGGCGGATCTCTGCTTCTCCAATAAACATTCTAACCAACTGTGGACATATGTGGTTTTTGAGAAGATCAGCATATTCTGCATGTTTAAAGAACATGGAAGGGTAATTCTTGAGCACTGACTCTAGTAATTCCAGCGCCAATGTCATTGTGATTCGTTTGCAACCAGCCAGCCATACTGGATTTTCTTTTCGAATTAGCAAAGTTAGGTCCTGAAATTGCAAAATTTTCAATTTACAGTCGACACTCGATATAAGGACACTCGATATAAGGACAGAAGTTCGTCCCCGCCTCGGGTCAGACACTTTTTTAGCCCGATTTTCGAAAATTTTCACCGGTTTTGTTTTGTCAGTCTGGTTCCAAATATCGCAAGGATTCCGATTTTGCCGATCGTTTTTCAGAAATCCAGATTTTTTTCTTCTAAAAAAGCAAAAACTCGATATAAGGACAGGGATTTTTGAAAAAGCCTGTGTTTAAATCGAGTTTTTGCTTTTTTATAGGAAAAAAATCTGGATTTCTGAAAACGATCGGCAAAATCGGAATCCTTGCGATATTTGGAACCAAACTGTCAAAACAAAACCGGTGAAAATTTTCGAAATCGGGCTAAAAAAAGTGTCGGACCCAAGGCGGGAACGAACTTTTGCCGGTCCCCTGAGTGTCCTTATATCGAGAGTCGACTGTAAATGAAAAATATCTATCCAATCCAGCTAGTTTTTTGACATGTTTGCTACCAAAAATCGGACCAGACCATTCGGCCAGCCCTTTCACTTGGTGATCATGGCTAATTTTCAAAAAGTAGAAATTTGTGGTAGAATTGTCTGTGAAAATGGCCGGGTTTTGACCATGTGGCCGGTCATATGGTCGATCTCAAAGTAGGCAGCTATTTGCGGAACCTTAGTTTTTTTAGAAAAATGAAAAAGAGAAAATGACCATAATGCTAAAATTTATTAAAACTTCTTAAGCCGACAAAAAAATTTTGTTTTCGGCCCACTCTGTAGTTACATTCTGGGTTGAATAATATTTTTGAACCAACCTTAAGCAATAGATATCCATCCGCCGCAGCAGGTCTGAGAGTGGGTGGTGCCATATTGTGCTGCTGTTGATTCAATTGCTGCTTTTTGCCAGTGTTTTGGACTATTTGTAGCTCACCCGACTTGAGGCCATCCTCCTGAATGACCCTCTCAAACACACAACTGAATAGTTGGCGGACGGCAGCTGAGGCTGCATTGATCACCGAAGGGTCTTTTGAAAAGTTTAATTTGATAGCCAGCACAATACACTGTAAATTAACAAGTTAGGCAATGAGCTACCAACTGCTACTTACTTTAGCTAGTGCCCAATCAGTGACCAACAATTCTGTGCTCACAAATGGAGTGATGGTTTGCAACACTCTGAGCTCTTCGCACTCTGCTTCTGTCAAATGCCACAGTTCATTAACTATCACGGGTGCAGATGTCTAAAACAAATAATTACGAGCTTTTCACGGCTTTATCCATCGTTTAAATACTTTTCGACCCGAAATAACTCCCTTTTCCGCCTCAAACGGTCATTGCCACCTCTTTTAAATTGTCCCCGCCAATTCAAATTTTCGTGCCTAATCATTAAACTTGTGTACGGGTTTTTCAACTTGGTTTCTAACAAAACAAGGCCTAGAATTTAATTTTAGGTATAGTTTTGTTAGAAACTAAGTTGAAAAATTCAGAACAGAAGTTCAATGATTCAGAAAAAATTTGAATTGGCGGGGACAACTGTTGTTGGAGACGGCAATGGCCCTTCAAAAGGCTCTTTTCCTGCCCCAAAATTAAAAAAAGTCTTTGTTTGTGGTGACTTTCTAATCAATTTATATTTCTTTTCAACCATCTTGTAGTTGTGAAGCTCAGCTTTCTAACTAGTTTTTACTTGACCAAATGAAGTTTTAGAAAGTTGCAAGGATAGGTCTTCGAATGGACCGAATTTTTGAAAATTTTTGCTTTATTTAAAGACTTTTTTCCAACTTTTTTACCCTTTCTAAATCAGTCGATGGCCTGTTAGAAAGAAAGTTGAGATCCAGAGCTACATGATAATTGTAAAAAAATAAAAATTGGTGAAATAATCGCCAAGAAAAAGGGCTTTTTCAAATTCAGGGCAGGAAAAGAGCTTTTTGGGCATAAAAGGTACCATTTCGGGGTCGAAAAGAATTACAACCTTTATCTATTCAACATGACAATACCTGTGTCTAGTGACATCTAATCACATTATTTTTCGGTTGCCAAGGTAATTTTTTTTTATTTAGTCAAAATTTTTAATTGTTCATGTAGATTTCGCTTACTTACCCCAGTTTTTTAATTTTTGGGTAGTCCGAAAATTTCGTAGCGTTTTCTAAATTGTTATTAGCATGAAATTGGGGAGACATGAGGCATATAAACAGAAGTATCGGCCTAATAGACTATTTGCAGCCGCTTATTTTCCCCAGTTTCTTTCTTTTAAATTCCACGCCTGAAGAAATGTGGCAGTAGAACCACGAATCACTGATCACGCCAACTTCGCAGCTTCGCTTCTTTGTTGAAGAAAACGTTTTCGCTATCGCTAGAGAGGTGATAATTGGAAACTATTGAAAGATAATTGGAGTTCGTTATATTGTGACGTTAGACTATATATTTTAACGAAACTACTGCAACACCTACCGGATCCACCACCCTAAATTGCAACATCCTCTGCACTGCTTGTAAAGAGATCTGCACCAACTTGGGGTTTTTGCTGGAACACCCTAAAATAAGGGGGTGCAACACCTCGGCACATGCTGCACGAATATTTTGCAGCAAATTTTCAGGCTGGGAGTTGGTGGAAATGTTACGGACTTTGACAATGCCCGACTCGGCGGCTTCTTTCACATGGTTGTGCTTCTTTTTGGCTTCTGTAGACAAGTTCCTTAAATCACTTAGCAGATATTCCACTAGTTTTTTGGGGTCATTTTGTAGGGAGGACAGGCCGAGTGAAGAGGTGCTTGACATACCTTACTAAAAATCTTCTTATTTTTTAGTATATTACCTTTGGTTGTAATTACAAATAATTCAATCTTGGCTTGAAATACCAATAATTATTGTTTGAAATAAAAATAAAAACTTGTCAATTTTCAAATTCCTTAATAATTAATCAACAAAACAATTTTGAACAATCATTTGTGTTGTAATTATTGTAATAAATCACTTTTCTATCAAATTTTACAAAACTATTGTTTTTTGGTTTGATATCTTCGGTTTAAAATAACTGAGCTGTTTTAAATCAGTGATTTGCAGAAAATATGAACATTGTACTTTATAGGCAAGGAAAGGAGTTCTTTTTTTGAATACGCGCATTTTTTTTAAATCTGGCCGCCGGATATATTTTTTGAATTGTTAAAAAGTCTTAGTGCAAAGCAGGACAGTGCATGTTAGGACCGGTGATGAGTCTGCCCAGCCCTGGGGCGCATCAAATGCGCCCCGGTGCGTGGGGCGGTGCCGGGCGATAATCCGAAACACTCGGGGAGTGGGGCGGTGCCGAGGCGCTAGTCGTCAGAGCCCTGGAGCGTGGGGCGGTACCCGGGCGGTGGCCTGAAAATCGAGGCGGTGCTGGGGCAAAAATTGCGTGCTTGCCAATCACTGGTTAGGACAGGCCCGAAAATGTGTTCCGAAAATAAATAAATTAAAACTTAAAGAAGTCGGAAATTTGAAAAATGATAAAAAAATTGGGAGACGTTACACTACCGTATATGCCAGGGCTGTACCGGATACCAAAAAATATCGGATCGGATATCGGATACCGGATATGGAAAAATATCGGATCGGATATCGGATACCGGATATGAAAAAGTGCCGGATATCGGTTATCGGATATCGGATTTCGGATATTTTTGATAAAATTTTGAAAAAAAAATTGAAAAATTTTTCTAAATTTCAAAAAAGTTTTAAAAAAATTTTTCCGAAAATCGGCCATTTTTTCGGATATCGGATACCGGATATCGGATGTCAAAAAGTGCCGGATATCGGATATCGGATGTCGGATATCCGGTACAGCCCTGGTATATGCTCCGTACACACTCATTTGGGCGAAACTCATTTGGGCGCCCTCGTTTGGGCGCCCTCATTTGGGCGCCCTCATTTGGGCGCCAATATTTTATATTGGTTTTTAAATGTCTCAGATAGTCTGAAAAGGATATGTTAACCCCAGGGATAGTAGGGAAACCATCACGTACCCACATGTAAAGGGTATCCAGCTCCATAATCCTGAAATTTTACATTTAGTGAAAATCGATCAAAATCCATTTTATCCTATCCGAAATCAAGTGCTAAACATGTTTTGGTAGTTCCATAACATTTTCATTTGGTGTTGCCACCTGAAAACCTGGGTACCACCACCATTTCTGCCCACTCTTTAAGCCCACTCATTCCTCACAACATTTTGTGTCCCCAAGTTAGTGAACTCGGACTAGCAAAACATTATAATTTTAAAATTTCTCCACAAGACAAAAATATCACTGTCCGGGTACTGCTACACTACCTGAGTTCCCCAACCTGAGTATGACTATCTGGGCACAATAAAGCCAAGTGGTTGTCCACCTGGATCGAAAAAATTTTTTCGTTTTTCATGTTCCGAATCTTGTTTTCTGGAGTGATTCGGGCGGACGGCGGTAAATTGAACCTCTACAAATTGAACCTCTACAAATTGAACCTCTACAAATTGAACCCCGGTAAATTGACCCTCCGGTAAATTGAACCTCCGGTACCACATTCCCTAAATGGGTATCCACCTCCAGTATCCAAAAATTTTGCATTTAGCCGAAAGTAGCTAAAGATCATTGTACCCTATCCAGAATCGTGTCCTCAGCACGGTTTGATCATGCTAAAACAGCGATTTGACTTGCAGTAACCCCAGTTCTGGAGTAGTTTCCTATCCCTTAGGGTATCCACGCGGTAATATGCAGCTGGCACTCGCACTCTCAGTGTACCCATTGACTTTTTTGACTCTCAGTTTCAGTAAAAAATTTACAGGAATTGAAATTTTTAAGTCTGAACTAACCAAACCGAGTGGTCGTTCACATGATCAAAAACTTTTTTAACTTTTTCGGAATCCGAAACCTGTTTTCTGGACTGATTCGGGCATGCTGAAGATGGTCTGATAGTGGTAAAATGCCGTTTTCTCGGGTATTTTTTGAGTTTTGCTACAATCGAGTTTTGGTGGAACCAATTATTTCCCAAAAATCAAAAAATACCCGACAAAACTGCATTTCGCTATTATCAAACCATCTTAAGCATGCCCGAAATAGTCCAGAAAATAGGTTTTAGAACATGAAAAATAAAAATTTTTTTTGATTCAAGTGGACGACCACTTGGTTTGGTTAGTGCATGGATTATCCAGTGGAACTGAAGTTGGAACATACAAAAACATGTTATTACTAATATTACTACCCGGGTACCACTACACTACCTGAGTTCCCCAATCTGGGTACGATTACCTGGGTGCAGCAAAACCAAGTGGTCGTCCACTTATATCAAAAAAAAAATTCGTTTTTCACGTTCCAAAACCTATTTTCTGGACTAATTCTGGCATGCTTAAGATGGTTTGATAGTAGTAAAATGCAGTTTTGTCAAGTATTTTTTGAGTTTTGGGAAATAATTGATTTCACCAAAACTCGATTTTACCAAAGCTCAAGAAATAGCCGAGAAAACGGCATTTTACCACTATCAAACCATCTTCAGCATGCCCGAATTAGTCCAGAAAACAGGTTTTGGAGCCCGAAAAGGTTAAAAAAAATTTTGGTCCAAGTGGACGACCACTTGGTTTAATTAGTGCATGGATCATCCAGTAGAACCGAGGTTGGATTATAGAAAGACAATTTAAATTATAAAAGCTCTTCACATGACAAAAAATGAATAATTAAAAATTTTACAACGGAGAGGGTTGACTGCATTTTTGTTTACTGGGCACCCAAATGGACCAAGAGGCCACCCAAAAGATTTTTCACATCCAGGTTAAATCAAGACCACTGAGGATGGATCTAAACTATCTGTAGTGGATCTGGACTGGTGAAAGTGTATAAGGACCCTTAGGGTCAATCTGGACCATTTGGGGTATACTTGAACCACTGAGGGTGGTTCTGGATCATTAATAGTTGATCTGAATAACTGAGAGTGGATCTGGACCATTGAGGTTGAATAAGATGGATCAAATGGCCTTTTAATATTCCTTTCCTTTTCCTATACAGCCCATGCTAAAGGCTGGTGGTAGGGGTGCATATGACACCAGCGTTAAAAATCTTTTGAATAAAAGAATCCTCTCAAGACAAATTTTGAGGTTCAATTTACCGAGGTTCAATTTACCGGAGGTTCAATTTACCGGAGGGTCAATTTACCGGGGTTCAATTTGTAGAGGTTCAATTTGTAGAGGTTCAATTCACCTAGAGCCGATTCGGGCATGCTAAAGATGGTTTGATAGTGGTAAAAGGCCATTTTCTTGAATATTTTTTGAGTTTTGGAAAATAATTGATTTTACCGAAAACTCGATTTTATCAAAACTCAATAAATTTTCGAGAAAATGGCATTTGACCACTATCAAACCGTCTTCAGCGTGCCCGAATTAGTCCAGGAAACAGGTTTTGGAAAGTGAAAAAATAAAAAAAAATTTATTTTTTTGTGATCCAAGTGGATCACCACTTGCTTTTGTCGGTACATGGGATATCCAGCAAAACTAATGTTGGTTCATAAGAACAATGTTTGAATTAACGAGTAAAATAGTGAAGACAAAAATATAAAAACATTGCGTTTCGTAAATTTTTTTGGATCAATTCGCTCTGGATCAATTCGACGCCGCCCGGTGGATACCCTTCATGGGTGGGTACTTGGTGGTTTCCCTACCATCCCTGGGGTTAACATATCCTTTTCAGACTATCTGAGACATTTAAAACCAATATAAAATATTGGCGCCCAAATGAGGGCGCCCAAACGAGGGCGCCCAAATGAGTTTCGCCCAAATGAGGGCGCCCAAATGAGTTTCGCCCAAATGAGTACGAACCATATGCTCTATTAATTAGATACCCCCTAAGTTCAAAATCGTGTTTTTGGCATTGTGTTTTTGACCCACTTTTTGATCACTTCTCTCAGGCAAGTTACCACCCATTTTGTAGCTAGAAAGATGAGCTATCAAATGGTTGGTAACTTGCCTGAGAGAAGTGATCAAAAAGTGGGTCAAAAACACAATGCCAAAAACACGATTTTGAATCAGGGGGGTATCTAATTAATAGAGCATATACGGTAAATGTAATTTCTACGTTTTTAATTCTTGGACAGTGAATGAAACACCGCTGTTGCCTCCACGAAAGCACTAAACATATCATAACTGAAAGAATAATCCCCTAAATGGTAATATTTTGGTTAAACAAAATAAATTCCAAAAAGTCTGATTTAACTTAATTTTTATTACAATAATTACTTGTAAAAGGTTTGGGAGTGGAAGTAGAGCATTATCAATCAACCAGCATGTAGCAGTAACAAGAGTATTACCTTTTGAAGTTTGAAATCCAAACCATACAAAAATATCTTTTGAAAAATACAACAATTTCAGCAACCCACAAAATATCATTAAAAATAAATTAATCCGCTGATCGCTATTTTCGGAACAAAAATAAGAAATTTTCAAATATTAGACCAATTAACGGCAATCACCAAAATGATTAAATAAATGCATTTCCAATAATAAATTAGAGTAGACACAATAGGTGTAGTAAAAGGATTTACGAGAGATCTTTCAGGCCTAAATTATTTTTGAAAAAGAAGACTAGAGAAACAAGCTAACTAATATCATTAATGTCTATTGTCAACCACTACTACACTATTGCAGGCGGTGGTGTTGAAGATGCAGCTGCTGCAGTTGCTGGAGCACTAGCGCTCGGCTTGGAGGCTATCAAACTCATGATGTTCTCAGGCACCATCGATCTGACATAGTCAATCAACATGAAAAAAGAGCTGATCATCCCTTTGGCCAGCTAAATAATAGCTGATTAATAAGATAATTTAATTTAAGTTTAGCAATTAACAAAAAAGCATTTAAAATAGGGTATTACTCGGGCGGGGGATTTGACTTAGCCCAACTACCCGGGTTTTCTTGGGCCGAGGCGATCGGGTTTTTTTTTCGAAAAACCACCCAGATATAGCAATATAAGAGTGCTATTCTAATATATGTAGGTCATTTTAAAAATTCATGCCATTTACGAAGATAAATATGTTTTTAACCTTGTTTTCTATTAATACTTTATGACCAATTTTTTAACTCGACCAGCCAATCGACAGCTGAGAATATGTGATAGAAGTCAGTGGTCATACTCTACAATAACGCTATAACAGAGTACATGACTCAAAATTTTGAAAAAAGTAAACTAGGCTAAAAAGTACAATTTGGTCATTTTTTGTCAAAAAGTGCCATTTTATCCAGTGCTTATTGATTTTTGAGCACCAAAAAATTTTTTTTATTAAACATTTCAAAAATAAAAAAGATTTTGGTTCCCAAAAGATTACAAATCTTTTCAAAAAGTACAGTTACGTTCCCTGCGGTATAAGCATTTTCGGTTTTGAAAAACGCGAAAAGTCACAGAACAACCAAATAATCTTTCAATCGTTTACCCACCGTCTGAATAAAGATAACAGTCTCCTCAGGATACTGGTGGAAGAGCACAGCAAACATGGCTATACTGCAAGAAAACATGGACGCGAATAGTGTCCACACAGGGAACTCTTTTTTAGGATACACTGATACTTCATGGTATGAGGGCAACAGTTCTTTGTCAGCAGCTTCAGTGCAGGCAGGATAGGGAAAAAAGAGATGCCCTTTCTCTGTAGGGTTGGGTAGCATTCTAAATGTGCCCTCCCAGGTGAATTGCAGCAATTGCAAAGCCCCCTCCACCCGTTTCCAGTGCTGCAAGTGCAAAAAGCATATGCAATTGCTTCAGAGTCGCCTCGTTTAAGAACGTGCTCTGGTGGCAAGGTAATTGGGCGAAGTTCCAGCAAATAGGGTGTGCTGTAATTAAAAGTCTAAATCGTAGCTTACGTTAGTGGGGTGGATACTTACACATGTGGGTTGAACTCGACTGCTCGATGGATGGCCTCCACAGCACTCAGTTCAGCCGAGGAAAAGCCTCTTCTGCGCATGGTCTCTGGCTCGAATCTGCAATTGAGTGGATTAATTTGTAGATGCATATGTTTATTAAAGCTCCACACTCACAAGGAGACCCTGGAAGTAGTATAACTCACTAAAGACTAACCAATAGCACCTACATTTAGACCGTGGTCGATTTAAATTAAACCAAAATCTTTTTCGGCATGCAACCAAAAAACTGGGAGAACCCGAAAAATGGTTTTGCTCTTCTCGTTTGGGCAAGAACAATGTGCATCTACAAATAGAATGACAGAGAAGGTTGGGTAAAGGACATTAAATACCACAAAATTCTCATGGCGAGCTCAGACGATCTGTGAAAAACAAAAAATTTTTTTCAAAATACAGGCTAAAAAAGCTTTAGAACACCATAGTAGTTACATGCAGTGATGTATTTTCTCGATTTTTCGCTCCGTTTCCGCCTCTGAAATCTTAGTTTCAAAAAAAAATTGCTCCGGCTCCTGGTCTGAGCTCTTAACTTGAAAAAAATTTCTCGTGCTCTGGCTCCTGATCGGAGCCAGAGCAGAGCTAGAGCCGGAAAATTATACATCACTGGTTACATCAATACCCATAGTCTGGTTATTTGTAGGACTTCCTAACCCCATATCTCCAAATTTTCTTGCTGTATGACAAGAAGATTTTTCCTTAAATTGACCACAAGCTACACGATGGGGCTATTGGTTTATCTTTATTGAGGTATACAATTTGTATGGTTTTCTTTTCAGTATAAAGATTAATATTTTTTTATTGGGCCAACTTACTTGTCAGCCACTCCCCTTGCCTTCAACAAAGCAGATGTATAACAAACTGTGGCTGACTTGGGAACCATATCTATAAAATATACATACATTATTATTGAATAACCACGAAACAATAAAATTAAATTCCAACCATCGTAGCTGTCGTATTTAGCCAGGACAGCCATTGCATCAGCATAAGCTTGGTGCTCTAACAACGCTTCAATCAGATTCTCGTGTATATTCATAACATTGAGTGTGGGGAACTCTTTGATCAAATCTCTCATCATTTTGATGGCCTCCCTAACTCTGCCCTGCCTTCTGGCACACATAGCCAACCTTCTTCTAATGAACACCAACATATTAATGTCTCGGCTCTTTTGCTGGGACTCAGGATCGGGATATGACGCTGCTTGACTCCTTCTGTACATCGCTTCTACTATTTTCAATGCTTTTCTAAATTTTTCAATTTTTTTTGAAAATCACCAAGCAGTAATAGGCTGTAACCGAAGTGCGCCAACAAAAGTTCGCATTTACCAGGAAATTACTGGATTTCGACCAGCTACTGAATACTAGTGTTGTAGGCGAGCGGTATATCGTATCGAAATATCGCTCGAAGCCCAGCCAACACCACTACTTAATACCACCGTGGAATTAATAAATTTTCTGGTGAAATTCAAAGGCGCAATTCGATTTGAGCCAAACAACAAACCTGAGTGTCTCCTCTGCCTCTACAATGGTCTCACATTGCTCTTCAGCTAGGAGTATTAAGGCAGGGGCACATTCGGGATTAATTCTCAATGCTCGTTTAGCTGCAGCTATTCTCGACTGGCTTTCTCTTTCCCGCCAAGCCATTGACATAACTGAACACCAGCAATTGTAATGTCTAAGTAAAAATAAAAAAAAGTAAGAGCCAACCTTCCAGATCCTCCTTTCCCTGGTCAGCTTCACAGCAAAAAAAGGTTTGGTGGTCTTGAGCAGAAAGATTTAGGTCATAGAAAGTGAGTGGCTCCTGGCCAGAAGCTTTGGTAAAACGTTGGTATTCGGCCCCTCTAAATAAGGCCATGGGGTTGCGCCACACTTTGCACTCGCCAGCACCACCCAGTCCATTCTCGTCAAAGTCATTTATGTCTAAAAAGGACAAATTATTACAATCTTAATCGAGAAAGATAAGGCAAAACCTTGCAAAGCTTTAGAACCATCATGCCCGTAGCCATCTTCCATGTCACTGCCATCTTCACTGTCTCCGTTATCAATAGCGTTGCTGCAATGGTCACTTTTAAAATCCTATTGCGAACAAAAATAATAATTTTGTTTTTCGTGCTTTTGGATTACAGTTGACGCTCTCTATAACGACGCTCTTTATAACGACTCGCTCTCTATAAGGACCCGGGAAAAGACAGCTAATTGGTCACTAATGACCTCATTTACGTCAAAAACGACGCTCTTTATAACGACGCTCTCTTTAACGACTCGGTTTAGCCGGTCCCTTGAGAGTCGTTATAGAGAGCGTCGACTGTAGTAACTTTACGCTTTTTCAGTCTAATCCAAGATATTAGTCAAATTTGTTGAAATATAGCGGCAATAAGTTTTATACAATTGGGTCTAATTTATTTGCGACTTTTCATAATTGGAGGACCAATTAGTCCTTGAGAAATTTGTCGAAATCAAGGTAAAAAATGTGTCGACCCAGCAGGTATCGAGAGGTGACTGCAATAGTTGTTGACCAATTCATCTTAAAGTTAAAATCAATAAAGCGTTTGCCGACCCTACTATAGAATACCAACCCCCCCCCCCCCAATTTTTCCTTCTAAAACTTAAGTAAAGACTACCCAAATTTATGTCCCAGACCCCGGAAAATATGCGTAAACTCTTTATTAGTTTTTGGGGGGGGGGGTATTCTATAGCAGCGCCCGTTTGCCTACAGTTTTTTAAAAAAGACATTTGGCTAAAAAAGGATATTTTTACCATTTACTGAGTGAAATAGAGTCTGGATAAGTCGCCTAAGGTGTCGGTTTACCGAGTGTCTTAATTTCCTTAAAACCAAACCAAAAGGAGGTGGCTCAAGGTTAGGCTTACCTAGGCTTTCGGTTTATTGTAATGTTGAGTTATCAAAACTCCACTGTAATTTTACATTTTCTTTTTGAAGCAAAAAAGATTGTGGCGTCAAGTTAATGAAGCAAAAAAAGATTTAGAGTCCCAAAAATGAACAGATATTTTAGGAAATGGGCATCGTCCCTTGTTTTAAGCAAAGTAAAAGCTTACTTAAACAAGAGCATCATATTTGAAATAAAGTTTTTTTCGAGACTGGCTATTAGAAAATAAAAGTAAATTATTCGGAATCAACTATCTCAATTTGTTGACGGGGAAAATTACTTGAATTGTAGTAAGACTATTTTTTAAACTTGCATTTGCTTTTTGTATGCCTTATTTTTTGCTAGCTGCTGTTAGAATAAGGAGAAGAAGGAGAAAGGTGGGAAAACTAACCAACCTGTCCATAATTAACAATTTGTGCTCACCCACCCCTCACCATTTATATGGCAACCAGGCATTACTACTACTACTCAATTTTATTTAAATAATCTAATAAAAATATTTTTTTCACAGTTTCATAAGATTCCAGTGGAGAATACTCCAGAGTCTGGTGTTTAATTTTTTGAAGATAGTACTGCTTAACTCTAATTTGTCTAAAACGCCCTATAATTTTTATTTTGTTGTACTTCACATTTTTTTTTATAATTTTTCAAATGCTCTGGAAACCTGTGTGCGTTTTGTTGCATAACCATAAAAATAAAAACGATAAAAAAAACCTTGAAAAATTTTAAGGTAGAGTGACATTAAAAATTTTGTTTTTTTCTCTCATTTTGAGCAGTTTTTAAAGCAAATTCCAGATGATTGCTTTAGATAATTATAGGTGTTTAAAATGTTTAAAATGACGCAAAAACAAAATTACAGGAAAATTTTACAGTGAAAGCAACGAAATAACCCAAAGTTGAAAAAGAAGTCGGATGAAAAAGTAGTCCGATGCTAAATTTTGTTTTTTAATGTCGCGATATGGAATTTTCCTGGATAGAACCTTGAGAATAGATAAAATCACTTTTGAGAACTTAAAAATGTTGGAAACTTGATCAGAGCTTGGTCAAAGACTGCGACATTTGCTTCCCTCGGCAAATATTTAAACCTGCTGCCGAAAATTTCGAAATTTGCTACCAAAAATTCGAATTCTGCTGTTAAAAATCAAGCGGCAATTTAAATTTTGCCAGCAGAATTCGAATTTTCGGCAGCAGATTCGATGGCAGCAGATCCAAATACCACCCTTTCCTCTCTCTATTGTAACCACTGGATAACTCAACTTTAAACTTCAATTTTTTGACCCTACCGGAGTATATCCCCCCAAATGATTTTTAAATCTCGACCATATGACTGTTTTACCCTGCTTTTCAAACATGGACTGGGCAAAAAGTACCTCTAAATGCCTTTTTGATCAAGAGTCTTGCTCGGAATCATGTCTAAGGTAAGTGAGTGCGCGCATCTCTAACCCCCCAAGCCCCCTGCGCCCCCTTCGGGGCGCAGGGGCTAGGTGGCTTGGAGTTGAGATGCGCACACCCACATACCTTAGACACAAATCACTCGAAAGTGACTCTGGATGCATAAAAATGTATGCATACCAGAGTTTATTTATGCGGTAGGCCCCAGTCAACAAAACTATGTTCAACATCTTCCTTTTTGGAACAAATTGGCCTCTTTGTGGTCCCTACCCACCCCAAAACAGCCCTAAGTCCCTTTAAAAATGGTCAAAAAAAGTAACTTTGGGTGGTCTCAAAAATCAATTTTTTATCGACCAAAACTCAAAAATAATGGCTTTTTCGAGTTTCTGGGGCGATTTTGAGTCGATATAGGGTGTTTGGAAACACTTTTAAAAAAATTCCATTTGGGGGGGGGTATACTCCGGTAGTGCCAATTTTTTCATATTTTCGATGGAGTAAATTATTGGTATTATGACTACTTAATTTTTTAAAGCCTGTCTTGATTCCGACACATTTCACCTCAAGTTTTACTCTGATTTCCAAATACACGACCCTAGATAAAAAAATGGATCATCTTTAGACCAGAAACGGAAACTTGATATTTTCCGTACGGGACATAGTTTGTCGGATTTGTTTGGGACGGAAGGTCGAGGTGGGCCGGTACTAGTGCTGTGTAGTGGCTCGTGTAAAGATAAAAATCTGACAAACTCGCAAACCCCACTTTTGATGTTGGTAGTAGTCTATTCAACCACGCACAACACTAAACAGCACCCAAAAACGTCATCTCATCCGAGTGAAAGCTGATTTCGGAAGAGCTCAGTACTTAGGGTTTTTTTCGCAGAACACATCCTTCGAAAATTTATTTTCCCCGAAAATGTAATTTAACTGATTTTTAAGCTTACAGAAATTTTAATTTTCTTAAAAAAACCTTTGTTTAATTTTACGAAAGAAGCATTTTGTGGTAACTACAAAATTATTTTATCAAAGTAATACATAGTTTAAAAAAGCCAGAATAATTTTTCGAAAACTCAGGTTTCAAAAATGTAAAAACTTGGTAACCAACAAATTTATCAATTAACTTACTTTTTGAAGTACCACCATTCTAAATAATATACTTTAATCCAGAACAAAATTATTTAAAAATTTACCAAAAATGAGTATAATGCCTGAAACCAATGAAGAAGTGCCAGTCAAGGCCACATAAAACTTGGGAGTCAGATTGTTGAAGTACATCGACATGGACAGCACTGCAACAGACAACAACGGTAGTTTTTACAATTTTTTTTCACAATAATAAACAAACCTGACTCCATTTTCTCGTAGGCTTTGAGAGGCACTCTAAAATAGTAGACAATCAGCACCACCACAGCCAAATACACTAGCCACAGGTAACCACGGAAGAAGCTAGGTAGTCGGGGCAAAAAACGTCTGCGCCACCTCTGACACAGTGAACTGCTGCTGTTGTTGTTATTAGTACCAGATGACTGCTGGTGTTGTTGCTACAAATAAAAAATCAATCGTGAATTTTAGTATATTCAAAAGGTGTTTTCTTCCATACGGATATGTGTAAATTTGTAATACCGTGTAACCTCTAATAATCCCCATCCCTCATTTTTTTGATTAGGATGTGAGAGCAAGGGCTATTTTCGATTTACAATTTTAAAAATTTTTCAGGGGTTCAAAATGAATGTCTAATAGGGGATCGGTAGAGGTTATACGGTAAGCAGTGTTGGCAGCAAAACCAGTTTCTTCCGAGAACTGTCGGTTTCTCGTCTCGGAAATTTTGACTTTCTCGTTTTAATCGATTCTTGATCGTGTAAAATACCGAAATGTAGTCCAGATCTTCAAATACATTTTGGTGTTGGGGGGTGGGGGTCGAAACCAAGAAGTGGGTCAAAAACGTGACGAGCAAATTTAAAAACTTATGGATTTCGGGGAGGACTTTTTGGCACGAATACAACTAAAAAGAAAGTCCGCTCCATGTGGGGAAAAATGAGAAAAATTAAACGCTCGACACTACTGGAATATAAGCCCCCCCCCCTCTCAAAAAAACTATTGGGATATTTTGGAATATTAGGCGTACATAAAACCATACTTTTTTATGAAATTAGTTTTATAAAATTATTTATTTATATTTATTAATGAAATTAGTACGGTTCGGCCCTGAGCCCAAGGCCCAAAGCTTAAGGCTAAGCCTAAAAATTATTGGGGGAGGGCCAAGGGTGTATCTTCCAGTAACGCCAAACACTCAATTCAAGGAGCCAAATTCTCTTCGACGAAAATTTTGGCCCTTTGTAAGCATTTTACAAGCATTCCCATTAACGTCACCTTATAGCAGATCCTGAGAGGGACGTTTGTAGGAGCGTCTAATGTGGTCTTAATCTTGTTTGGATTTGGTTTTCGCTTCGATTTACCTAAGGTCCCCTTCGAAGACATTGCCAACCAACTTGTGTATCAAAGTGTTCTTTTACAAATTATCAACCCGAAATTGCTACCTGAGCCATTAGCAGATAAAGGAGTGCAAAAAATATTGTGCTTGTAGTTGGCAAGTGTAATGAAGGTGTCAAGGATTTAGAAGAGTAGTTAATCAATCATATAAACAGCATCGACAACACATTTCTATGTGAAAGTCACAGAATTTGTATGAAGATCTGAATTGCTTTATATTATTTAAAGATTTTTGACAAAATATAAATTAGCTTGTGTTGAGTGAGAAAGTATTTATTAGGGTATCCAATAGCTAAAAAAGTGTGGACAAAAAGGCAAACAGTGCCAGTGGCATTAGAGCACCGAAAGGAGGTGTTGGAAAATATCTTGGGCGCAGTTGGGATAACAAGTCAAGTCGCCAAACAAGCGGCAATTCATTAATCCGAATAGAACAAATTAATAAGAATTGGACATAATCTGACAGTTAAAATTGGGATTCAGTTGAGCTTCGGTAAAAGACCAGCTCTCTGGTCTTATATCCGGGCTAGCCTTTTATTAGCCATTTATTATACCGTAATGTTTCTAATAGAAGCCCCACTATTTTTCTCTAAGATTTCAGAGTTCAGGCCATTTTTTATTTACGACCTCAAGATTTTCAGGAGGTTGAAAAATATAAGCCCTGAAGCTTCTATGAGAAACATTACGGTATTAAATGCCAAGAATTCGCAAGTTGTTCTTTTGTTGATAGTCGAGTGCAACAATAAAATTTATTCCAATCATAAAAATCAAACTAAAAACCAGAAATTCAATGACAACAGAAAAAATACCGGTGATTTAAATTTGTTTTTCATGTGTCTTTCACTTGTGATAAAAAGATATCCTGCATACCGTATTTCCTCTAATAAGCGCCTCGGGGCGCTTATTTTTCAAACTCCTAAAAATTTTGAAATTGTCAATCAGAAATGGCCTTAACTCCGAAATTTTAGTCAAAAAATAGGGGGGGGCGCTTATTGGAGCGGGGGCGCTTATTAGAGGAAATACGGTATTATGTCTAATCTTGAGAATGGCGGGATCGGTGTACTTCTGATGCACCTACTGTTGGATAAACAACAAACATAAGAGCGAAAAATTGAAGGAAAAAAGAGAGTTCTAGTAAGTAATAAGATTCGAAAATATGAATAGTTTTTTTAAAGCACAAAGCCATCCAATATACCCCATTCCAATGTGGTCCTCTAGGCCTGTTCCAAGGCGGACCAGTTGATATAGGTCTAGGTAGGTTGACCATTTAGGCTGACTCGATTTCCTGCCATCTGCAAGAAGATCAATTTTGGTAATTTCACTTCACAAAAAATAGGACGCAAAAGTAGTAAGGGTTTACCGATTAAATTAAATTAGAATTTTTCCGAACTTATTTCTCCAAATACCTTAGAACACCCACCTACTTGGAGAAGACATCCACTTAAACTACTCCGATGTACATGCAGCGCTTTAGAATAAACTACCGTATTTTCTCTAATAGCTCCTCTTTTCTGCCTACAGCAATATCCCAGCATCAGCTATAGATTCGGCTATTCCGCAGATGTAGCACCTCAAGCCAGTGGTCGATTGGGCAATGGACATGCATGCTGAAACTGCTCAAATGATTCAGTCCAAAGAGCTACAAGCCGCGGGATCTGCCAGGAACTGGGTGGTCAGATTGGTTGTTGTACATACTGGCTATTCTACAGAGGCTTAAATAGACCACTTGACTAAATAGACCACTTTTTTAGTATTCAGTTGTCACTTGGTGGACCTTATACTCAAATGATCATCAATTTTTCTGCTCGGTCCTCCCTGTTTGAATTAGGTGCATGTAGTTCAGGGTAGGCTCAAAGAAAGAATTAAAGACCCATTTGAGTGCACCAGAATTGTTTTTTGACACTAAAATTTTCCTTTTTTGACAATCAGTTCACTTTTTGGTGACTTGTCAAACTTTGGTCAGTTTTTAGTAAATTTTTGGCAAAAAATTAGTCAAAAATTTACCGGTAATATTATCATTGGCCGACCCTAGTTTTTTCCTTATTCAAAAAAAATCTTGTCAAGAGAAAAAGTGAAAACAGAAAGGTGTTTTGGCGACAGAAAAAGTTTTGCCTGAAAAACGCTCTTCACGCATACAGCCCATTATGGGTGAAATCACGAGCCGTGTCACAGATACTGTTTTTTGTATTTTTTTCTGAACTATTCCCATTAATCTCATCTATATTTGCAAAAATAGCTGGAATTATCAAAGGAAGTATATCCTTTTATTTATTAGATTACATCAGCTAGACAAATCGGAAGCAAAAGTTTTGGCCAGTCAGCCTAGTGGTTCAATGTATTCTGTGGGGTGGTGTATCCGCCGCCTGTAAACCTGGCTTGCATGATCACTCTCTAGTCGACTGTCCAAGCTGTGTGTGTGTGCTCCAAACACAGGCTTTTTGTCTGCTGGGCAACAAACAGTGCTGCTGCTGCCTGTTCAAAGGAAGAAGATGTTTTGATGTGTAAAATCTGCTTTTTCTTTTATGTGTTCAACTTGTGAAGTGTTGGGATTGAATTTCAGTGGTGCTCACGACCACCAATTGAAGTTTGGGAGCTGGAAGATTGTGTGAAGACCACTACTTGATCATTCCCAATGAATGATTTTTGGGGTAGGGATTTAAATGACTCTTTTGCGGAATTTTTTTTAGCCCAATGTTTTGGCAATTAGAAAAGACTGAGCAACTGACTGCTCCTTTGATCCCCTTTTTTCAATGACAGAAATTTAGTTGTGCTGTACAAAATGTGATTGGAGTAATTGAATATCCATTTAGCTTTACCATTGATTGTATTTATTTTTTGTCTTCAAAGTTCTACCATTTTTTCTTTTAGAAGCATTTTGCAAATTAGGTTAAATATTTTTGTGGCTTCCAAGGTTTTAAAAAGTGTTTTTTTCTGAAAACAAGCAGATTGGCTGAAAAAAATGGCGAGAAAATGTCAATTTTTTTTTTAAATCTCTCCTGGTTCTTGTAACTTTCTTGTTGAAAAATGGAAAGTTTGGCCCGAAATTAAGAAACTCGTAAGAAGCATTTTTGGTCAAAAGTCTTTCTCGGATTCATGCTTGCTTGAAGGGCACGCTTACACAACACGGGTGCGGTATTATCTAATTTAGCCGGCTTGAAGAGTTACTTGTTTAACTACAAGATAAAACTGAATAAAAACCTTGATAAAAAAGGCATCTATTGATTAATACATGGTGGAATACCTTAACCCTAAGCATTGATCATAAAAAGTCATGTTTTGGTGAAAAAAATCCTAATCCAAAAAAAACATATAGTCTGACATAATTTTGAGCTTGACAAATTGTCACAACTGACTGTGGAGAAGAAGCCTTTAAAAAAAGTTTTAAAATAAACTATGTATAACGTTGGACATTTAGCGACCCTAAATTCAAAATACAGCCACTGCTATTGTGTAGAACCACACTTTTTGAAATTTTCTGTTTTTTCAGGGATTAGTTGAATATCCCCCCGCTTATAGTCGAAAATCTCCCGCCTAATTTTTAAAATTAAATTTTATACCTTATTTTAACATTATTTTTTTCAAATATTCATACCATCTTGTAGCCCGGATCTCAGCTTTCTAATGAACTGTATTACTTAACTGTATAGTTTCAAAAATTTAGATATTTTTAATTTTCTTCACCTTTACAATAAAAGTTATTCGCTCATTACAAAACTGAAATTTGGAGCTACAAGATGGTGTGAAAATAAATAAAAAGTTATGTTGAAAAAATGTAGAAAACTCGATTTAAAAAAAAATAGGCAGGAGATTTCCGACAAAAAGGATGGGATTTTCTACATAGCCTTTTTCAGTCTTTATATGTATCTTATAGAATTAATGGGTGTCAAATAAGTTTGTGGTGGATTTTGAAAGCCTTATATCATGTCAATTTCAGGGTTATTTTTTCAAGGTGAAATACTGTTTTAAACAAGTTTTTCGACGCTACTGGCTTATACCCCCCCCCCAAAAGCTACTTTCTTATAACCCCCCCCCCAAAAATCGGACCTACTGTCATATACCCCCCCCCAAAACCGACTTTTTTGGGAGTGTCTAAAAACCATTTTTATGCAATAATTTTGCCATAAAGGGACCAGAAAAGCAGTTAAAAATGGGATTGTGGGCTGTATTGGGAGGGGAAGAGAATAATACAGGGGCCACTTTTTTTTAGCTACTTTACCATGTTTTTCAACTCGGGCCGTGGCAAAAATAGACTCTATATGCATTTTATGATCAAGTGTACTTCTCGGAATCATGTCTAAGGTAAGTGAGTGCGCGCATCTCTAACTCTCAAGCCCCTGCCCCCTTCGGGGCGCAGGGGGCTTGGGGGCTTGGAGTTGAGATGCGCACACCCACATACCTTAGACACAAATCACTCGAAAGTGACTCTGGATGCATGAAAAGCATGCATACCAGAGTTTATTTATGCGGTAGGCCCCAGTATTCAAAACTATGTTCAACATCTTTGATTTTGCGACCGAAAAGGGTTTCCCCCCTCTTCGGGCCTGGGCTACGAGCCAGAGGCTCAGCCATCCAAAAGTTAAAGGACAACCATCAGGAACCACCCGGCTGATCAATCTGATCAGCTCGAGTACTTATACTTTTACGTGCACCACAAGTGGCTCGGTTTGTAAGCGCTTTTACTGCTTAGAGAATTAATACTCTTTGGTACTTATAGACCCTATAGAAGTGGCCCCTGTTTTGTCCCTTCCCCCTCCCAATACAGCCCTTGAACCCTATTTTAATTGCTTTTCTGGTCCTTTTATGGCAAAGTTATTGCTTAAAAATGTGTTTTGACAATCCTCAAAATCTTGATTTTTAGGGGGGGGTGGGGTGTAAGCCAGTAGGTCGAGGATTGGGGGGGGGGGTATAAGAAAGTAGCTGTTTTTGGGGAGGGCGGGTATAAGCCAGTAGCGCCAGTTTTTCTCTTTTTCCAATGTTATATTAAACTTTAGTGAATTATTATAGAAAATTCAACATCCGGTTCTAAACTAGGGTTGACCAATGGAAAGTTTCCATGGATAGTCAACAACAATTTTCGATTCTAATAAATATCACAGTTCGAATAACCTGTCGGGTCGAAAAATTGTTTATTTGTCTTGGTTCCCTTGCTATTTAACAGAGATCGCTCGCATGATAGAGTAAGACATAAGTAAGATGATTTGCAGGTTGTTCTTCAATCTTCACCAGTATGAAATCAGAAGATGAGTTGGGGCAAGACTCGCAGGCAAGTGACCCTCTTCTGCCTTCTGAGTCTTCGCAAGAAGACCAATCACCACCAGCTACTTCTGCTAAGCCAGAAAATAGTGTAGCAGATCCAGCAGTGTCACCCTCTCATCGTCAACATGTTCAATTTAATATTGGTTGGTGGTTTTTTTTTCGAAATATATATATTCACAAGCAAACAAGTGAGCAATCACATTGCCAACCAAAAACAAAAAAAATGAGTGATTTTATTCATCAACAGTAGAGTGTGAAAAGTAAAAAGTCAATCAATGACCCCAATTAAACACTTATCTCTAGCAGCACGCAGCAACAATGGATAGTATAAACATTGGCACACATTTTCAGTCCATAATTTCCCACACAACTCATTTTCACTTTCTCTGCTTTTTGATATAGTGCTTTTTTGTCTAATATTCCGTTGCCGAAAAAGATAACAGTTTATTGAAACGCAATATTGCTTGTTAATATAAGTGTTGATGATAAGAAGAAACAAGGAGTGTATATTCAATTACACTGGTTGTTGTTAGCTTAAGTTCAACCATCTAATATGATCTCTATTTGATTTTATCAACTCAAAATATTTGCCACGATGTACGACATTTACTACGGTTAGTTACTCAAAAAGGGAGAGATTTAAGGCTACCCTTTGAAATTGATTTCTACCATGATTTCGATCTTTTTTGCTAGATTCGAGGCATACTGAGAGGAATCCAGTTGTTATTGAAAATATTTAAAAATAAGCACCGGCAGCGCAACACGACACCGATGCTGTATTCAGTAGTTGGCACCGGAGCTGATTTTTCGCACCAACAAAAAATTTTTGATGAAAAGTGTCGACCGCCACCTAAAAACAAGTGCATGCATGTTTTGATCTGCTAGAACGCTACAAAAAGATAATTCTTGTAATTTTTGAGCTATGCGGTGCGGTTATTTTTTGGTTAGTTTTTTCATTTATGGTTTAGCACTGGCAAAATTTTGGCACCGATTTTTTGCCGGTGATAACTAAAATGCCCTTGTTGAACCTTTTTTTGCACCATAGTTGGCAAAATGACCAAAAATAGTGACACCGGTGTCGTTGCAATACATGCCTCAAAAAGTCTAGAGAACTTTTAAGGCTCAAGATAAGGTTTGAGACATATCAATAGAAATATCTGCAGTAATAGACCTCTACCCTAGCAAATAGAAACTAATGTCAAATATTAGCCGTAAATGTCTGCCAATTGAATTGCTACAAAAATAATGTTGGATTAACTTGTGAAAAAGAGACATTTTAGTCTGACCTTTGATTTTTTAGAATTTTTTTGAATTACTAAAATAGTTGCGATTATGTTTTGTAGTGCGTAAGACATCTTTTAGTTTCGGCCACTGTCTTAAAAGTTATAGGCATAATGTCTAAGTCATAAGCAGAAGCCTAAGTTCAGAGGCAGAAGTTGACTAGAATTTTGACAGCAATTCTGCTCGGCTTTTGAAATTATGCTTCTGCTTTTGACTTTACATCATGTCTATGACTTTTGAGAACACTGGTTCCGGCTAACATACGCTGTCCTAGCCTATTATATTTCCTCTAATAAGCACCCTGGGGCGCTTATTGTTTGACTTTTTCTCAACATTCAGACTACAAGTCGGTTTAATTTTTTAGAACAGCTTTCTTTAGGCTATTCAAGCTAATCCTGAAAAAAGTAGACCAATCTGTGTTTAAAAAGAGGATTGAAATACAGTAGCTAGATAGCCCCTTTATATAAAATAAAAGAAATTTGTCGCGCGACAATTTCATTTTTTTGCAGAAATTGTTGCACGACAAATACTGCAAAAAAAAGGAAAATATCTGGTTGCCGCCATTTTCCCGTTTTTTCAGCTTTTGTTTTTATTAACTGTTTGAGCTGTGTAAAAAGTGTCTGCTAGATTTTTAAAACCCCCTTAGGCACTTTTTTAAACAGCTGAAACAGTTAAAAAAAACAGAAAATTCAGACCACTTGAAGTTAGGGAGAGAGGGACGCTTGTTAGAGGTGGGGGTGAAGAAATTAGAAGAAATACGGTAAGTCTAAAAAAAGGGTTGTTACAACAAGTTTGTTTAAATTTTATGTGGGAGGGTGTTTGCTACTAGCGATTAAATTTCGGATTTTGAATACCGCAACCTATAGTTTCATGTTTTCAAAGCCTGGTCATTCTTAAATAACACAAAACTTTAATTGGGTGAATTCATACTAGCCTGATCAATACTTGATCAACTATTACATTGAAACAATACTTCATCACAAAAAACTTTTATCAATAATTGATCAATGAGTAGAAACTTTACCATTGATTGTTTTCTTAAAAAGCTTCTGCTATAGCTTCCTTTTTTTAAGTGTTGTAGAATATCTTCTATTTTCCTTTTTTACCAAAAAGTTTATAAAACCAAAAAATAATCAATAGTATTTGTCCTTGCCTATTCTTCTTATTGAATAGCGAATAGGATGCATTGTAAACATGAACATGCAGCTATAAATTTACTTTTTTATTTTGGTCAGCCAAAAATATGGTTTGCTTTTAGTAATGCTTGTGATTTCAGGAGACACTCCTAGCGAGAATTTGGACGTGCTGCAGGAGCTACTGACCACTCCACACACAGATGACTTTGTTATAGATAAAGGTGCTGCGATTTTACGCGAATTTGGAGCTGTAGGTTGTAAATTAGCCACAGTTGGGATATTCTAAGTGACTAATGTCTGGTGACGAGCAAGGCAGTTTCTTCTGATTTCAGCGGAATTTTTTCTGTTGTTCCGTATTCAAAAAGTTTGCTCTAGTCCTTACCCCGGCTCGAGTGTTCGAAAGGTTTCATTTCGGCTCTCGCTCTAGCTCCGTGCGGGAACGGAGCCGAAACCCGAGTAGTATATGGCATTTTGTCAATTTAGGGGTTCAGGATCGCAGGTCAAAATTTTAAGAGGAAAAGTGAAAGAACCAATCGAGAAGAATAAAAAGTAATATATAGGCATAAATTTTCATCTACCATTGTTACTCAAAATTAGGTCTGCAGAAAAACTGCAAAAAAGACAAAAACAGAAAAAAATGCACGAGAAACATTTCATAAATGGTACTAGCAGTGGCCAGAGGGGGGGGGGTAAGGTGGGCACGTTTCCGCCATTGGATTTTTTGATATTGATGCCCTTATTGATACTCGCGTCGAAATTCTTTTCAAACAGTGTAGGTAAAATGGTCTGGTGCCTCCTGCGTCAGAAATTTCTGGCTACGCTCTGTGTACGAGTCAGTTTAACAGCAAAATGACTGAAAAAGTTACGATTATACAATTTCGAAAAATGACAAATCTCTGGTTGCCACTCGGGTGTGTATTGAAATAAGCCGTTCATTTCACTGTGTATAAACTTGCCGCTTCAAAATAACTTATTTAATTTTTTGAAAAAAATAATTTTCAGAAAAAGAGCAGTCTTTTACCAGACTCAACTCTGAATCAGCCATTTCCAACGTTAGCAATACCTTCGAGCCATGCATCACCGCCAGTAAACCTCACCTTGAGATAATAGCTCCAAAAGAAGTACTAGTGGAGCTGTATGACTTGCATTTAAGAGATGACACTACTCTTGTGGATGGCTTCTGGGAGGAAACTGCTAGATGGATTAAGTATGAGGAAGATGTAGAGGGAGTGTCGCAGCGTTGGGGACTACCCATGTGGCTTTCCTCAGTTTCCATGCTTTGCTGCAATTACGTAAGTGCATGGCCAAAGGAGCTGTGGTGTTGGACGCAAGGGTCAACAACTTTAATGGCTTGTGTGAACTGATAGCCACATCTATGGCTTCTGAAGGTGGTGGCCATGATAGTGATAGTACGCGCAAGATCATGCAAATACTGCAGCTCCGCCACAAGTTAGTTTTTGGGGCTGTAACTGAAATGTGCTCTCAAAAGTCTGATTTCTCCCTCAAATAACTGAATTCCACCCTCAAATTTTATATTGCCATTATTCTTTGAATTAGTATGAAACTTTTTTTTGCACTTTTGCATAGTCCTGAATCTTGGCTTTCCAATAAGAAATCAACTCTGCTCAGTGATATCATAATTCTAGAAATTTAGATGTATTTAAAAATTGTCGTTTTTTAAAGCCTTTTTTTATTACCGTGTTCCTTCATCAGAGCTTTTTAAATTATAAAAACGTAAAATTAGGACTACACGCTTCGCGCAGTACAAATTTTTTAAAAATTATGATAAAATTCAAAGAAAAATGGCAACACAAAATCTGAGCACGGAATTAACCAACTTTAGAGTGAAATTCAGACTTTTGAGGCGCGATTTAATTCAAGCCATTTCTGGTTTGTAAAATAAACTTTACACGCCTGTTTCACTTTCCAGCCATGTTCCCGACCGCAAAATGTCGAGAATCTCGACAGCAGCCAGCTCTTTCTTCGACAGAGGCTGGGAAAGGAATGGTGCTATGCATCAAGCACAGGGATCAGCAGCTCCTTTCAGGTCAATTTCGGCAAGTCCACTTAACAACCTCTGCTACCCTACCAGCCAATGATGTCTGTCAAAAGAGACCATGAATTCCATGGCATTGCCCCAGAAACGGCCGATCTTTTGTGCACTCCCCTCCCACAATCAATGAAGACGATGAAGACAAAACTGACTCAGCAGCCAACACTATCCACAGCAAGGATGGGCGATTTATGAAGCCAAGAACCAGGTCATTTGAAAAAAACATTTGTTTAGTAAAAAATTGAACATTGGTTTGAAGCACTCCAAATGTGAGACTGAACATGGAAGAGCCGGAGCCAGAAACAGCGGCATTGTCAAAGATCTCTCATGAGTCCAAAATTTCGTTCAGTATAGCCCACAAATCAGCAGTATGCCCAAAAGAAGGTGGGAGTACGCTGACAAATGTCTGATTTGTAATTGAAAAATGTGATTCAGGCAATCATTGAGCCAATTCTGGAACAACACTTTTGCTGAGTAAAAAAATTTCACTAATTGCTTTTGGCTAATCATTTGTAGGACACAAAAATTACAAAATAGTGAATTAAAATTATTATTTATGTTTTTGTAACCAGCTGAAATTAGCTTACGGATATTGCCCATATCAATTTCATAAAATAAATGCAGGCAAAATAAACCAATCAACTAAAATTTTTTTAAAGTAATCTCAATTGAATTATTTAAAGCCTTCGAAAGACCACCACCGGAAGTTATGGAGAATTGCTGCCTTACAAAGGAGATGTTGTGCTCAAAAATTTGCCAGAAGGCACAGAATCAGCACAGGTAGGCGATTATCCGTTCGACAATACAAATAAAGACGAGTTTAATAGGTTTTTGTGGGAGCTATCGACACACTTCAAAGAGCTCGTTTTGTGATGATCCGTCTGGCCGAGCCGACCTATATGCCTGAAATTGTGGATGGTCCATGCCTATTCGATTTGTATTTGTCATTCTGGGACCTAATTTAGTGGACGGAAGCTATCATGAGCTGGGAAGGTCCATCTCTACCTTAATGGCTAATAAAGTAAGTTCTTATGTTGACGTTTACAATGTCTCAAAAGTAGTTTACTAAAAATAGGCAGATTGATAAGCCATAAAAGTTTTATTCTAAAAAGGCCTTATAGATTTAAAAATCTTTTTATAAATCCTCAGGAAAACATATCTAAAAAAAGTGTTTCGAAAAATTCCAATTAGCTGAATAAAGTAGGGCTGATTGTTTGAAAATTTTGGACTGCGGCTTTTGGCAAAAAGCAACTGTGGCTGCGGCTAGTGGCTCTATATGAATGAATCTATAAATGAATATATATAAAAAATGATTCTGCGGCGATTTTCCGAAAATCGGCAAGGCTAACTGCAATCGATCCTAATATTTTTTTGGCTTGAGTTTACAATCCCCCCCCACAGGACTGCTCGGATGGAGGAGATAACATCATATTCGTGTTTCTCGACCCCGATTTCATGAGAAAGCCGCGTGTTTTTTTAATTTTTCGAAAAAAAATTTTTTCAATCCACAGGGGGGGTATCATGGTTTTTTAGTCAAAATTTGAAAAATTTAAATTGGCGCCTTTTGAATTTTAAAGGGAATAAGGGCTGTATAGGGAGGGGAAGGGAATAAAAGGGGCCACTAATCACACAGGGCCCACTAACAAGAAGATGTTGAACATAGTTTCGAATACTGGGGCCTACCGCATAAATAAACTCTGGTATGCATGCTTTTTCATGCATCCAGAGTCACTTTCGAGTGATTTGTGTCTAAGGTATGTGGGTGTGCGCATCTCAACTCCAAGCCCCAAGCCCCTGCGCCCCGAAGGGGGCGCAGGGGGCTTGAGAGTTAGAGATGCGCGCACTCACTTACCTTAGACATGATTCCGAGAAGTACTCTTGACCATAAAATGCATATAGAGTCTGTTTTTGCCACGGCCCAGTTGAAAAACATGGTGAGGCAGTCGAAGAATACATATATTTACTTTTATATTGTTCTGCCATAAAAGTGGCCCCTTTTATTCCTTCCCTCCCAATACAGCCCTTATTCCCTTTTAAATTCAAAAGGCGCCAATTTAAATTTTTCAAATTTTGACTAAAAAACCATGATACCCCCCTGTGGATTGAAAAAATTTTTTTTTCGAAAAATTAAAAAAACACGCGGCTTTCTCATGAAATCGGGGTCGAGAAACACGAATATGATGTTATCTCCTCCATCCGAGCAGTCCCTGTGGGGGGGGGATTGTAAACTGCAACCATTTTTTTAATATTTCCAATGTTCTAAAGGGGATGATAAATTTTTGAGTGGCACGAAATTTAGATGTACCCAGGATCAAAGCTTTACACCAGGGAACGTAACTGTACTTTTGAAAAAGATTTGTGCTTTTTCGGGACCCAAAATCTTTTTTATTTTTGAAATGTTTAATCCAAAAAAAAATTTTTTTTGCTCAAAAATCAATAAGCAGTGGATGAAATGGTACTTTTTGACAAAAAAATAACCAAATTGTACTTTTTTGGCCAAGTGTACTTTTTTCAAAATTTTGAGTTACGTACCCTGCTTTACACTCATATAGTCTGCAGTAATTTTAGGCCCCTATGTCTCTCTATCTCATCATCCCTACTATTCATACAAGGGCTTTAGTTGCACAGTTTAGCTATAAGATCAATAGATTGGTTGTGTTGTGTATGTGCATTAAGTAAACACTAGGTGGTGTTGACCAGCCAGCCATCCAGGTGTCTAAAGCCTGTCCTGCATGTCAAAGTGCAGCAGAGGCAGTCAACTCTTAATTTTGCTTCTTCATTCAGCCAACAAGTGGTAGTGACCTGTGAATGAGTGAACAAGATGCTTTTTGTGCTGACAGTTATTAGTGCATGTGATGATGATGAGCCGCTCTTCTCGCTTGTTTGAGATTAGGCCTAGGCGAAATGTACAAAACCTTAGTCATCTATTTTTGTGGGAAAAAAGCTACAAGCTATAGTCCTTTTAGTATTATTTTTTGGCTTTCCAGCTGGCTAATAAATAAATTTGTGGTTTTGTGGTAGAAGAATACTGGCGATAAAGGTACGATAGTGACGATAAAGTTTGTTCCTCAAACCTTTCGATGATTTTTTTACGATCCACAATTGAAATTCCCGGGGTATCTCGCTCCTCTTCCATCCTCATCCTTCGTCCTAATGCTTCACCCGTCCCTCAAAAATTTTAGTTCCCTGGTATCATGTGGCAAAATATAAATGCTTACCTAAAGGTTTTCGGGGAACAATGGTGCCCGGGATCATTTTGAAGCAAAATTTCACATTAAAGTTTTTAACAAACAAAGACCTGTTTGCCGTATACCAAACCATTTCCCAAATCCAAATCGCCGGTTTTCGAAAACACTATTGGTAAGTCGGTGACTTGGTATATTATTCTATTCTTCTTCTTCATTCTAGTATAGTGACCTGGGTTTTGAAGGGGCATGACCTGATCCGACATGGTATTTCAGATCATGCCCGTGACTTTTAGATGTCATGCAAACACTGCAATTATAGAGAAGTCATCTTATTTTCTCTAGCCTTGTTTTTATCTCATTCATATTAAGCTTTTTTGAAAAATTTAAAAACGGTGGTGGCCTTAAGATCTACCTGCAAACAGCAGATATTTTTAATAATAATATTTTTTTGCAATTAATGACGTATTAGTCTTTGTTCTTGCAAAAACTTATTGTTGCTTCACAGATACTTTTAAAGAAGCTACATCATCATCACCAAAAAGGAAGGAAATTAGGTGGAAAGTGTCAGTCTAAGTTAGTGTCATCAGGTCGACCAACAATTGGATGCACAGATCATTGCACCACTACCACCATTCCAGACACTCTCCCAATGTTGTTGTTGTTGATTGTGGTGTTTAGTGCCAAACAAAATCGGCCATCTGAAAACGATGCAGCGATGGGTGTGCAACATGCATGCATAAACCCTAATTATTGATCATCATCCTCTGTTTTATCACCCTAATTAAAATGCAGACATCGCATCCATCATTTTTCCTTTTCTATTTTAAGGGATAGGATTAGTGTGCGCTTGTGTGGGTGAACTTTGTGCAAAACACTGATTTTCGGCCATTTTCAGGTGTTTTTAAACACAAATGCTGCAAAGAAGGAGCTTTAAGGTCCTAGTGAAAAAGCTGGCCATTTTTATTTCTTCCCCGTTTGTTTTTTGACCTGTGTTTAGGGGCAGGGTAGGACTCACAAGAAACCTTGCGAACTTCTTTTTCACTGGCCCAGGAAAGTTTGGTCACATTGAATAGCCAGAATCCAACTTAAAATCAAATCTGCTGAGATTTCAAGCCCATCGGTCAAAAAGTTAGAATGGGAAGGCTAGTACCGAATTTCCACTAATTAGGCGGCCCCCTCTAATAAGGCAACTCCCTCGACTTTGAGAACCTATATCTCAGCCCAGAGAATTTTTTTGCAAGTCTGTTTATTGCATTTTTTAACTGCCACAAGCTCTACCGATTCCGCTTTTTGAATTTCGGATTTTTGCCCAAAAATCTTGAGATAGACCTAAAAATTTTCCGATTTTCGGGCATCCATTAAATAAGACAGCCGATCCTCAGCCTCTTAGCTATCCAACAAAACTATTAGAGCAAGAAAAAGTTAAAAATGAGGTGTGCACCCAGTAGTATTTGAACCTGTGACCCAGAAAGCCCCTTCAAAATTAGAAAATGCCTTGGTCCCCTGTGGTTTTTCAATACTTTACTAGCCTTCTGCTCTCAAATTTTGGGCCTATGGGCTCAAGATCTCAACAGATTTAACATGAAGTCGCATATTAGCTATCCAATGCGACCAAACTCCCCTGGGCGAGTGAAAAACAAATTCGCGAGTTTCCCTCGTCAGACATGTTTTACTTGCTTTTTGAAGTTTGGGAAATATGTTTGAGTCCATCTTAACTTGCGTTGGTCTAACCTGCTCTTGAAGGGGCATGCTCACCTTTTCAAAAATGTTTCCGCACCAATTCAAAAATTTTTTCTAATCATTGAACTTCTGTATGGATTTTTCAATTTGGTTTCTAACAAAACTATACCTAAAATTGAATTCTAGGGCTTGTTGTTGAAAAATCCTTACAAAAGTTCAGTGATTAGAAAAAGTTTTTGAATTGGCATGGACCAATTTTGAACAGGTGGGCATGCCCCTTTAAGCATAGTTCGAAAAAACAATAGAAGGAACAAGGCGAAAATACTATTTTCGCCTTACTATTTTCGCCGGCCTATTTTCGCCGGCCTATTTTCGCCGGCCTATTTTCAAAATAAGCCGGCTTTTTAAGCAAGATTCAAGATTTTCGAAGATTTTTGTTTGTGTTATTTTGTTGTTCTTGAAGCTTGGTTGTTGTGTTCTTAATTTTTTTGTCTAATTTTGTTCAGTATCTAGTGCCTCGAGAGAGCAAATTGAAAAAGCTGGTCGTGATTCACACACACTCTATAAATATATTCGCTCTTAAGCATTTTGATGAATTTTATTTAACATTGTGCTGACGATTTTTTTCGAAAATATCATTTTAAAAAGGTTTTTATTTTTTAAGAGATCATAAAGTTCAAACGTCCAATATTTTTTTATATTAAAGGGGGGGACACTTGGGGGGGGGGGGGTTGAGAAATAGGTTTGTCAACCTGATGAAAAACCCATAAATGGGTTGCAAAAAGATTTTAAATATATAATTATTTATGTGATTTTATGATGGGTTTCACTAAATAATGCCAAATAATGTAGTGAAACCCATCATAAAATCACATAAATAGTTTTATATTTAAAATCTTTTTGCAACCCGTCAATGGGTTTTTCATTAGGTTGACAAACCCATTTCTCAACCCCCCCCCCAAGTGTCCCCCCCCCCTTTAAATGTAAAAAATTAGTTTAGGCAAGAAAAATGTAATTGAGTGGAACCCGCAACCAAAAAAATATGACAAACTTTTTTTCTTCTTTGAAGGTTGTTCACTTTCTCTGCTTATTTTATGAATTACCGTATTCTTCTAATGTTTCCAAGTTGCGATTATTTCTTAACCCTTTTTTTCAAACGGTGCGCCCCTCATTTTTACGATTTTTTTATCTCTTTAGAAAAGAGTAGAGTTTTCAAAATGTACTAGACAGTTTCATTTCAGAAATTGCAAGTTTCATACCACTAAATTTTACTCGCTGGGATAATTAAAAGGAACGAGGTACCGTGAAACCTCTGATAGTACACCCCCCCCTTTTTTGGCATTGCGTTTTGACTCACTTTTTCAAGACTGCTTTCATGAAAGTTACCGCCCATTTTATAGCCAGTGAGATGATCTACGAAATGCGTGGTAACTTACCTAAGACAAGTTTTGAAAAAGTGGGTCTAGAACACAATGCCAAAAACAAGATTTTAGAGGGGGGGGCTAATATTAGAGGTTTTACGGTAACTATAGTCGGTGAAGGCCAACAGTTGGATGTCCAAGTCTCTAAGGTCTCGTAGCTCTCTTTTTTCTTAAAAATTTTATGTTCTCTATAGGTCCTTTATACCAAAAAATATTAGAAATGAAAAAATTTTAAATTGAAATGCTGATTTTCTACTTCCCACTTTGACACCCGACTTCTTAGATCTGATGGAGCTGTTAATACCAAAATCACATTGTGATGAAACCAGTGCAAGTGTTTGACTTAGGCTTCAGCTGAACCAGCAACAGAAGTAAAAATTATTGTCAGTAAAAGTAGGACAACCAGCAAGCACTTAAGATACATGTTATATATGTGTGTACAACTAGCGGTTTCTGAACAAGTCTAATGATTTGTTAGCAAAAAAGCTGCTTGTTGAGTGGATGGATCACTGACTTGTTTTAAAATACAAGTGCTTTTTTAAATTCTCGCTAATTTTTGCTTCAAAACAGTTTCAACAATTATTTTTCTCTAACACGGGAAGGCACGACCACCCCGTCACGTATCAAGAAACCTTATATACCAAAATATAGCCCTAACCGAGCTTGTTACTGAACCGCGATCCAAATTTCCTATGGAGCAGTCTTGGGCGAGATATTCCAATTTGAAAGTAACAAATATAGCAGTTAAAATATCATGAAAATTACACCTTCAATTAATGTGTAGGTGTGGCGCAGCGGTATCGGTTGAGGCTATGTTTTTGATACCGTAGGTTCGATCACCACTCGAAGCACCTTTTTTTGGTTTTTTCCATTTCAAATGAATTCATGTATTTTTACTGCGAGAAATGGTAGCTTTTCGTTAAGAATTAACTATTGTGATTATTATCTCTCAATTCAGTGTCACTCTTTGAACGTTATTACGAAATATTTTGGAGACTAGGATTCGGAAGAGAAGCTAGCCAAATGCCTTTGATAGTGTCTCTTATATAAGTTCCAGGATAATCAAAGAATTCCATTGTTTGTATTAAATAAAAAATTAAAAAAGGTTTAAAATTTAAAACATGAATTCATTTGAAATGGAAAAAAACCAAAAAAAAGTGCTTCGAGTGGGGATCGAACCTACGGTGTCAAAACATAGCCTCAACCGGTACCGCTGCGCCACACCTACACATTGATCGAAGGTGTAATTTTTCATGATATTTTAACTGCTATATTTTGTAACTTTCAAATTGGAATATCTCGCCCAAGACTGCTCCATAGGAAATTTGGATCGCGGTTCAGTAACAAGCTCGGTTAGGGCTATCTTTTGGTATATAAGGTTCTTTGATACGTGACGGGGTGGTCGTCCCTTTCCCGTGTTAGATAGGTCTATTTTAGAGAAAAGGAAGAAAAGAAAAATTAGTTATTGGTCAAATTGACTTTTCGATCATCCATTTTCAAGGACAATTTTTAACCTTTTCTAATTGCAAAAAGAAAAAATTTTCCACGAACTTACAAACAAAAGGGTAGATTTTTAATTTAAAGCGACATGCCTGTCTGCTACAAAAACCAGCAAATTTTCTTTAACCATTTCGTTTTTCGCTAGTTTGAATCCAACTGTCATTGATGATTTCTAGAACAAAAAATTTATTTTTTTTTCAAATAAAATACATGGCTGAGCAATTCTGACGTTAGAAAAAATCCATAACTTTGCCATCAGAACATCGATTTTTTTCCAGATATCCTGAATTTCGGCTTTTTTCGGACCCGGTTTGCTGTTTGAGAATCTTACATAATATGTTCGTTTTTTTCTGTAACTAACTAATTTTTTCCTTTTTCTACAACTTGGATAAAAAAATTAGAAATGAATAAGTTGTCAGGGAAAATGGCATCTTTAAATTTCGTCCCATGCATGAGACAGTAAAGCGTTAAAGAGTTAAAAATGTACAATGTTGTTTTGTTAGTATAATCGTTAGCTCAGGGTTATCTTGAACACATTGAACGAGACAAAAGCGGATAGCTTAAGTGGAATTGTGTCTGGAAGCGAAAAGGTGTGCACAATCCCAAGATTCTTTCAGTACTAGTATTAGGTAGTATTATAAGTTCGAATAATTTTTTTTCTAAAAGACTTTTTGGGGCATTGTTTTTTCTAAATATTTTATTACTATTTTGGAAGGCTATCCCTCATTTATAGCTTATAATCTTAGCTACAAAATGAGTGGTCAACTTTTAGAAAACGGTCAAAATTTTAAAATTTAATTTATTAAAAGACAATGCTACAAAAAGTTTTTTTGTAGCATTTTTTTGAAAAAAATTATTCAAACTTATGACATGCAGTCAAACCTCGTTTATCCTGCACTCCACTTATCCGGCACTTTCGGGTTTTTTGTAGATAACTTTTTTCAATTTTTTTTCGAAATTCAGAGAATGGCTTAGTGCCTTAATTTTTGATTCTGCGTCAAATGGCCTTTGCCATTTTTTCATATTACCTTATTTTTCGACAACTAAATAGAACACGAAATTTTGAGAAATTTGAAGAACTCCAAAAAATAAGATAAAATGAATAAACGGCGAAAGCCATTCGATGTAAAATTGGAAATTAAGGGACCATGTTACCCTCCGATTTTCCAAAAAAATGTGAAAAAAAATTTAAAAAAAACCCAAAAGTGCCGGATAACTGGAGTGCCGGATAACCGAGGTTTGACTGAACCTAATATGAGTTTGAGCCATAGACTAAAGAAAATTCAAGAAAACACTCGTAGACTATTTTTTTATGGGAAGCTTTTGTGTGCCAAAAAATTATGTTGGTGTTTGGTTGCCTCAAATGAGCTTTTATTGTCTAACTAAGGTAACTACGCAACTTATTGTTGATTAATTATTTAATGTATTTTAGCCAATTATGACTTCTACCAATTAAAAAAGTTGTTGTTTGTTTTACTAGCAGTGATCTCCTAATTTAAATCTTATAAATTTATTTCCCTTTTTTAACCTGCTATAAAAAGCTACAAAATATAACTTATTTTTCATTCATGCTTTATTCAAAAAGAAGTAATAGAGAAAATCTTTTTGCCTGTTTTACTAAGGCCCCTTCGGACTTTGGCGAAACACATATATTGTCTTTTCTTAAAAGATTTATACTCAAAATGACCGGCAGATTGTAGCGGTTATTTCGGTAATTAAAAATCTACAAAAAAAAGTTTTAAAAGCTGGAAGTTCCAGTCATTTTAAATAGCGTTTTGGTGTATGCCGAAACACACTCCGAAACACCATTTAAAGTGACTGGAACTCCCAATTTCAAAAACCTTTTTGCAGATTTTTTATTACCCAAATGACCGCTACAGTCTGGCTGTCATTTTGAGTACATTCAACCCTCGATTTAACGGCCCTTGATTTAACGGCACCAAAAATAGACCGATTTGGTCAGCATTGACTAAGATTTAATCAAAGTGAACCCTCGATTTAACGGCACCCCGGACCCGGTCCCTAGAAGTGCCGTTAAATCGAGGGTCGACTGTATAAGTATTTGAAGAAAAGACAATAAAACATTTTCATTACCGTATTATTTTTAATAAGGCCTTAAACAATATGGGGCCTCATTTTTCAATGCCTCTTAAGACATGAGGCCTTATTGGAGATAATACGGTGAATCCATTTTTGATTGTTTCGGCACATGTGTTTCACCAAAGTCTGAAGGGGGCCTAACCAATTCAATATGTTCTTCATCACTATAAAATGTGAAATTGTGAAATTCACGAAATTTTCCAGTTATTTTCGTTGTCCTCATAAAAATTTCACATGGAATTTATGTGTGTGTTTTATGTCTCCTTGTCGATAAAAAAGCAAATTTGGTGGAAAGATAAAATAGTTCGCATAATTAGCCTTCTTTGAACATTCCATAATCGGGTTGTTGTTCCTAAATAAAAATAATATTGATACATTGATCGAATAAGCAGCTTTGTGGTCCCCAAATTGATTATTATCTATCTGTCTGTGACAATTTATCTGCCCATCTGTTCATGTGTGTGCAAAATAGCAGGAAACTAACTACTACTACTTATTATACTACAAAAGCAAGTAAAACAAACAAACAGTGGTGGGAATGGTCTTTAGTATTATTGTAGATCATCATCATCACTAACTTGCTTGTGTGCGCACTTCTAGATAATTTATAAAGCGAGAACTTGAAACACTTCCCCTTACACAACTTGTCTTACAAACCTTACATGGAAATATGATATATAGTTTGTTATTGTCTTATTTACAATTCTTTTTTTTTCAATATGTTAATTAGATTTTTTCATTCTAGTCTATAGCGCCTATTGTGATTTTTGCTTGGTCTTATAAAATTTTGCTTGCATAATACTCTTGAAAAAGCATTTCCGTGCCTTGGTCTCCAAAAAAATTATTTTAAAAGGGTCATGCCACGCGTTACACTGCAAATTGACGACCATTTTTTGAATTTTTTTTGACTAAAAATAGACTTTTCGCGTTGTGGGACCAAGGTGAACCATCCTAAAGAGGTACTTAGAGACCATAAAAAGATAGAATTTGAACATAGTTTTGAATACTGGGATCTACCGCATAAATAAAATCTGGTATGCATGTTTTTTCATGCATCCAGAGTCACTTTCGAGTGATTTGTGTCTAAGGGATGTGGGTGTGCGCATCTCAACTCCAAGCCACCTAGCCTTCGAAGGAGAAAAGAACTTTAAAATATCATCAAAAATGTTATTATAAAAATTGCAACATTTGGCTTTCAAAGACATGTAGTATAAGGGTGCAGGTACAATGAAGGGGTTTTTTTCATGCCGCTTCACTCGGGGATGGCCATAATTTTTACCTTTAAAAATAAACTTTGTAAATGGTTTCATCCGGTAGCGAAGGGACAGGGCTACATTATGAGGTATTAATCATGCACACATTGTTTTTAAAATTAACAAAAAAGTTGGAGCCACACTTAGATCGAGCGTAGCTATGAATGCATATATATAAATATAAATAAATATATATATATTTATAAAATGCAGATTGACTCTTTTTATCCAAAGTTTTTCAAATAAATTTTTTAAATCTTTGAAAATTGTTTTCTTTTACTGGGATTAATTTGGATTGTTTGTTTTATGTTATTGCTGATCGAATTCAATTAAATACAAGTTTTGTGTACAGTCGAATTCCGTATTAGCATAATAGTAAACAGACAATTTTTAAGCTGGGTCTAACGATTTTTCGACACATTTGGAAGTGTTTTACTAATTCTGTGAAGACATTCGGGAATGTATTCCGATTATTCAAAATACAACAATTTCAACATTTCAAAGGCAAACTCCCCAATTAAAATAAAGGGGCTTTACATTTTTGATGTCAGAACTATCTGGCCCTATTAAAGAATCAGGCCGATTTCTTGTCTTGCTCCCCCTGTTGATTTTTTGTGTGTTTTTGAGGATTTAGGATTAGGCAAGGGCAGACCAGCGTATGTAAGGACGGATTGGAACATGTTCCTTGGTGTAAGAGAAACATGTTTGAGTCCGTCCCAACATGCGCTGAACTATTTAACACGTCGGGTACGCATTCTGCGACCTGTGCAGTTAGACTCAGAATTTCATGCTGATCATTTCTATATTATAAACTATGGGTAGTTTGATAATTAATATTATATATAATATTACAAATTTAAGCGGAAGCAATGTCATATATGGACACTTTGTTTCCTTTTCAAACTAAAAGAAACAGCCATTTCCCTCCTGATATAACACATGTATTTGATGCACTTTTTCACACCTACGACTATGTTCTTTACATTTTTTTAAAAAACCCTGTAAAATTTTGAGAAAAGTACAATAACAATGTGCAACCAACACGATTTCCATGAAAAAATCGCTGGTTTTTTGGCGGTTTTAGCATTAAATTGTTTTGGCTTAAATTTGTTGAAATTGGCTTGTTGTCTTGCGAGTCTTTGCACTAGTTCTGTTAAATTTCCCCTGCCGATCATTTTGGTATATTGTAGATAAAATTTTTCTTGGAATATTCACAAATGCTTAACCGAACCAGGTATCCTTTAAAAATTCAATATTAGAAATTCCCTTTTTCAAATTGGCGCCACTTTTTTGAGTTAATTTATCAGACGAAAAACGAACTAAGGTCACATCCAGGAGGGAAATCGATCGCTCTTTCACATGGCGCAAAATTTCAATTTTTGACATCTGCTCTAAAGTAGGTTTTCGAGCCGAAATTCGTAAAAAGTTCGATTTTCAAAAAAATGGAATTTTTAATATTTTCAATAATTACAATTTAGAAACATTTACAGGCGTGTAATATGTTTTTAAAAGCCCTTGGAATGAGCTTCGAAATAGTTACAAAATCGAGAATCAATGATCACAAAAAGTGCTAGTTACGGTTATTAGAATAATGAGAAAATGTTCAAAAATGACAACTTTTAAAAATCGTGTTTTTGAGCCACTTTTAATTATCAAACTACCCATAGTTTATAATATAGAAGTGATCAGCATGAAATTCTGAGTCTAACTGCACAGGTCGCAGAATGCGTACCAGACGTGTTAAGACTAAGCCTTGAGCCTTAAAGTCAACAGGGGGACCAAGGCAAAAAATAAGCCCGGTTCTTTAAGAGGGCCAACTATCTTTTGCAAAAAAACGGCAAAAACGGAATCCATGCGATTCATTGGTCTATACTGTCTAAACAGAGTTATTAATAGACTTAAAATGAGAAAAAAAAGTTATGTGTCAGAATGTATTATTTTAGAATGTGGGCGAGATCATTTTACCATGCTCAACGCTAAAAGGCAATTGAAAATTGCTGAAATATTTGTTTTTCTTTTTCAATCACATCACCAATTTTTTAAAGCTCATGGGCGTTGGTAAAATGGTGCAAAAAGGTAATTTAAATGATGTGTTTTTAATATGGGAGATGATTGTTTTCACTAAAGAAGGTGGACCAGTCTGCATTACTGCTATCTGTGATCGGCATAAAAGAAGAAGGAGACAAAGTATTTGAGTAAACAATGGCAAGGGTCTAAGTTCTCAGCTCTAAAGTTCATTTAATTTGATAAGTATTTAAAAGCTGTTCTTTCTCACTTTCTTAAGCCTAACAGCTCAATATATCTCTCCTGAAGTAAAGCATTATTGACCCTCTTAACTGTAATATTTTTTGACTTCAAGATTATGGCTAAAGAGATCAAGACTAAATGATATAAAGCAAATTGCACGCTAGAATATTTGGTGTTGGTGTCTCTTGACAGTAATATATATAAAGTGGTGGAACTCAAATCAGGGCAGTTCAGGCCGTTTTCAAATTTTCGATATAGTTAATTCTCGCTGAAAAATGCTCTCTAAAAGTCTAATAAATGCAAAACCACAGGGTGGTACTTTTTCCTAGTAACAAATTACTATTTTTAGCACCAAAATACTTCTTTCTGGTACAGTCAAACCTCAATATAACGACACCCCAAGGGACCGCCTAAGGATGTAGTTATACCGAGGTGTCATTATATCGAGGTTTCATTTTACTGAAGTTTAGTCAAAGCTGATAAAATTAGTCGATTTTTGGGTGTCGTTATAACGAGAATGTCGTTATATCGAAGTGTCTTTATATCGAGGTTTGACTGCATAGAGAAGTTTGACTGTATTAATATAGATATCTCAAGCCCGTAATGGCTCCTTCCCGACGTAAGTGTAAATGTAAATGATTTTCGCATCGTGAAGACAGCTTACATTTACACTTACACTTACCCTTCACGATACGAATATAAATGTAAATGCAAGTATTTTCAGAGAATAGTAAAATTGCTTTATTGATGACGAAGAGTTCAATGGTAGTTAAAAAGAATTTAAAAATTGGTATTTTGGTTAAAAATGGACTTTTGGAAATAAAAGTGAGGATAAGTCAAAAATTTACATTTACACTCGTATCGTGAAGGCGTAAGTGTAAATGTTTTTGGCATCGTGAAGACACCTTACACTTACGCTTACGTCGTGAAGAAGCCACAATCTGCGCTCTATTGTAGAATAGAGTCGTGAAGTGTTCAAAATTAATAAATACCTCAATGAGCCGACACCTTAACTGTAAGTTTCACAGTTAACTTTCAACTATCGGCACCCTCGATAAACCGGCACTCCAAGGCCGGTCCCTAGGGGTGCAGATTTATCGAGGGTTGACTTTACTAAAAATTTCTACTACAGAAACACTTTGGTTCTTTTCGGTTATCGGCAGGCATTTCATTTATATATTATTTAATCATAACAAAACATAATAAAACGTTTAATTAAATGAAATGCCTGCCGATAACCAAAAAGAACCAAGACCTTTTTACATTAAAAAAATTTTTGTTGCTGTAAAACGACTTTTTACGACAAAATTAAATACGATTTGGGACAGAAAAACAGTACTTTAGCGTCAAAAAGCTTTTCTCTTTTCAAGTCAACAAAAACTATTTCTACAGCAAAACTTTTGTGTCAGAGAAGTTTTTACGGCAAGAAAAAGGTTTGTTCATAACAGGATAATAAGATGGCCAAGTCTACTACTTAATGATAAAAATTGTATATATTTTGATCACATGTTCCTTTTTTAGGCTCACAGTCGACCCTCGATAATTTTAGCATAAATTTAGCAAATTAGCATAGCGTTTCTTTCGCCTATATTCGGCCACTTTTTAGGTGTACATTTTTTCGAGCGTCGGCTGTGCTACACTTTTAGATTTTGCATTAGATTTTTGTGAAAATATTTGAAAATATATATTTTTTTAATTCTGTTTGTTTTTGAACAATATATTAGCAGAAAAATATTTGAATATTAGAACATAACAGTTAATTTGCAGCATTTCAATAGCATAGCCTACAGTGCACTCAGCAAAAGCCAGTTAATCGAGGGAATAGACCACTTTTGGACGGCTCAGTGGTTATACCACCAGGAGAAGTTGACTCCAAGCGCTTGCTATCCTGCGATGAAATCAAGAAGGCACTCAACAGACGAAGAAAAGAGGCAGAAATGAGTACGCAAAAAGGTGGGTTAGGCTTCTACTTCATATTTCGTATCTAAAAAAACCAAAAGTATAGTTTTTTTAACAAAGTTGTCGTTTGCCTTTGTATTATTTCGGCCGAATTTCGGAACACACCCCGGTCAAATCAGCTTGGAGGACCAAGGCAAATTTTTTTATAAAAATATTTAAATAAAAATTGCCTCGTTGCAGGCATAGGCGTACCCAGGATTTTCTGACGGGAGGAGGGGAGGTGCGGGGTGGGGAATGCAAAAAGAACTAAATAAAGGCGAAAAAAATCCTGACAAGGGGAGCTATAGCCTCGCTAGAATTCACCGCCGGTCCCCGGTGCCGAAATGTTAGATGACAATGGCCGTTGCTGTGCCAAGATTTTCAAGGCCGGTGTCCGATGCGGTGCCGGTGCCAAAATTTCGAAATTTACAGCACTGCTCGGTACCTTAAGCTGATTTGACTGAGGGGTGTGTTATTCCTTCTAAACTCCGGGACATAGACTGTGCTGTACTAATCGAAATCGCGGTTTGACAGAAAAAATACAAATTTTCTCCAATTTAGTTTGTGAGATTTCTACTGTTGAGAGTGGGGGCAACGGGTTAAAAACAGCCTCTAATGGACAATCACAACCAAGCACTTCTGAAGGGTCTTCAGACTCAGGGCATGGCAGGTCTTTTGGACTGGACAAAAGGAAGAAGTACATGTGCTTTAATGGGATGATCAATGATCTCAGGAATAGAATTCCTCTCTATTGGCAAGTTCAATTTTGAACGCTAAAGGGGAATTTCAAATCCTTCAAACAATAAAGGCCGTTAGAAATAATTATGCATAATGCAAAACATCGACATTTTAACAGAAAAGTTAGAAAAAAAATACCACACAAATAAATTTACAATATTAAAATTTTCCAGGTCAGATTTCAAGGATGCCTTAACATTTCAATGTTTGACCTCTGTGGTTTTCATGTTCTTTGCGAGTTTTGCCCCTGCAATTACGTTTGGTGGCTTGATGGGTAATCTAGTTCCATAAAAACACCAATCGCTTCTTCTAATCCAAGGTTGTATAGGTAAATACACCAACGAGAAGATGGGTACAATTGAAACACTGTTTGCCCAATGCATTTGTGGCATTATATGGGGTATATTCTCAGCCCAACCGCTGTTGATCATGAGTGCAACTGGCCCGGTGCTTATTTTTGAAGCTAGTCTTTATACGGTTGGTCTCCAAAAAAATAAAAACCACGTTAAATGTATTTTTGCAGTTCTGCACGAGCCTTGAGCTTGACTTCCTGACTGTACGCTTCTATGCCGGTATCTGGATATTCCTGATCTCAGTGTGCATTGTAGCTGTAGATGGCTCAAGACTGTTAGTGTTTGTCACCCGGTTCACTGAGGACATCTTTGCCACCCTTATTTCAGCTATTTTCATAGCTGAGAGTTTGCATTTCGTCTGGCATGTAAGCCTTTCTTAGCTACACCGTACAACCTCTGCTAATCCGGCTTATCTAGTCCAGAAACCTTAGTTTTAGCATTGTGTCTTTGACTTAGTTTTTGAAAACTGCTCTGAGGCAAGTTACGGCCCATGTTGTAGCTTATCTCTCTGGCTTCAAAATGGGTGGTAATTTGTCTGGAAGGAGTTTCCAAAGGTGGGTCGAAAATATAACGCCAAGAACACCACTTTAAATGGAGGGTGCTGGATTATTCTAGTTTAAGCGAAAAGTAGACAGACTTTAAAAATCTAATCTTCTCGTATTTAGACGTTCCAAGAAAACCCGGTAGAGGATTACAACTATTATCAAGAAATCCATGTAAACTGTCAAAGGAATGCAAGCAATCCTCTAGGCCAATTCCTGGGTCAGACCAACAACCAGCAGCCCTTGATGCTGTCGCCCCTGCCACCACCTAGCCAACCCCTACCTGTGGCTTTCAGTTTTGACGGCCAGCCAGAATTCCGACAAGTTAATGAAACAGCTGCAGCCGCTGCCAGATTCAATGCTGCTTTGATGGCGTTGAGGGCAGCCAGTAGTTCATCTGCCAACATGCAGCCTAGGAGGGTGTCTTGCAGTGATGCTGAGCCAAATACTGCTTTGCTGACAGCTATTATTATGTTTGCTACCTTCATTTTGGCATTTATGCTCAAGAATTGAGAGAGAGTTTCTATTTGGGCAGGCATGTAAGTACTTGTTGAAATTTAGTGTTTTTTAATCATTTTTTCAACTTTCTACTAGAATCTTAAATTTAAAAAAATTAAAGGCTAAAAAATTATTCTCTGTCTTGGACTACTATTCTTGGTTTTAGTTAAGGAGAGCGATCGGTGACTTTGGAGTGCTGATTGCGATAGCTGTGGTGGCTTTGCTAGTGCATGTTTGTATCCCTGATCCCTACTTACAAAGGCTAGACATGCCTGACCACCTCAACTTTACTAATCCGGAGAAGAGAGGACATGGCTTAGTAGTGAGTGCCCTGCTGGACAGGCACAACTGGTACGGGGTCTTTGTGGCACTGGTCGCTGCGTTGCTCGTATTTATTTTGCTATTTGTGGAGACTGAAATCACTGAGTGAGTTAACTTTTTGAGAGCAAGCATTTTTTCAAAATTTTGTCTAAGTTGTACAAAAAACTGTAAAAAGCGTAGACATTGTTTTTCCAAAAAATCCTATGTGATCAATAATAAAATACGATCTTTAACTCGAAAATTTTGGTGCGTTGACGTTATGTACCGTTTGTCTCATTTTGTCCCAAATCTCTTTTTTTATGAAATCTCATAAAAAAGCACTCAAATATTAGTTCCAGTCCCAGATTACCCGGAAAAAGTACGTAAGGCTTTCATTAGTCCGACCTAACATACGCTGGCCTACCCCGTCCTAAGCCTTAGGTCTAACTAGTTAGAACAAAGAGTAGTTCCAGAATGGAACGAAAGGTACGTAACGTCGATACCTTGAAATTTTTATTCTCCTAGACATTCGGATATTTTTTCAAAAAGGCATCTATAAAGTTAAAAGACGTATAAGTCTAAGCTTGGAAAGTACTATTTTCTACTCCTCATGTGAAATTTTTATTCAGACTACTTTTGATGCGAAAAGAACGTGGATGCAGAAAAGGAAGTGGTATGAACTGGGACTTGGTTCTCATGGTTTCTGTGCCTTCTTGTGCAGCCTGTTTGGCCTGCCTTGGATGTGTGCTGCTGCTGTGCAGTCCCTGGCTCACTGCTCTTCACTTACAGTCATGAAAAAGAAGGCTCCTGGAGCTCGTCCAGGTCCGTCTTACCCTGTCCAGTACCACTTTTCCAATTGTAATCAACAATGTTTAGAAGTTGACCATGTCATAGAGCAACGAGTGACCACCATTGGAGTGTCAGTCTTGATCGGATTGATTGCATTTGCAGGAAGCTACTTGCGCCTCCCCTAGCTTCTTTGTTTGGAGTCTTCCTATATTTGGGAGTCATGAACTTGTCAGGTGTGCAGCTGGTGCAGAGGGTGGTCCTATTCTTGATACCAGAGAAGTATTTCCCTGTCACTGCTTATACAGAGCAAGTCAGCATTTGGAGAATGCATTTATACACTTGGATTCAACTGGGCTGTTTGTTCGTGGTATATGTGGTCAAGTATTTTAAGGTTGGTTGCAAGCTTAAGTCAGTTAATTGACAGTTTTCAAATTTGATTCTCAGCCTAACAGAACAACTCTGTTGTGCCACACGGGGTTTCAGAGCATGAACTTATGTTCATTAGAGATGCTAATTCAAAACCTATCATTTTTATCACTTTGATATACCCTGAATTACCGCATATAACCCGCGGGTTATACGCGGAAGCGGGGTGAACTTACTTTGTATGACCAAGTTGACTTTTTATTGTCGAAAAATGTTGCCCCTAAAAGTCATTAGGGACTAAAACGCTGAGAAAGACAAATTTTTAAACTTTGATGTGTGAAGAAAGCAATTCGATAGTTAAAACTGCTCGATCTTGAAGGGGCATACCAGCGCGTTACACCGCAAATTAAAGCGGGGAGCAGTAAGTTTTAGAAAAATCGTCCTTTTTATATTCGTTTCATCTCAAATCTGATATTTATGACCTTATCCTACTTTTAAAAAGTAGGCAGAAAAGTTTGGTCGGATCAGGCAAAATGCTTATAGAAAATGGTCATGAGAGAAATAAATTGCTGGTCCCCCGCCTTAATTTCTGTGTAACGCGCTGGTATGCCCCTTTAAAGTGATTTACCGTTTATTCTTTATTAAAGCCCTTCGGGCCTTTATTTTCAACCCTAAAAAAGTCAGAAAAAATCTGGGTCGATTTTGAGATTTTGAGTGCACAACCAAAATCTGAAAAGTGAAACTAGGTAGACTCATGCTTATTAAGAAAACGCAAAAAACAGATTTGCGAAATTGTTTGTCTGGGCTGAGATATAAGTCCCTGAGGCGGCGGGGGGGGCTTTATTAGAGAGAGGGCTTTTGACAGAGAACATACGGCACTTCTTTAGTCCCCCCCACGCTCCGATTTTTTGAAAAGTGACCCAAAATCACCCCCGAACTCATTTTTTCTGCACAAAAAATTACGATAAGCATTTCTAAACACTTTCTGAATAAAAAAGTTCAATTTTTTCAAAAAAATTTGTCACCCACCCCTTTGGGGTAGATGGTATTTTAAGGGTATTTTTGACCAAATTTAAACCCTTTTTAAGCGAAATCTAAGTAGAAATGCTAGATTTTGAACAGGTTTTCACTTTCTGGGGCCTACGGCATGAATTTTTATGCATCCAGAGTCATTTTCGAGTGATTTGTGTCTCAGGTATGTGTGTGTGCGCATCTCAACCCCAAGCAATCAAGCCCCCGAACGGGTTGGTAAGAGATGCGCGCATCAAAAAATTTTGCGCGCACAGACTTACATTAGACATAATTCCGAGCAAGACTATTGATCAAAAATGCATTTAGAGACTATTTTTGCCCAGCTCCAGCAAGAAAAATGTGATAAATCACCCAAAATGACCCTAAAATACCCGAAAAAGACCATCTACTCCCAAAGGGTGGGTGGCAAATATTTTCGAAAATATTTTATTTTTCTTATTCATAAAGTGTTTAGAAATGCTTCTCGTATCTTGTTGTGCAGAAAAAATAAGTTCGGGAGGTGATTTTGGCCAAAAAAACTAACTTTATTAGCCTTTTCTCGTATAAATTCATAACGACTTATGTTTTTTACACATGTTTTTTTTCTAACTAGCAAGTAAACTATGAAAAAGGGAAGTAAGCGATTGTGAGGCTTGCGAACCCTAGAAGAGGTGGCAAAAAAACTTCAGAGCAGGTAAAGCACCTAGACCAGGAGCTTATGTAAAAACTGTTAAATGATAATTTGATGTTCTTCGCTGAAGTTGTCCAGCAGAACGTCCATCTGGATAAATTAAAACTAGGTTTTGCTCTTTACAAACTGTTCTTGCACCTACTTTGATAAAGAGAGCACATTTTGCTGGAAGTTATGAAAAATTTGCGGACCAATTAACCTTTGGGCGATTGACTCTGGACGAATTGACTATGGGAGAATCGACCACATACTCACATAAAGTCGTAATATTGCCGAAAAACTGTCTTTTGCAGGTATATATGAGCCGGTAACAACTGCCCCTTTTATACGAGTCGGGCACGATCGGTCACCGAGAACAATTGTCTTTATAATTTACAATTGTCCTTAGATATATCTCAAGAAAAATTGTTCTTTTTTTTCGTAATCTGCGAACGATTAACCGCCGCGAAAAATTGACGCCGGGAACAATTGACACGTACTGAGAAACTAGAACAATATGCTAGTACCGATAAAAATGTCCATGGGAAATAAAGCATTTTACAGACTCGATAAACACAACAAACGAAGACAGCCAGTTTTATTTAAGTTCGAAGAAGCACACAGACAAAATACAACAATTTAGGTGGTCAAAGATTCTTTTTTGCGCTCGATCTGTCCTCAGCTTTGTTTTTCTCATATCAGGCGATGTCTTTGATCTAAAGTCATCGATAAAAGAAAATTAAATACACCAAACATCATGAAACTAACCATTTCGTTCAGTAGCCAGAAGTGCCGCCCTTTGACATTTGGATTGTTTTGAAGTCGACTGCAAGCGACTGCAAGAACACTGATTTTCTCTGCCTTGCTTCCGCATTTGAGCCCGACGAATCCCTTTGCTCGCAATCGCTTTATCACCTCCAATTGCTGCCCTAGATCAATATCACGCTTGTAGACCATAGCAGTGGGTAGTCCAACTTCGCCGGCAGAAATTAGCAGCTCATTCGTCGCATTCACCTAGAATGGAAAAGACATTATTGGTAAGATAGAATTTGTGACAGAACATACCAGGAAAGAACAAGCGGCTATGTCGACTGAGTTCACCGAATCATTTGCAGCCAGAGAGATAACAGTAACTGACAGCCTCCCAAAACTATTCTCTTTGTTCTGTAAATTCGAGATAAATTAGTGTTAAATTACAGGAATAAGCATATGTGGAGTTCATACAAGCGATCTTAGAAGAAAGTCAAGTCGATTGATTGCTGCGCCCGCAATGGTCTTCGATGTAAAAATTAGACGTTTGGAATCTTCTATGTTGAGAAACTCAAAAATTTCGCAAAAATTTCGTGGGGCAAGTTAGATTTCATTGTGAATGGACTGCTTCAGAACAACTAGAAAATTTTCTGATCGAAAACTGTCACGGCTTAGTATCTTATCAGCCTCTTCTCGCCCAAAAATGAGATAGAATTAAATTGGCTTACCGTCGTATCCCTTATCATCGTATGATGGTAGTAGTGAAGCGTTTCACGCAGCTCATCCTTGAAGTTTTGACGGGCTTGTTCACGATCGGCTTTGAGTCCACCAACGAGAAAGGCGGCGATTTCATAGAAAAAAGCCATCGGCATACGCGTAATTTGACTGAGGTATTTCGCCAGGAAATTTTGTTCATCTTCGGCCATTTCTGTAAATCTAAGTTTAAAGAGATCATAAAATATATAAGAACCAACAATAGGTGCCTGAAATTTGCAGCTTACAAAACTACGATTTAAATGCTTCTTACGACACGCTTTCTAATCAACACGACAAGTCTACTATCAACGAAAACTTTGCAAAACGAACCAATTTCAAAAGACAAATTATTGCCGTCAAAAATGGTGCCAATATTGAGTTGGAAAGTAATTCTTGCGTTAAGATCAATGTGATAAACGCTTTTCTAATGGGCTCCATAAACTTGTTATTGGCAACACAAGATCAAAATTTATCATGGTTTTCATAATTGAATTTTTTTATTAAAATAAAATTATAAATTGTTTGATGGGTTTCAGAGTGCTAAAATACTTGACTACTTGACTTATCAAAAAATTTTTAATTGAATTTGCTGCCGCGTGCAGTTAACCGAGCAGCTTTGGCAAATGGGATGGGAAACAACTGAAAACAGCCATTTTATGTCAAGAATCAGCAAAACGAAAAACACTTTCAAGGGGGAGGAAAATTTATATACGCATCGCCTGGGATCGACGGTTCAAATTCCCCTGAATGCACACCCTATTTATTTTACTTTACTTTTTAGTAAGTTGCTTATAGAAAACGGCCATGAGAGAAATAAATTGCTGGTCCCCCGCCTTAATTGCAGTGTAACGCGCTGGTATGCCCCTTTAAAGTGATTTACCGTTTATTCTTTATTAAAGTCCCGTTTTTTCGGGATCAGGACGAAAGGTCCCCAAGGTCCCTCGATTCGCAACACTATCGGTTTGCGAGAGTCGATTCAACTGCAATGGTTAATTCAACCTCTAATGGTCCTGAACTACCGTCAATGGTCCGGATCTATACTCACTACTTATTATCTACCTTCAGTGATCCAGATATACCCTCAATGGTGCTGTACCTTCGATGCCTTGTCAATGCTGCAGAACTAACTTAAATAGTCGTGATCTAACTTCATCTGTCTTGATCCATTCTTCACGGCGCAGTGATACTCGGGTGCTGGTAGAATGTAGTTTCTAGGTAGTGGTATCTCAATGGTAGTACTCAGTCGGCAGTGCCCAAATTGCATATCATACCATTGAAACCAAGTGGTCGTCGTAATTTTCCCGCGGTGTATACTCCTTCTGGTAAATTTCCCTACGGTGAATTCACCCTCTGGCCGCTGAATTCCTCTGCAAAGATTTTCAAATTAATCTTTTTTTCTTGTAAAAAATCTTATCACTTAAAATGTTTTTCTATAATCCAGCATCCGTTTTATTAGATGATTTGGGTTATGCACCAACCCAACCAAATGGTCGTCCATTTGGTGAAAATATTTCTTTATGTGTTTGGGTTTCCGAAATCCATTTTTTTCAATAATTCGAGCATTCTAAAGAAGGTTTGACAATAGTAAAATGCCATTTTCTAGGGTAATTTTGAGTTTTGGTAAAACAGCTAAAATGACAGTTTGGAATTTACAGACTATATTCAGATTATCGCAATAAGTTAAGGTAATAGCTTTTCGAAGCCGAAAACAAGAGAGAGAGAAAATTGACCTAGGTGGACATCCAAATCCACCATTTGTACCCGGATATGGACCCGGACTGAGTAGACCAACCAGTTAACTTCCTCATTTCGGCCTATCTGCCCAGGTATCCACTTAACAGAGGTATCCATTTGTCTCCAGGTATCTTCATCCAGCTAAACCATTTGAGCATTGGGTAAAACTGCCTGGCTACTACTACCGAGGCATTTACACCAGAGTACCGTTACCTAGGTAGAACAACCTGAGCACCACCTGCTTACCCTTCGGGATACGTGATTAATGCAGAACTGGGGCTCCTGCAAGTCAAATTGCTGTTTTAGCATTATCAAAACGTGCTTGGGACACTACTATGGATAGGGTAGAATAACTTTTAGTTAGTTTCAGCTAAATCCAAAATTTTGCATTTTAGAGATGAATACCCATTTAGAGGAGGTACCAGGTGGTTCCCTATCCACACTGAGGCTTAATAGTCTAATAAAAATAAGTTTATGACGGTTATTCAAGAAAATAATAATAAAAGAACAACAAACTGCAAAAAACAATAAAAATAAATAAAAGACGCGAATTCGAAAAAGTGGAAAAAAGGGCCAAACGACTTACGTAAGTCGTTTAACCCCTTTTTTCCACAAATGGAAAAAAGGGGCCAAACGCCCCTACGCCGAAAAGATGAGTTCCAGAGGTGATTTTGGATCGCTTTTCAAAAATACGAGTATGGTGGGGGGGGGGGGGGGACTAAAGAAGTGCAATTGATTTTAACGAAGCTCAATTTTATCAAAAACTTCGAAAGTACCCTAAGCGTTATTAAAGAGAGGGCCTTTGATGGAGAACATACGGTATTAGAAATTGAATTTTTTGATTTTAGAGCACTGCACTGGCCTTTCCATTTGTGTTGATGTTATTTATAATATTTCGGCAGACTATTCTACCAAAAATCTTTTCGGACAAGGAACTGAAAGCTGTGAGTTATTGAATTGGATTTTTGAAAAAAAGTTGTGATTACACCATTATATATTCAGATTGACGGAGAAGGAGAGGAGGATGATGACGAGTGGATGGAAAAAGACTTTTATGAAAATGCTCGCATCCCTGTCTAACCATTTAAAATGTGTTCAAGTCATAATCTCTAAACAGAACTTAAGACTTATTGTGGTGTGGTCTAAACGCTCTCAACTTAAGATCCCATAATATTGATGTGAAAATTTTGTACTTGATGTGCCTTGGTGTTTCAGAGTGCTTAGTCATTTTTATAATTTAAATTTGTAAATATTGATGTTATTTGTCACAAAACTTTTAATTTGAGTGAAGTAAAACATTTTTTATAAAAGATTTTACTATCTAAATATTTCGGATTAGAGTACCGTATTCTCTCTAATTGGCCGGCACTCTTCATTGAGCCGGCACTCTTTCTCGGAGCCGCACCTCCGCACTCCCGCGCAAATCTTCACTCCCGCGGTGCGGCCCCAGCGTGTACACAATCAGGCGACACTTTTACCAAAATAGTGATTTCACTAGCCACAGCACCTATAATGGGTAGATACTTATTCTGAGGAGCATCTGCCTACAAATCCCGAAAATATCAGTTTTTTATATGGGATTGTAAACCATGATTTCTCACCCAAAATTTTACGCTGAACATGGTTTTGCCAATACCAAAACTGTAATTTTGGTGACTCAAACTATGAAACCTAGGATAGGTACCCATGGTTCAGGTGGATATCAAGCTGCATGGCCTAAAAATGAAATTTTAGTCAATTTTTTTACGTTTTTCATGCTCTAAAACCTGTTTCTGGACTAATTCACACATGCTGAAGATGGTTTGATAGTGGTAAAATGCCGTTTTGTAGGGTATTTTTTTAGTTTTGGGCAATAATTAATTTAGCTAAAATCAATTATTGCCTGAAACTTAAAAAATACTCGAAAAACGGCATTTTACCTCTATCAAACCGTCTTGAGCGTGCACGAATCAGTCCAGAAAACAGGTTTCGGGACCTAAAAACGTTAAAAAAAATTTTTGATCTAAGTGATGATCCAGACTCTAGAGAAGGTGCCAGGTGATCACCCTCAGTCTTACTGGTCTTTTACAGAATAGTTTATAATTGTTATTCAAGAAACCATGATGTCTGTTATCACCACTTTCTTTAACTTTTCACTTTTTAAACACTTTCTGAATAAAAAAGTTCAATTTTTTCAAAAAAATTTGTCACCCACCCCTTTGGGGTAGATGGTATTTTAAGGGTATTTTTGACCAAATTTAAACCCTTTTTAAGCGAAATCTAAGTAGAAATGCTAGATTTTGAACAGGTTTTCACTTTCTGGGGCCTACGGCATGAATTTTTTATGCATCCAGAGTCATTTTCGAGTGATTTGTGTCTCAGGTATGTGTGTGTGCGCATCTCAACCCCAAGCAATCAAGCCCCGAACGGGTTGGTAAGAGATGCGCGCATCAAAAAATTTTGCGCGCACAGACTTACATTAGACATAATTCCGAGCAAGACTATTGATCAAAAATGCATTTAGAGACTATTTTTGCCCAGCTCCAGCAAGAAAAATGTGATAAATCACCCAAAAATGACCCTAAAATACCCGAAAAAGACCATCTACTCCCAAAGGGTGGGTGGCAAATATTTTCGAAAATATTTTATTTTTCTTATTCATAAAGTGTTTAGAAATGCTTCTCGTATCTTGTTGTGCAGAAAAAATAAGTTCGGGAGGTGATTTTGGCCAAAAAAACTAACTTTATTAGCCTTTTCTCGTATAAATTCATAACGACTTATGTTTTTTACACATGTTTTTTTTCTAACTAGCAAGTAAACTATGAAAAAGGGAAGTAAGCGATTGTGAGGCTTGCGAACCCTAGAAGAGGTGGCAAAAAAACTTCAGAGCAGGTAAAGCACCTAGACCAGGAGCTTATGTAAAAACTGTTAAATGATAATTTGATGTTCTTCGCTGAAGTTGTCCAGCAGAACGTCCATCTGGATAAATTAAAACTAGGTTTTGCTCTTTACAAACTGTTCTTGCACCTACTTTGATAAAGAGAGCACATTTTGCTGGAAGTTATGAAAAATTTGCGGACCAATTAACCTTTGGGCGATTGACTCTGGACGAATTGACTATGGGAGAATCGACCACATACTCACATAAAGTCGTAATATTGCCGAAAAACTGTCTTTTGCAGGTATATATGAGCCGGTAACAACTGCCCCTTTTATACGAGTCGGGCACGATCGGTCACCGAGAACAATTGTCTTTATAATTTACAATTGTCCTTAGATATATCTCAAGAAAAATTGTTCTTTTTTTTCGTAATCTGCGAACGATTAACCGCCGCGAAAAATTGACGCCGGGAACAATTGACACGTACTGAGAAACTAGAACAATATGCTAGTACCGATAAAAATGTCCATGGGAAATAAAGCATTTTACAGACTCGATAAACACAACAAACGAAGACAGCCAGTTTTATTTAAGTTCGAAGAAGCACACAGACAAAATACAACAATTTAGGTGGTCAAGATTCTTTTTTGCGGCTCGATCTGTCCTCAGCTTTGTTTTTCTCATATCAGGCGATGTCTTTGATCTAAAGTCATCGATAAAAGAAAATTAAATACACCAAAACATCATGAAACTAACCATTTCGTTCAGTAGCCAGAAGTGCCGCCCTTTGACATTTGGATTGTTTTGAAGTCGACTGCAAGCGACTGCAAGAACACTGATTTTCTCTGCCTTGCTTCCGCATTTGAGCCCGACGAATCCCTTTGCTCGCAATCGCTTTATCACCTCCAATTGCTGCCCTAGATCAATATCACGCTTGTAGACCATAGCAGTGGGTAGTCCAACTTCGCCGGCAGAAATTAGCAGCTCATTCGTCGCATTCACCTAGAATGGAAAAGACATTATTGGTAAGATAGAATTTGTGACAGAACATACCAGGAAAGAACAAGCGGCTATGTCGACTGAGTTCACCGAATCATTTGCAGCCAGAGAGATAACAGTAACTGACAGCCTCCCAAAACTATTCTCTTTGTTCTGTAAATTCGAGATAAATTAGTGTTAAATTACAGGAATAAGCATATGTGGAGTTCATACAAGCGATCTTAGAAGAAAGTCAAGTCGATTGATTGCTGCGCCCGCAATGGTCTTCGATGTAAAAATTAGACGTTTGGAATCTTCTATGTTGAGAAACTCAAAAATTTCGCAAAAAATTTCGTGGGGCAAGTTAGATTTCATTGTGAATGGACTGCTTCAGAACAACTAGAAAATTTTCTGATCGAAAACTGTCACGGCTTAGTATCTTATCAGCCTCTTCTCGCCCAAAAATGAGATAGAATTAAATTGGCTTACCGTCGTATCCCTTATCATCGTATGATGGTAGTAGTGAAGCGTTTCACGCAGCTCATCCTTGAAGTTTTGACGGGCTTGTTCACGATCGGCTTTGAGTCCACCAACGAGAAAGGCGGCGATTTCATAGAAAAAAGCCATCGGCATACGCGTAATTTGACTGAGGTATTTCGCCAGGAAATTCTGTTCATCTTCGGCCATTTCTGTAAATCTAAAGTTTAAAGAGATCATAAAATATATAAGAACCAACAATAGGTGCCTGAAATTTGCAGCTTACAAAACTACGATTTAAATGCTTCTTACGACACGCTTTCTAATCAACACGACAAGTCTACTATCAACGAAAACTTTGCAAAACGAACCAATTTCAAAAGACAAATTATTGCCGTCAAAAATGGTGCCAATATTGAGTTGGAAAGTAATTCTTGCGTTAAAGGGGCATGTTCGTGCGTGATGAAACACAATTTTCAAAATAGAAAAGGCGCGAACCAGGCCTGCCAGAGATTTGAAAAAGATTTAAATTTTGTATATGAATTTTGAATTTCGTCAAACCCAGCAATTGTGTGTGCAGCGAAAGGAATGTGTACTCAACTTAACCACCATCAATCAGCCGGGTTGGGTCCCGAGTTGAAATTGAGCTGGACCTCTTAGGAGTGTCTCGTGCTCTGAGTTTTGGATTCGCTGAGCCTTTGGTTCGGTTGTTGGTTTATGTAACGTAACTGCGTTTTGTTGGTTATCCTTCGATTTCGGTTCAGGTAACAGAAATCGAAAATCTTGTTCACCTGACAGATTTACAAAAGACCGTGAAAATACGAGAAGAGTTGGTATGAAAAATTGGATTATTACTTGTTCCGCCCTGTTCGCTATACAGAGTGTGCAGCCACGCACAGATAGAACGCCGAACCAAAGGCAAGTCTAAAACTCGACAGAAAACCGAAATCGAGGATAACCAACCGGAAGAACTTACCCGAACTAACAACCGAACCAAAGGCTCAGCGAATCCAAAACTCAGAGCACGAGACACTCCGAAGAGGTCCAGCTCAGTTTCAACCTCGGGACCCGACCCGGCTGAATGATAGGGATTAAGTTGAGTACTAATGCCTTTCGCTGCACACACAATTGCTGGGTTTGACAAAATTTAAAATTCATATAAAAAATTTAAATCTTTTTCAAATCTCTGGCACGCCTGGTTCGCGCCTTTTCTTTTTTGAAAATTGTGTTTCATCGCGCACGAACATGCCCTTTAAGGTCAATGTGATAAATAGGGTTGTCGAGTCGAGTACTCGAAATCGAGTAATTTCGAGTATTATTCGATATTTTTCGGGTTTCGAGTGTCGAGTGGAGTACTCGAAAATTTCGTTACTACTCATTTGCGCAAAACTCATTTGCGCAAATTTTTTGAAGTTACAGGTTCGAATCCCGGTGGTAGCAGAAATTATTTTTTCTTCACTGGAATAACTTTGAAGGAAGGTATCATACCCAATTCAGAATCGTGTCCTGAACACGATTTGAAATAGAAACTCCAGTCCTGGAGTAGTTTCGTGTCCTGTAAGGCTACGTATCCAATTAGCGGTTTCTCCTTTCACTCTCACTCCGCCTTTCACTCTCAACCTCAGTGTAGTACCCAATAGAAAAAAATTGCTACTCAGTCTTACTTTCACTCGCACTCTCACTTTCAGTGTACCCAATGACTTTTTTGACTCTCACTTTCAGTGAAAATTTTGCTGGAATTTAAATTTCTTAGTCTTAACCGACCAAACCAAGTGGTTGTCCACTTGGAGTAAAAACTTTTTTTACCTTTTCGGGTCTTAAAACCTGTTTTCTGGACTAATTCGGACATGCTGAAGATGGTTTGATAGTGGTAAAATACCGTTTTGTAGGGTATTTCTTGAGTTTTGGTAAAATCCAGTTTTGGTAAAATCAATTATTGCCGAATACTCAGAAAATACTCGAAAAAAACGACATTTCACAACTATCAAACAATCTCTAGCATGCCTGAATTAGTCCAAAAAACTAGTTTTAGAACATTAAAAACGTAAAATTTTTTTTTGATCCAAGTGGACGACCACTTGATTTAGTTGGTGCATGGATTATCCAGTGGAACTGAAGTTGGATCATAGAAAAAAATTTTAAATTTTAAGAGTTCTTTACAAGACAAAATATTAATACCCAGGGTTAAAACGCAGGACGGCGATGAAAAAATTAGGACGGCTTAGGACGGCGCGGTCACTATGAACATGACTGGCTGTAACCTTTTTCCCAGATGTAATTTTGATCTGTTTTAGAAACTATAAATATTAATAATAATATTAACTATAAATGTTCCTCGTGAGCTACTTAACCTCTCGGTAATTGCTTGAACATCAATTTTAACGAAAATAAAAGTTTAATTCACCAAAGATCCCTAAAATGTAAGTTTTGAAAATCGCAGTTATTTTACAAAAATGCCTGTAACTTTCATTGTATCAATTTTTTTGAAATATTCTCCACGGCATCTGAAAAACACATTCTGCGCTACAAAATGACGTGTTATTTAATTATAGTTATTTAAGTTATTCAGTTATTTAATTATATTGTGGTGTTTAGTAACTTGTGGTGCAAGTTTTACGACTGTTAGACGAGATACTGTAATATTTGAACTGCAAGATTTGCGACGAAAAATTTGCGCGCTATCTTGAGGTTTCTCAATTTTGAAGGCTTTTGCCAATTCTGTTTTGACAGTCTTGTGCAAAAAATCTCAGGAATTCTGATTTCGCCAATTCGCCTGATTTCGAAAAACTTCTGCCCATTAAAGTAAATTTGAAATGTTGCGTCGCAAATCTTTTAATACAAAAATATGTGGCGCAAACCTTGCGTCGCAAATCTTCCAGTGCAAAAAATGAAACGTGAGTCTTTGGGCGCAAACCTTCCAGTTTAAATCTCACAGTCTCTTTTCAAACAGTCGATATTCTTGCTTTATCTTCGGTCGTGAACCTTGCGGTTCAATGCTCACATTCTCTCGTCTAACAGTCGTAAATCTCGCGACGCAATTATTGTGGTACGTATGTGTGCAAACCGCGTGTCGCAAAATATGTTGTTTGAAATTCATCTGTCGCAAACCTCATTGCTCAAGTCTTGCCACGCCATCATCACTGTAAGTTTAAAAATAAGAATGCTAAAAAATTTAAACAAAGATTATTAGCCAATTGAATTTTCAATTAGATTTTAGGATTGATGAAAACTTTTCTTTATATACATTTTGCATACAGTTATTAATTTTTTATTTTTGACGGCAACGGACATTTCCGGATAAAAGTACGAAAATTTTGTTAGTCCACTTTTTGATCACGCATTGAGCTGATTTTTTCAGGACCAGTTAAAATTACCGAGAGAAATTACCGAGAGTGGTCCTGAAAAAATCAGCTCAATGCGTAGTCAAAAAGTGGGCTAATAAAACTTTTTTCCGCGCGACATTTCCGACTTTTATCCGTATATGTCCGGTTGGTATTTCCGACTGTGCAGGGTGGCCCAAAAAAACCTGAAAAATACTGGAAAAAAAATTGTAGGCAACCTCTTGTTACACCGATTTCCTCAGGAAAATCGATGACAGTAGTAAAGCTAACTAAGAGCTGTTTGATAAAAAAAAATATGTGTAAAAAAACAATGGGAATACCGTATAACCTCTTTTGATCCCCTATGGGGGATTATTTTTGCAGCACCCTGAAAATCTGGAAAATTCGAGGTCAATCTCAAATTTTTTGGATCAAAATCAAAAATCGACTGGTGGAGCTCGTGAGAGTTAAGGAAACTCAAAAAAACATATTTGCAAAATGTTCACTTGAAGCTAAGAATAGGTCTTCATAGTCAGGCGGGGGGTGGGGGATTAATAGGGGTTATACGGTAAATTGCAAACGAAAAATTTCATAATCAAAATTTTCTGAAAATTTCAGTTATCGGCCACTGTGTAGATTAATAATTGTTAGCTTGTGTGTTGGCAATGATTTGACACAAGAAATTGTTGAATTCCAATCTGAGTTCTTCGCCATCTCGCTCAATGTTAGAGGTAAGCAAGTACTTAAAAAATAATTTTTATTTATTATCACATGACAAAGAAAACATACATGTCGCCCATTTCCATAGGCAAACGGAACTCAGCTATAGAAGACTCTCCATCTATTCTTTCAGTGCTTTGTCTGTGCAAAAGGCACATCAAGTTTTTCGGTCTAATACCAGTCTTCAAGGCGAACTCGTTATACCTATAAATTCAATTTTTTCTAACAAGCGAGGGACCCTGACTGTCACCTGGCGGAATTTTGATAAAAAAAAGTTGTTCCGCCTATTCTTGTAGGGCGGGCTCGAATTCCATGTGAATTTGGCTCCTCATCTTCGAAAGCTAACAAAAATTTTAGGAATGACCCACAGGTCAGTCGTGAAAAACCATGATCGAGGTACCAAGGTGGTTTTAGAGCTCTGAGTGACCATTGTAAACCTTCAGAGCTGGGAGCCAGATTTGGGGTACTGAAACTTTTAAACTTTAAAAGGCGCCAACTTGGTGATAATCTGACACGTCTTTCATCACTAAGTTAGCGCCTTTTGAAGTTTAGATCTGTTTTTATTTTGTTTTTCCAGAAGTTTCAGTACCAAAATGTAGCTGACATTTAGGGCTACAATTTGGCACCAAAACTTTTTAAAAACATTTTAAAAAATTCAGATCTAAAAATTGGCCTAAACATCCTGGCGATCAAATTAGTGGCTGTCAAAATATGCCGGCGGTCAAACGTTCAGTACCCCAGATCTGTCAGGAACTTGAGCACGCTCTACAAGAATATGTAGAAAAAAATTTATCGAAGTTCCCCCAGGTCACAGTCAGGGTCCTTTCCTCGTAAGCTAAAAAAGCTGTAAAGTTTATCATATTCCTTGGTCCCCACTATTACCCAAACATTTGTTCGAAGCAAGTAAGAAAAGTGGTGCTCTTTGCTTCTCGTTGCAAAATTATTATCAAGTGTCCAACTTAATACTTATAAATAGGCATGCGTGTTCAATGGAGTGCAAAGGCGCCATCCTGTCGACTCCACCAAATCATTTTCCGACTGAAAAAACTGAACTCTTCCGTTGATTTATGGATCTTTTTATAAGGAATCTCAGCATGTATTCGTTCCTCTTATTGGTTTTTATTCACTCAAGCTGTCTGCTTACAGCCTCTTCCATTCAATCTTTGTTCACCAGTTTAATTAATTTTGGTCTGTTGTTCCATCTATACATTTTTATTTGGCAAAACACAAAAGAGGTGTCCTTGTATCATCTGCCTTGTTTTTTTTCTAAAAACCCATTACAACATTCTGCTCCTATCCTAACTGCCCAGCAAGTATTTATCTAATTATTGCTGGAATAACCAAAATTGATTGCGCAACGCTTAGTTCTGTTCTCAAACCCACCAAATTAGCAAATCAGATCCATTGTGCTCTTCTGGATTGCAAACAAATATGGCTCCGTTGGAGTGGTGGCGAATAGCCGGCCAGCATGTTTCAAATCTAAAAATTTATTCATAATTTGTTTTTATTTGACAAAAACTTGACAGACCTTCTGTCTCCACTGCAATCCCACAACTCCACTTCTGCATTAACCCGCTCACCCTCAAGCTCCAACTGGTTGCTCTCAAATTCTACTATGCGAACCCCTAAAAAGGATCTTCAAATAATTTTTGGTGAGGAGACTAGTAGGCTAAGAGAAATACAGGGTGGTCCAAATTTTTCCCACTATTTCATTCGGTCGCAAATTTTTAAATTTGCTGTTTTTTGCAGTGATTTCTTTCTCATTCTATAGAGAAGAGGTGGAGAATTTGTTCAGTAACTTATTGGAATTTTCGACGCTAGTACAGTCGAACCTCGAAAAGCCGACACCTCGATAAGTCGACACCTTGATAAGCCGACACCCTGAGTTCGGTCCTTGGGGTGTCGGCTTATCGAGTTTCGACTGTATTGAATGAACGTGCAGCACAAATACGAGTACCTTGAATGAATTGGAGGTTAATAATTTTGTTTGAGATTTTCAGTGAAATTTTTTGTTTTTTTTGTTAAATTTTTGTCGCGATGTTAAATTGAGGTTTATTGTGCAAGTTTGGTACAACACGAATTCTCCACCTCTCTTCTATCGAATAAAAAATGAATCTCAGCAAAAAACAGCAAATATAAAATAGTATGGCCAAAAGAAATAGTCGGAAAAAGTTAGGCCACCCTGCACAAGTTACCTTGCGTAGGTCGATATTCCTTGTTGGAAATACTATCGTCAGAGTCAGCTAGGTAGTTGGCGATTGAAGTTTTTCCACTCTGAAATTAATTGACTTGTTAAGTTTTTTGTTGACTTGTAAAAATTATTTACCTTAAGAGGGCCTAAAATAGGTATTTTGATACAGATTTTCTCCACATCCATGATGGAATTATAACTATTTGAATGGTTTTTTGGTTATCTTATGAAAAGTAGGGAGGTCGCAGCGAAAATCGTGTTCCTAAGCAACAATATCTGGCTGAGCGCCAAACAAATATGGATTTCAATATTTGAAAAATGGTGAATTATTAACATGATGGATGCTAGGAATGCGCCGCACTAATGATAAATTCTGTGAAGTTCATGTGACGTAGAGATCTATTTTTGGAAAAATCTATATTCATATAGGTTATTTTAAACATATGGTGATCTAAACCCCTCGTCCGTTTTTTTTCTTATGATCATGTTTTATCACAGCAGCTCCGTGTACTTTAAGATTTTTGTTATACACTGCACGCTCGATATAGCATAACTCGATGTATCATAAATCTCGCTATAACATAATTTTTTGCGGTCCCCTGAACTGTGTTATATCGAGCGTGCACTGTACATCGTTTTTATCTTTTTATTCGGTTCTGTCATAGCGGTAGACCTTTAACTTCAAATCAATGGGAAGTAGCTGAGCCGTAATTAAAGAAAATACAGTAGGGTAGAAGATCATAACATTATGGACGTAATTACAGTATTCCTTCAATAAACCTCGCCAAAAGAGTGACAAAATGGACCTAATTTGTACTCTTTCAACTGTTATTTTGGAGCCATATTTGTCGACATCCCTGCGTTGCGATGAAAACAAAATTTCACCGAGTTCGAAAACCAAAATTCAACATCTCGAAGAAGGATTAGAGAAAATACTAGAGATGACGACGATGCGATGTATTGCATCGCACCATCGCACGCAAATTTTTGAAACATCGCAACATCGCATCGCAAATTTTAAAAACAAAAAGCATTCCATCTTTTAATTTTTATTTAGTCCCAACCCAAAAAAGTCAAACATTTCGATGTTGTAGCGCAGGATCTTAGCTATCTTTAAAAAAAACTTGCTGCAAAAACATACTCTATTGGGCTTACTATCGATTTTAAGCCGGGTACTCAACCAAATTTTAGGAATAAACCGGGTGTTTTCATTTGTCACTTAAGAAATTTTCATTTCATCACATATTTTTCAAAAAAAAAACGCTCAGTTAAGTGGTAGCGCAGAATCTTAGCTATCTTTAAAAAAACCTTGCTGTAAAATCATGCTCCATTGGGGCTGGCTCGGGCATGTGCACGGGCCCACTTTTTTGCGGCCCGGCCTAGCCGTCTTTTCAATCGAGTCAACTGTAAGTTCATTTCCAAACTATTCAAAAATGAAGCAAAAAAGTGTGGGTATCTTTACTATTTAACATCACTCGAACGCAATATTTCTCTTTATCAAGGAATTTCTGACATTAACAGGGAAAACTCAATTTCGCAAATAAATTTTCTCGACTGTTTTTTACTAATTGACGAATGGCTATATCGGAATTTTTACCCGTCAAATTACTGATTTACCCGGTAAAATCGTTGTGTGTACTTTTCATCTTTATTTATTTGTTTTAAATTTTCACTGGAACTTAGCTACCTAACATGTCAAATTTATAAGTTTGATTAGATTTAAAAAAATGCAGGAAAAGGTCTTTTTTCTCCTTTTCATTATATAAACACAATTTTCCAAAATTTGCTTTATTTAAAGGCTATTCTTGCAACTTCTGAAAATTACATCAAGTTAAGTTGATGGCTAGTTAGAAAGCTGAGATCCAGGACTACCTTTTGGTATAAATTTAAAAAAAAAAGGGAAAAAAGATCCTGGGCTACATTTTGGTATAAAGCTTGAAAAAATGAAAAAAGGCTGGGTCTGATAAGGTGTATATAAGATTTATGATTTTCGGGCCTCCCGGCGATTTTCGAGCCCGGCCCGTGAGCGATTTTGAAATTTGGAAATTTGATCAGGTAGGAACACTCAGGTGGGGATACCCAGTAGGTCATAACTAAGGGCTAGAACCAAAGAAGTGTTACTTAGATAGTAGTAGCCTGGTGGTTTCGTAATTAGACCACGTCCGAGTTCAACCGGCTTTTGGCCGAGGCGCTTTTTCCAGTTTATGTATTAAATTGATATTTTTCGATGCCATTTTTGTCAAATGAATCTTTGGAAATTTCGAATTTAAAAAACATCGCACATCGCTGCGATGTATCGCAACCGATTTTTCAAAACATCGCAACATCGCATCGCAAGCCAGTGCAGTCCAAAACATCGCATCGCAACATCGCAAAATGGCAAATCGTCATCTCTAGAAAAAACTAGGGTTTGGTGGCGGTAACTCACCGGTAAGGTTCCCTTAAATTTTAAGTTACCGGTCGGTATCCCAGCGCTAAGAAATACGTTATATGTTTTATATTGTTTTTGATTTGATTCTTATATCCCACAGCAATCATTGAGCCTTCAGCTTCATGGATTAGCTCAGCTCATTTATCTGTTTCTAGCTTTAAACCCCCTCAAAAAACGAGTGTTTTGCTGATTTGCATCAAGGCTAAAACTGCAGCTGAATCTTATGCCGGCCACTTTGAAGCCTTTTAAATTATTTAATCCCTTTCACAGCCATTGCTCTCATCCACTGCTGAGAAATGGACTCAACTCTTCAGAGCCCTGGGAGCCAACACTGACCACTGAAAGGCCAAACCAGCTGGCGGAAGAGGATGAAAGTGAGAGAGGATTTTTAGTATTTACATAGACATAAATTATAAATCAGCCTCTTCCAGCTGGCAATAGCAAGCTTTTTCGAGCTTATTGTCTCAGCAGATTTGCTCTCTTTCTTTCTCTGCGCCGTCACTTATTCCATTAGGCAGGGAGTGTGCCTTAAGGGGCAGCCCCTTGAGACCCACACCCTCCACTCCCACAGTGATACACACACATACGCATTACTTTTAATAATAAAACTCCAACAATCTATTTGTTTGTATTTTTACATTTTCTTTTATCTATTTATTTTATCAAGTCATTTTTCGATATACCTTAGAATCTTTATTTGAAATAAATGCTCGTACATTTCAAAAAAATAAAGGCGGAGATTTTTTTTAATTGTTCCATTTTTCGCCAGCGATAGATTAAGACATTTCAAATTGAAACAATTCAGATTGCGACAAAACTTTTCTATTTCAATTTCGAATTTTCTTTATACATTCTTGTCGCAACATGGTTCGTTGAAATCTGTATTGTCGCAATTTGAAATGTCTCAATCTAGCGATGCCCTCAAATTGCAGCCCTGGTGACACCCCTATCCTTTAGCCCCGTCATATTTGCTAGATTAAAGAAATGCTACTGGTTAAAAAACTTCTGGCACAACTTGGAGGAATAGCTAAACGACCGCCTTAAAGGGCAAAATTCTCTCTTATCGCTTAGCTGACTCTGGAACTGGAAGAAGTTCAGAGGTGTGTGAAGGTATCTGGAGCTCAAAGATGCTCAATTTCCAAAAAAAAAATATTTTACACGGTGAAACTAGAATTTTTAGAAGGCTTTATGTTTGGCAGAAAAGGCTGCAATCAAGAAAATACCGTAGGGGAAATTGGATTTCTCCTTTGCTAGTTAAATGCACCCTAAAATCACTCAAAACAAATGTTGAGCTAAGAAAAGGCTATAAAATGTTATGCAAGATTTGCAGGAGACCTGCCACCCGGCCAGTCTAATAAATATTTTTGGAATAAACTTTTTTATTGGATCCGAATAAGAGCTTTAGATCAAGATCAGGGCCATATGTGCTGCTGGCCAATCTTGATTTGAAGTGGAATTCCTGCTTGTTTTATGTATTTTCTATTCAATTAATTTTTGATTGGTTTGCTTGCCAAGTTGTTTGGCTGGAGGACATTTTCTGTGTTTGTTTTGATTGGGAAAGGGAGTGTGATGAATTGAGTTGGCATATGCTGCTGGTGATCGCAGGCTAGCAGGTGGTCACTACTGCTTGGTCCTTGTCGACTGCCTCTGATTTATTTGACCCAATCAACTTTTTAGTTGTTTTGATTGGTTATTACACCACCACAAATACTACTTTATTCTTACTGGAATATGAATTAGGCAGATAAAACTTGTTTTTATTATTTAGATGTCCAGAATATGTTTTATGAGTTAATCATAAAATTCAATATCTTTTGAGGTCTTTTTTTCGAGTAATATATAATTCTGCCCGCCAATCTGTGAAAAATGCCCACTTATTTTGGAAAAAATGCCCGCTATTTCTAAATTTTGTGTAAATTTTTAATTTTTTGCATTGTGGTGTAGCCCAGAATATGAGCTTTATAACGAGTTATTAACTCCACTGAAAGATATTAGTTTTGTTATAAAATTTTTGTTACGAAATTGTAGCCCTGAATGTCAGCTACATTTTGGCATCAAAAATTCCTGAGAACCAAAAAAATTACATCTTGACTTAAAAAGGCACTTCCTCTCACACTTTTTCATCACCGTAAAACACAGAGTGAGTGCTTTTTAAAGTTTAGACGGGGGCTCCAAGATGTCCTTATTTATAAGATTCTTATTTATTTTTAGACTCCAGATCTTATTTTTTATTAAAATTTTTAGCCGAAATCTTATAAGCGTTGGATAAAATAGCATAGTTTGCAAAGTACCCTGAAATGTCCTCATTTTTGAAAAAAATATCTGGGAAGCCTGGTTTAGATCTAATTTTTTTGTTTTTCTAAAATTTTTGGTACCAAAATGTAGCTGACATTTAGAACAACAATTTTGTACCAAAACTTTTAAAAATTAAAAAAAAGCTTTAGATCTAAAAAATGGTCTAAAATGCCGACGGTGAAAACTGTGAACGGTTAATCGGCCTATGCTCAAAAAACAGGCGTTGCTTTGTTTATACACCTAAAATATCTACATTTCAATCTGAATCTAAAATAATTTTAGTAAGTTTTATAGCTTGTTAGAAAGCTGAGATCTTGGGCTGTACGATAATGAAAAATCTTTGAAAAATTACCACAAAAATTAAAAGATAAAGGTAAATTTAAAGTTAGCGGGCACTTTATACAGATTAGTGTACAAATTAAATGCCACCTCTGTTTTTTGTCTTTTATTAATATTTCTCAGTTTCAGCCACTAAATATCCCTTATTTTTTTCTCATTTTGTGATTGCACAAATTAGCGAATAAATGTTGGACAATGGTCAGTAATATATCTTGCTTGTGTTTGGATAGGATTGAGGCACGGGAAAGGCGACAAAAGTTGCATCACCATCTATGTTTGTTAGAAGAGTAAGTATTGTAGTGGTCCAATTAGTTTTTATTCCTGCAAACAGAGGCTGCAGTGTTTGTTGTATTGTCTATTTGGCTTCTTTTTTAGTGTTTGATAGCTTTTAGAATAATTTTTGATTTTTCTCGCTAAAATAGCACAGTTTAGTGTGAGACTGACCACCAGTAGTGGCAAAACTACATTGAAGAGATTAGCATTAAGCTAGCTGGTTCTCTTGCATAACACTTCCATAAACAAAGCAATTGTGGGAATGTGCAGGCATAAATAATGCTGCTTATGTTAGCTTGCAGCAATAATATTTTTAAGTATATACACACTCCACAACAGAGTGGATTAGTCTAAATTGGATTGCAGGGATGGATGGACACTGTGTTTGTTATCTCCACTAATTCAACTTCTAAATTTTAGCAATTGAATATTGCCTTTGATATTTTGGGAGCTTCGTGGTTCGAAAGCTTACGGATTGTAGCCAAGGGCATACGCTGGCAAGGGTAGCCAGCGTATGTTAAAACGGACTCGAACATGTTTATATTACTCGTTTGTAGTTAGGGAAACATTCTTGAGTCCGCCCTAACATACGCTGGCCTACCCTTGCTTTAGCCAAGCCTTATTTAAGCCTAATATGAAAAATCACCAAAAATGATCTTAAAAGACCTTAAAAGACCATCTATCTATAAGAAGCTGAAGGCGAAATTTTTTGAGAAAGGTTGAAATTTTTAAATCAGAAACTATTTAGCAATGTTTCTTGTATCTTGTTAAGCATAAAAAATACTTAAGGACGTGTTTTTAGCCCAATTTTCGAAAATTTAGGGGGGGGGGGGCAACCCAAAAAGTACCCGGATTTTTTTCTGCTATTTAAAGGAAAAGTTGAAGAAAATCTTTGACCACCTAGGGATTTTTTCGCTTGACCGAGGGTGTGTGCAGACTAGAATCCATTTGAAGCCTGGTACTCATTTTTCTAGTCAAATTTATATACTTTTATAAGTTCCGCGAAATAAAAAGAATAAAGATTCATCAGCCCTTTAAAGAGTCGTGTTGAAAATTTGTGCGTGTGTAGTCGAATCTTGACTAGGGTTAGGGGATGGGAATATTCCGAAAATCATCAGAGAATATCACCGCTAGTCAAAAATTGCTGATCATCTTTTGGTTTTTTGTAATGATTTTTTAAAGCATATTTTGCCAAAAAAAAAATAACATATAATTCTCTTCTTCTGACACCGTATTTATGCTCACCATAGTCGATTTTCTTAAAAACCAACACTTAAATCAATGATTCTCTAATAAATTTCGAACTTCTCGCAAGTCAACGAAATTTTGAATTTAAACCTTTTTTTATTTGCCTACTAGTTTTTGCCCGCCCTGCGGGCGGGTTTTATTTTCCGCTGATATTTTGATTTTGTTTCGCAAAAAATTGCGTAGTTTTCGATTTATTTACGCTGATGTTTCCGAATCATTTTTTCTTTTTTTCGTTTCTTTTTCTACTTGGATAAAATATACACATTCTTTTGAAAATCAAGAAAGGCTTCAATTTACCGCTCGATCATTGATACGGAATCTCATTCAGATACTTAGACGATTTAAAAGAATCAGAAACTATACATGACATGGCATCTTTTTTCTTCTTGCTAACATCACAAAAGCGCTCGTTTAGTGTCCTGTGGTGGGATTCACAAAAACGTCTTTTTCTCTTGCGGGTTTTATAACAGTAGTCTGTGGTCTTTAAAAAGTCTATGAATACGTAAGCATACGATATATAAATATAAGCCAAGAGATATGAAATATTTAAAGAAACTTGAACCATGATGAATGAGCCACATACATGCAATTAATGACATATAAGACATTAAACATGAGCCATGAGAGTTGAAACATGACTCGTGATCTATGGATTCCTTTCGAAAACTTATGAAATTACTACATTTACCGACTTTTTTAGACGTCTCAGTTAAGATTCTGAAGGCGTCTTTCTCATGGGCGAAATTTACGAAGCGCTCGCACTTTTCCTGCGGATAATTCAGTAAAAGCGCTTTTTAAGTAAAATTCATGAAAATGTTAACTTTGTTGGCACTTCGACTGGACTATAATTCCTGTTTGAGTCGAGACAATGAGATTCGTATAAAACTTCGTATAAAAAATTAGAATAAAACGTTTTCAAAACTTTCAAAAAGACTCGAACGATTCAATCGATTTCAAAATTTGATTTAAGTGATTGGATGATGCAATGCAAATATACAAAAGAAGTTTATTATACAAACAGCGCACAAATAAAAAACAGAAATTTTTAGATGACTTCATTCTTTTGTAACCCATCAGAATGTTCCAGTAGCATGAATGGCCACCACTCGGGTTAGCACCTCGACTATTCGGCAATTCTTTTGAGACATTACGAAAAAGACAAAGACTAAACTGAAAAAAATTATATTGAATCATAGAAGCATGAACAGTTCCAGTACCTTGAATGACCACCACTCGGGTTTGAGAACTTGATCCGTCGAGACTTCTCTTGAGACAACACGATAAAGGGACGAAGACTAAACAAAAAAGATTTATATTGAACAGAGAAGAATACATCAGTCACACTGCCTTGGATGACCACCACTTGGTTTAAGAACTTGATCCATCGAGACTTCTCTCGAAACACCACAATGAAGGGACGAAGACGAAACACAAAAAATTTATATCGAAACAGAGAAAAATATAACAATCACATTACCTTGATTGACCACCACTCGGGTTGAGAACTTGATCCGTCGAGACTTCTCTTGAGACGCCACGATGAAGAGACAAGACTAAACACAAAAGATTTATGTTGAAACAAAAAATAATATAACAATCAATTACCTCGATGACCACCACTCGGTTTAGAGAACTTGATCCGTCGAGACTTCTCTTGAGACACCACGATGAAGGGACGAAGACTAAACATAAAAATTTATAATGAATATTAGAAGCACGAACAGTTCCAGTACTTGGATGACCACCACTCCGGTTTAAACTTGTGCATCGAGCTTCTCTTGAGACGTCACGATGAAGAACGAAGACTAAACATAAAAATTTTTATCGAAACAGAGAAGATATAACAGTCAATAGACTACGAATAACAGAAGAAATATGAATTGATTCACTTTCAAGATAGATACTGCACCACTGTCATTCTTTTTCGTCATCTAAGCAGATTTCACCGACACTTGATGCAAGCCCGAACAACTAAAAACAATCAATAGACTACCACATCCAGAAGAATCACAGAAGAAAATATGAACGCTTTTCAGATAGAAGCCTCATCATCCTTCTTCAGCATCTGAGCAGATTCACCGAACTTGATTAACTGAAATTCAAAGACCCGAATCACAGAGAGATATGAATGATTAACCTTATAAAGAAGATTACTGACCAATGTCCTTTTCTTCGCATTTATTCACCGACTTGATTCGACAAGATTTGAAATATCAATTGACTTCACCGAATAAATTGCTGAAGCAAGACTAGACGTGATAGATGAGTGAATTTGCTACATTTTGGTACCAAGGACATATACAAAAAATACAAATTTCGGGTGTCTTATACAAAAGTTAGATGGGAAACGCAAAAACCCCTATTTTTACTCGGAAAAATGCCAGTTGTTCGCTTCAAACGGTCTCTAGTTTCTAAAATAACATCATCACAAAATTCGGCTCAACTTTTCGAGTAGCTGAATGTATGGGCTACGTTTTGGTGTATCGAAAAGCTCTAAAAATGCAAATTTGGAGCATCTCATGCAAAAATAAATTCTTCGCTTTTTAGAGCTAAAGATGGTCACCACCAGAAGAATGTGCTCCGAGTCAGATGGTTGTCTTTATCTGAAATTCGTGCAGCGGCATCCAAGAAAAGATGGGAGAAGAATAAGCGCACGAAGCAGGCTAAAAAAATTCTTGTGAGCGAGCTAAGGCGCTACAAGAATTCGTCTTTGTAAGCTGTTTTACCTTACTCTTTGGTAGTGGTTATAAGTCTTTTGTTTCAGCAAAACTGGCCGAACGGAAAGAAGAGCAGTCAAAACAAGCTCAAGATGATGCCAAAGCCAAAGCAATCCTTGAAGCCGTATACACTTGAAGCCGTATACAAGGAGCTGAAAGCAGACAAAAAAGCTTGGCATCAACATTTTACAGGTAATGAGAAAACATTTTGGTTATGTTCCACTCCTCTAAATTAGGCAACCACACTCGGAAGCTTCTAACAGGAAATGGACCGCAAAAAATAACAGATGTTATTCTTGACCGTCTTTCGTGTGCTGGCTTCAAGACGCTACTAACACTCCTAGGCAAAATGCAAGCTATGGCAAAAGGTTCCTTCCTCTCAGATGCTGAAATTGCGAAATTCAAAATGTGGTCTAAGAATACTTTGAAACAATGATGGTACTTCTTACATTATTTATCTAGTGTGTATAAAACTGTCTCTTTAGACTTGCTTTCCTCAAATGCCAGTCACTCCAAGTGCCACATTCTTCGCCAACACGTTAGTGAGTTCATGGATAAGCATCGTTTCTGGGGTCTTCTGCCTGAGCAGTCAATAGAAGCCTTGCACTGCAAAGTTAATGGTGATGAAAGGAGGCTTTCCTGCATGCGTGAAAAAAATATTGGAAGACTCTTTTGTGAGAAACATTTTGTTTGATGTGAAAGTTTTTGATTTGTAATTGTCCAGGTTTGCAATAAATTTGTCTAAATTCAAGCAAAGTATCTGAAAGCTAAAAATTGTTTAGAAAACGCAGAAAAAGTTTTTTTGAAATTCTTGGCGTTTTGTTTTTTTTAAATGCACTAGAATGCAGTTTTTGAGGGGCCGTGTAAGAATATCACCGCGTTTTGGGATTATTTCGAAATACTCCCAAAAAGATTATCACCAGTGATCATCCCAAACCTACTATTGACATGTGCCCTTCGAATTTTTTACCTCGATTTTCGAAATGTTTTACAAATAAGATTTGTCGGTCTAGGTCCGAAAATTGCAGCATCGCCACTTTACCAGTCTATTTTGCGTATGAAAACAGCATTCAGACCCTCGGCTCTCAATATAGTGCTTCGCTATTTTCTGGAAAAGGATATTTTATATTGAAAGTCGACTGTAAAAGATTTTAAAGATCCATTGCCGTCTCCGACAACGGTAGTCCCCCACCAATTCAATTTTTTCCCCAATCATTGAACTGCTGTACGGATTTTTAACTCGGTTTCTAACACAACTATACCTAAAATTAAATTGTATGCCTTGTTTTGTTACAAACCAAGCTGAAAAATCCGTACACAAGTTCAATGATTAGGCAAAAAAAATTGAATTGGCGTGGAACAATTCAAAACAGGTGGCAATGGCCCTTTCAGGAGAGATTTTGTCAAAAAGCACAGGGAAGCTAGTGGCTGCGAGATATATAATATCGGAAAGGCTGCAGAAGTTATTTGCATAAGTAGTTATCGCCGTCGTTACAGCTGTTTTTAAGTCAAGCTCATACTAATGGTTAGCTTAAACTGTCAATTAATCTTAGATAAAGCTACTTCTACATCCAATTCTAGTTCTTGAAAGCCCGAATATAGTGACCAGTAGCAGGTGCTGAGTGGTTTGTTATTGGCATCCCCCCTAGTTTTGTTTGCCCAGTTATGTGTGTTTGTCTACTACCTGTATTCTCCACTTATTTTTTCTTTTATTTGTTTACATGTTGTTTGTGGGGGCAGTGTGTGAAGAGGTTTGCTCCCAAGATTACATACCAAATGGGCTTCTAACACTTGGCACCAAGCAAATATAGGGTGCTTAACCCCATTTCCCGCTTTGTCTAAGACAAGGCACAGTTAACAGCTACTGACTGGTCAGCTGTAATTAGATAGTAGCTCAGCCGCTAAAGACAGGTGATGCTCAGGACCTGGCAGTCCATCTGAAATAGAAACGGCACAAACAAAAGCATACCAAAAAAGCAGAGCTCAAATTTCAACATTTGGCAGGAAAGAGATAAGCATATTGGCTCTTTAATTACAACTTTCCATTCTTTTCGGATTTAATTTATTCATATTTTCGGTACCCTTTATTTTTTTTTAGTTTGCGAAAACAATATAGCATTACGCATAGCATTGCCAGAAAGACTTGCTTTTTGAAAAATATTTTGGAAGTTGAATTTTTAATTCTTATTTGCCAATTTGGCATTGATTCGATTTTTTCGTGATTCCGGTTGTTCAGCAAACTGAAAAGGAATGAATGCTGGACCTTGAAGGTCTTGTTGAAAGGTCCAAGGTGGGTGAGGTGTGGAATATGTCACAGGTCAGAGGTAGGGTTGTCGCGACCTCGATTTTTTCATGATTCCGGTTGTTCAACAAATTGAAAGGAATGTCAGAAGTAGGGTTGTCGAGACCTCGATTTTTTCGAGGCCTCGAACCGAAACTCGATGACTTCGACGCCTTGAGACCCGAAAAAAAAGGACTCGAAACTCGAAAACTTTCGAGTTTTCGAGTCAAAAATCTGAAATCGAGGCCTTGACTCGACAACCCTAGTCAGAAGTACAAAATTATTGTGGGAATTTTTTGCCCACCCATGTGTGTAGTTGATTGCTAACTGTTTCGTTACTCACGTGAAAACATGTGAAATTGTAAGTCCTAACAAGTCCTCGAGTCAAGGCCTTTAAAATTTCGACGCCTCGCCGACCCACAAACAATCAAAAATTGAAAATATCAAGTTAGATGTTGTATTTGTAAAAAGTGGGGTGCTATCCAGCTACGCTACACGTGTAGCACTTGTAGAAATAGTCGCAACCTGTATATAACAGTAGAAAAAAGAAAATTTACCATTTTGTTATTGTTTATTCCTATTAAGTAGAAATTATTTGTAAGTCAAACATTGACCTTAATCCCTCAAACTTGCAGTTTGTCGGTTGACATAAAACCATCACCAATTTACCGCCAACTTGCTAATGGGATTTAATCGGAGGATTTAGGTTCCAGCACCTTCCAGGCACATCCATTTACATGTAGTGTAAAAGAGCTGCTTGTTATTCTTGGCTTTATGGGAGGGCGGCCATATCCTTCCTCTTATTACTACAGCAAATTTGGCTAATCCGGCGGTGGCGGGCATTCTCGCCCTGTTTGATGTGCACCTCCCAGCCAGTAGTGCTTCTCTTTTTGCTTGTAAATGGGTTGAAGGAGCAAGGTTGAAGCAGCTGGAGGAGTCAAGGGCCATTTGGTTGCTGACCTGAGCGAACAGTTGTGACTATTTCTTGTGCAGTTTTGGTAATAATGTTTAGAGGAAATTTGGCGGATATTGGCGGAAGGGGAGGACTGGAGGGTTTTAATCCAATTATGGGGCTATTCTTTGGTCTTCGCATGACCTCTTTCTTTCTTCTTCCCTTCTTTTATGGCTGGCTGGGGTGTCTGCATCACCATTGTCCATATATTGCTGTTGTTGACTCTAATATTAGTTTTTGCCGGCTTTGACCATCTTAGCAACTTTTGCGAAAAATTCATCCTCATTTTAGTATTTTTTTAGTTTGCGAAGGATCACTTTATTGTAATTTTCCATTTCATGAGCTGTAAAGGTTGATTCACAGCCTGAACTTTAACTTTTTATTTTGATAGTTTTAGCGTAAGTAACGGGCGATTCCGTTGTAAGCTGTAACAGAAGTTTGTTAGTTTTTGCCAGTTCTTTGAAATAGGGCACAAATGCTTAAAAAATGTTTAAAAGTTAAAAAAAATGTAAATTTTTTTAAATGTTTAAAAAAATGTTTGAGTCCGTCTCAACGTTACTTATGTCCCGCTTACAGTGGGATGTCGAAGTAAAAATGATGTCTAAATTTTATATGAAAATTCTAAATCTGATATAGATGACCTGCACCTATTTTTGTAGTTTAGATGTAGATCATCTTATCAAATTTGGCATTTTCCATGAAAAACGTGAGATCTAAACATCACTTTACTTTGACATCGACATCCCATTGTAAGCTGGGCATAAGCAGGACATTTTCTTTACATACTTTTTTGGAAGAATTTTACGTTTTCTTTCAAAAATATTATTCTAAATTTTTGTACAGTTGATCCTGTTATAAATAAAAGTTTTTCTGCATGTCAGATTGCTAAATAGGGACTGGCTCCGAGCTAATTGATTGCTTCAGTAGATAATATTTTATTCTTAGTTATATTAAGCTTAAAACCGAGGTAATAAAGTTGAAAATCTGAAGTTACTGCTGATCGAGTCAGCAAGTTTACTCTTCTTGTTTCTAAAAAGAGTGATTTTAACTCTATCCATCCACCTGCAATCCGTCTCTATACCTACACACATTTACCCAGGTTCTACAATAATATTTGTTATAAGTTTCATGCAATGATGAAAACCTTTGTAAAGCAAACCTTACAGTTTTATCAATCAATCTCAAGCCAAATATAGCATCCCCTCCCACCATATCAAGGGTCGTAAATTACGTTTTGTTTTGGTGTGCGGCCCCAATGCTCCACAATTTATGACCAAATGTCCTTTTTTCTTATTTGCATACAGTTTTTCTATTTCAACCCAAACATTCGCATTCAAATTTTAGCCATCCAAAATTGGCCTAATTTTAGATGGGTGAGGGGCCAAGGTACTGCTAGTGCAAACAGGATGATTAAGGGCCATGACCAGAGGCATGTATACCCTCCAGCCTTAATTGGAGAGCCTGCTGCAGTGGGCTGTGTTCCTATTGGGATGAGGGTGGCCAGGAAATGAGGTTTAGGCCAGCTCTGTCCTCCTCATTTCCTTGGTTGGTATTATTGACCCTTGTGTTTGGAGGCAACCCCCCCCCCTAAATTAAGACCAATCAACTAAAGGTTGACGGCTGCCTCCTACCAATAAACCAAAATGGAAACAATGTGAAAATTGTGATTTTCTATTAAGGGGTTTTAACGCCAAACTCCTTTACACTTCGGGTTATGGAGGCGCGTAAAGACTACATGTTACATAAATCCTAAGACACTTTTAATGTTTTGATAAAGCCGTAGTATAAAAAATGTGAAATGTCGATCATTCCTTTGATCGACACTTTTTACCTCAACTTTTGAAGATTTCTTCCAGCTGTCTTTAGTCAACCTAGTCTCAAAAACCGTATGTATTCTAATTGCCGATAAAAAAAGACCAAACCATAAAGACTCTCCAAACTCTATATAACGGCGCCCATAAATAGAAGTTCAGCTTTTTCTTTTGCGGTGAACCACAGTAAACAAAGGGCATGTTCAAGGTCATTTTTCTTCAAAAGTGTCCGCTAAAAAATTTTATAATTTTTTGTACATTTTTTATATAATTTTTTAGTGATATTCAGATTATTCGATTTGTTGCGTTTCAAAATATCAGTTCTATGTTTTTTGTTATTGCCTGTAGCCCGAAATGAAAGTGCCATTGTGATTTGACATACATAACAACAAACGCACTTCATTATTGGCTAAAATGTCAACTGTTTGGGACAGGCAATACATGCAGTTTTTTGTTGAAGGGGTGCCTGAAGGCAATAAAAACTTGTCGTGCTCTACTTTTTCTTGTTTTCTGGACTGTAAACTGGGATGATGTTATCTGCACATACAAATATGTACTAAACCCCTAATTTAAATGTTGAACGTGTAGTAGTAGCAGTTGCGGTTATTGATGAAGTGCAATCAGGAATAGCAGTAGCAGCAGCTGTAGAGCAAACACGGCGGGAGAGGGCGGGAGGGTCACCAGCTTCCCTGTCCCTATTCACTACTATTTGACTTTGGTGGAAGAGGAGCACAATACAACAACAATATATTAATAATGTTTTGACACCAGACCCCTCTCCCCTAAATGTGCATAACTCTATTATAATAGCGTGGGTTATATAGAGCAGTAGGCAACTTCAATCAGCCATTGTCTCCTAACTTCTTAGTTTACCTAGTTGACCCATTGTTGAATTTATGGGGCCATAGTTAACTGTGTATCATAATATTTGTGCACAGACACGTATCCAGGGGGGGGGGGGCTAACCGGGCTTTAGCCGTCCCCCCTGAAAATTTTTATTTCCCATAACACCATAAAAGTTGAAAAAGGTAGGTAAAATGACCCGAAATTTTTTTCTGGATACGCCTCTGTTTGTGCATCCATCTGAAATTGTGCTTAGTCTCTTTCTTGTAATTTTTCTAGCCCAGGGCTTGGATTTGTACCTGTTTTTGAATACGCGCCCTCTGAATTAACCATTATTTTATTCCCGAAAAATGAATTCGATGTACCAAATTTCATGACTTGCTTCAACAGATGAGAGAGAGAGTAAAGCGTAGCCAGTTATCTTTAAAGGGCCATTGCCACCTGTTTTAAATTGTCCCCCGTCAATTCAAATTTTTTGGCGTAATCATTAAACTTCTGTACGAATTTTTCAGCTTGGTTTCTAACAAAACAAGGTCTAGGATTTAATTTTAGGTATAGTTTTGTTAGAAATCAAGTTAAAAAATCCGTATAGAAGTTCAATAATTAGAAAAAACTCAATTGGCGGGGACAACCGTTGTCGGAGACGGCAATGGCCCTTAAAAATATTAAAAAAATTCGCAGCGCTAATTTAAAAGATAGGGTGTGAATCATATAATTTTATAGTTCAAACGACAGTTCAAGCCCTGGCTAAAGATAATGTAAAGTTATAAAATTTTGGTCTTCACTTTGCTCAAAAATATTTCCCTGCGTTTTTTTTTTAATTTTGTCGATTTCTTACAGCAACTTTCTCGTACCGACAACATCAAAATGGACTGATGATTGGTTTACAAAAATTATATTGCAAGCTCTAAGTTGATCCAAGCGACATGATCCTATTCACTTCTTTACCTTCTTTTTATTCAACTTTCAAATTTTTTAGAATACATTTCCTCCATTAGCCTTCTTAAGTCCACTTTGGTGTTATTCCCCACTTTATAATAATCAACCCATTTGACCGCATCAAATTCCACTTTTCTATACTCTTTTTCACAGAGATTTTTGCCCTCTTCACTTATTCTTTTATGGCGAAGAAATGAGGGAGAAGAAGATCCTGAGAAACAAGAAGAAATAGAGTTCATCCAGGTTGCTCCTGGAAGAATCTTCCCAGGAGTCACTGGTTGTTAATTGATTGAGTCAAGCTGCTTCCTGTCTATTCTCCTGTTTCTCCTCCACTAATCATTTTTAATGCCTGCTCCATTCTTCGGACCCATCTGACCAGAACAACAACATCAAGCTGCATACAGGTGAATGGAGGGAAAGGCAACCCCTAACTTTCTTTCTCAAATCCCCTTTTGGGAATGAAAATTGTTTTTTTAATTCTCAAAAGGCCACTACTTTGTTTATACTATTTTTATTGGAATTTTTTGGCTGGTCCTGCTCTGATAAACGAAGAAATTCGAGACTATGACTGGGCAATGGACAGTCGGCTGGTTGGTCATAAGCCATCTGCCCCATTGTGGAGAGGACAAAAAATAAACATTGTCTTATGGCTTAAATGAATTGCAATTTCGGGTTTCAAATGAACAAAAAGGAAAAGCCTTTTTAACCATTTTAAAAATACTCTTTTTCCAGGATCATTCGAATTTTTATGCAACACAGTTTTTTTGTTGTTTTACGTTAGTATTTAGTTAATTAAAGAGGATAAATAGGTGATATAGGTTATTTATCAGTCATAAATTAGAGTTTTCCAAGCGATTGGATATTTCAAATGTCCTGTGAACAAACTGGGATTTTCGAAAGTTTTTTTTTGAAAAACTATGGGTTTTTACAAGTTTTTGGGATCTTTGTAGGAAAATCTCTGATTTTGTGCTCGTTTTTTTCTTGGAAATATACAAGTTTTGTTTAAAAAAAAGTTGAGATTTATAAAACCTGAGCTTTTATAAAGGCTTCAAATTTTTTGAATACACAAATTTCTTAGCTATAATTTGAATAAAAATGTGGCTAAAAAGATTTTTGGTTTAAAGTGGTATTTACAGAAAGTTATTAATATTTTTTTCGCAAAATTTCTTATTGTAAACAGTTTTTGACTTGTTCACTGCCCAATTTGTCCAAAAGCACTAGTACTGCAAATGATAATAGTGTGTTGCAAAAAAACATTCTTTTCTTTATTCCAAATATGAAATTTGATTAGCATTATTAGACCGAGAGGAACCAAAAGGCAGCAGTGTCTCCAAAGAAAGACTGCCCCTCTCTCCTTAATGGCCTAAGTATTATAATTTGGGGTTGGTGTGCTAGATGGAGTTCATGGATGGAGGGTGGATTAGACAGACACCACCACCTCTAGTGCTACTAATCACTCATTAAGTTGAATTCCACTTTTTGCTACACCCATTCCTTTTATTGCCAATAAAAATAATTGGTGCAAGCAGCAATTGGCTCACCGATTTCGAACCCAACAATTACACTTGAAGTCCAATTAGCAGGAGACCAGAACAAATATAGCCATTTTTGACGTTTTTCGCTAGTTAAAATTGTATAGCTTAAGTTTTTCTCTTGGGTGTAAGGTAAACATGGTTATTTTAGTATTCATAATTTTTTTTTTATTAAATTCACTTGGGAAATTTAAAACGTTTTTTGGAATTGCTTTTTAAATTTTTTGAATTGAAATTTTGAATATATATATCTTTTAAGCTTTTAAATATGTATAGATATACAACACCCTTTTTTAAAATATATTATTGAAGTTCGGTTGTTTAAAAATGTTTAGAAAGTCTATAAACCTTTTTTATTGTGAAATTGTAAAATTGAAACTTAGTGATGAGAGAGGAGACCCTTTTCTACAGAATGGCATATAACATTATGCCACAAGTATTTCACATTGACACAAATTTTCATGAACAAAAAACGAACATATGGCTCAAATATACACAACATGAAACTTTTGAAAAACTACTGACAAAATCGGAATTTAGCATTTTTCCATTTGTGTGACCACACTTAAAAAGTGTCAGACTTTAGGTGGGAACGAACTTGAGATGATGCCACTATAAGGTGGGCTATTGTATTTTTTATTACGTTTTTATTTTATCGCTTCTAGTGTTGTCGAATCTAATACATTAATCTGAATAATTTTGTTCGATATTCGGTATTTTTCTCAATACCAGATCGAATATTCGATCCAAAAATTTTGAATAGTCGACAACCGGAATCTTTTTTGACTTGTTTAACTTTTTCATAGACTACTTTCCCATGTTGGAAATGTTGTTTTTCGCAGTAACTTTTGGCCAGTCACTAGCAGTTGATCTATAACAAAGATTAGACTGTGTGATTGGCAAGTGGATTTGTATATATTTACATTCTGAGCAATAGTACCTCAAGCTTACTCACACCCCTCTAGCATTCATTGTTGTGTGTATGTATCTATTCCACCCAACACCCCTTTTTTATTCGGTGAAACTTTTTGGAGCGCGACGGCCCTTTTTATGCTGCTACATTTGCCTTTACAAATTGCGCACATGTTTCCTCATTCTTTTCAATGGGAATCAACTCAAAAAAGATCTTCCACTGGAGACTTTTTATAGGATGTAAATGTAAAAATGGTTTTTATCCTTTTTACGAAACATTCTTGTTTATCCGATTTTATTTAAATTAAATGTTAAGTTAAGCCAGTTTATTAAATAAAAAATCCTCTTGCCTTTTTTTCTTTGGTCGTCATGGTTAAAAAAGCAGCGCCATCGCCAGCACTTAAAACAGCCGGTTTTTAAAATACATCCTGAGAAAGCCCCGGTGCAATTATGAACACTGGGTTTTTTTTATAAATTTTCTTACGAGGGAGGGACCCTGACTGTGACGTGGGGAACTTCGATGAAAAATTCTTTTCTGCGTATTTTTGTAGAGCGAGCCCAAATTCCTGAAAAATCTGGCTCCTCAGCTCTGAAGGTACACAAAATGTGGTACAAGGGTCACTCAAAGTTCTAAAAACACCATGATACCTCTATCATGGTTTTTTTATAACTGACCCTTGGCCCATGGTCATTTCTAAAATTGCGATGACCAGCAAATATTTTCCAATGATTTTAATTGTCCGAACTATATCTTTTATAGAAAGCTAAACAGAATATATGTTTTTGTCGGAAATATTCATTTTTATCTATCGGCTATAAATTACATTCATGACCAATAAAGGAGGCGGGACATATCATTGTTTTTGTAGCCTTGATTCACCCAAGAAATGCATTAAAAGACTCCTCCCATTCACCTTTATAGTTCACTGATACCTGCTGTTCCTTGTTCCTGTTTTGACTTACAAAACTTTATATTTCATTATTTTTTTGCTTGCATCTATAAATTTGTGTTGCTAATTTGTTTACTTGCCCTTGTTTCTGCCTCCTTTGCTGGTGTCATATATATATGTATGGGATGAGGGGAGGCTAATAGAGGGTGACGGTGCAGGGCACAAACAAGGCCTTTACTAATAGCCCCATCACCCATAAAACTGGTTGTAATGAGCAAGTGTGAAACAAGGATGGCACACATCTATGCCTCATCCATGGCTAATTTCTTTTGAAATCACCTTTTTCGGATATACATCAAAGATTTTTAGATTTTGAGGATGACATTGCTGGGATTTAAAAAATTTTAAATAATTTATCATACCCTGGTTTTTTTGCAATTCACCAATCGATTTTTCTCGCCGAGAATATTTTTTAAGCATATAATGTCAAAAACACGATTTTCGCTTGGTCTCCTTGTGGTTTGGGTCCTTGTCTGTGGATGGTCTCTGGATGGGCAAAATCCAAACACGATGAGAGCATTCAAAAATCGTGTTTTCGATATTCTACACAAAAAAATATTGTCAGCGAGGAAAATTGATTAGCAAAAGTCGAATTTCGAAAATCGCTCTTTATAAAAAGTTACGGTCGTTTTAAAAAGCTAAAATGTCTTGATAGACCCTGTACTTACCAATAACAATTCTTTAAAATTTTTATTTTTTCTAAATTTCGGCAGGAGTGTTACGGAAAATTTTTCAGAAAAAATACATTTCCAAAAAAGGGTTTTTTACCATAAGGGCCCAAAAAGTAACTTTTTTTTAAACATAATCCTCACCCTCAGTATTTCGGTTAAAAATATCTGTTAGCAATTAGTTGACTATATTTTTCATTTAAGTTTGCTTTAATTGCTCTTTTTCACACTCACACACTCCGCAAAGCTTGAGCAGTAGTCTTATTGAAGTGTGGGCAGACTTAAGTGGTGGTGGGGTATGATGGCATGAAGGGGCACTGGCCACAAGCCATCCAATTCAATTTCTGATATTAACAGCTAGCTTCCCTGCCAAAACAGCGGCAGTAAGGCATTATTAAAAATTGACTTTGAGTCCTTGGCCTTGTTTTTTCTGCTTGCTTCCTGCCAAATATTAATCTAATCTGGCCTGCTTTACACTCCTCATTGCACAATTTGTATATATGTGTATTTGGAGACATGTCCACTCTTCAATCAATGTTGTTTAGGCACATTTGATTGACAAATTGCCCCTTGCCCCCTTATCCCCCCAATAATCGATCATGATCTTCACACCCTTCCCCACCAACCACTAATTATTGTAAGTAAGATAATAATAATTGTAATTGTTGCTACCTACTCAACTAGGCAAATTTGCTGCTGCATACATTTTTGAACATATCCGAAATGGGTACTTTCTGAGCAGTGCTGGGTAATTTTTCAAATTTTAGCCCCGTTTTAGGCTCCGAGCTTTTCCAAATTTCACTATAGCTCTTTTTAACATTTTTTTCTGGCTCTGGCTACGGATCGTGCCGGAGACTTACCTTTCACTAGTTTTTAACTAGGAATTAAAAAAATTGAGCATAGAAAGTATGGAGTTCATACGAAAAATACTCTACTTTTAAATAGGCAACTTGTTTTTATGTCAAGTTTTTAAATTTGACTGAATCGATCAACTTGCTCCAGCATTTTTTAGTACAGTCTACTCTCGATGAACCTGCATCCTTGGGCCAAGCCTGGGGTGCATATTTTAAAAGGTTTATTGAAAGTAAGCTCTGCAAAATTTACTTGCCGACCGGCCAAATAGGGCTTTTTCACAGTGCCGGTTTGTCGAGGTGTCGGTTCATGGAGAGTAGGCTAAATTTTTGTTTGGTCACCCATGTGGTTTGAGTCCTGGTCTTCGGATAGCTTTTGTATAGGCAAGACCCAAATCACAGGGGAATGGACTAACTGAGTCATTTTTATTTATTATAACTCATGATTTGAGATTGCAGCTTTGATAGAACTTGCTGAACTTTTTTGAAAATATTTATGATTAATCATATTAATTCAGTGCTTAGTGGAGGATGCCAAATGTATCTGAAGTTGGTCCATCATCTATTCTGCCCCACTTTAGCGCATAGACCAAATAGAAATACTATTTTCTTTTTTATTCCATTTTTACTATTTATTGTTATTATTAGCAATGAGCTTGTGCTGCAAACCTCCGTCGCTGCTATTACCGCCTCCAGGAATGGAGCAACTAATAGACTGGTGGCTACTTTTCACTCAGCCACACCAATCAACAATGTCCAGGTGGTCGGACAATCAGAATGGAAAATTCACAAAGATAGGGTCAGTGCCAGTTAATTTGACTTTTGCGTTTTGATGACTGGAGTTTTCAGGTGTTTGTTGGAGCTGTGAACCACTTGTATTCTTTAAGTCTTCAAAATTTGAGTTTGTTAGAGGATGCTATTACTGGCCCTGTCATGGACTCGCCTTACTGCAATTCGGACCTCAGTTCTTGTATCGGGCCTTTAGGCAGAGGGTAAGCTAGATATTGGAGGCTTTGGATCAGGGTTGGGACGGAAGAGTAAAAAAGTCGGAACAAAAAGTCGGAGCTGGAAGTAAAGCAATTAAAAACCGAAATTCAGAAATCGGAAGAAATTTAAAAAAAAATTAAGTTAAATATTTTCTTGAAAAATTTCCGAAACTGTCCTATTTTTTGGCAAACGAAAAAATTGCTGGCAATCGAAATTCCGTCCCATTCCTGCTTTTGATTGACCTTAGAGTATTCGAAAGCTCCCCTTTCCAGATCAATAAAAGAGACCAACAACCACAACAAGATCCTGCACTACATCGCCCAACCAAATCGCACTAGCAAACCAGGTGTTCTCCTTATTTGTGGCTCCACTCGGCAAGGCGTATGTCAGTTGCGTCAATCCCACCATCTAAATCAGCAAGCCAACCACCCTAACTTTGTTGGTTTCCAACACACCAGTGTAGCTGCTAACTCCCCTAATGCATCCACCCTGTCGTTGGTGGACCAAGGTGGGGAGCGATTGTATGTGGCTGCTTCGATCTTGCCCCACCAACATCTGCACGCCTACAGAGATTCCTTTCCCGCAGTCAGCACCAGGCTTGGGCCTGCCGGTTTGCTCCCTATAAATTCAGGGAGCATAGAGGGTGAGGCAGCAGTCTACGTTAGACAACCATTTCAAGTGGAGTATGTGGCTGGATTCAGCCATGAGAGATACATGTATTGGGCTAGTGTGCAGCACAAGTATGTCCAGCAAACACAACACGTCTCCAATCCTTCACTCACCAATCCACTAGTCTCCAAGCTGATCAGGGTGTGTGAAGATGATACTACGTGAGTGATATTGAGCTATATTCCATGACTGGGAGAACATTTGGGTTGTTTTAAATGTGAGATACTAGTACTAGGTGGTTTGGGAACCGCTCCCATGGCAATAAGTATATATGTAAGACACTGCTAATTAAGTGTGTGCTTGTTCGAGAAGCTGCACAAAGATGTGTTATGCAAGATATAGAAAGCAAAGATTTTGTACAAATAAATAAATGTTCAGTAAGTAAGAGAGAGCTCCAAGGCACCCATTTTGTGGCAGGAAGACAAATACGAAGTAAATGCCTTAACGCCACTAGGAATCGAACTTATGACATTTATTACCTTTTTGTATTAATTGCCAAAATTAGGAATTCTGTAGCACTGAGATTAACAATGTTTCTTTTTAAATCTGAATTTTTTCAAAAAAAAAGTTGTAGACTAATTAGAGACTTATTTAGCTACATGTCATACAGCGAGATAGAGTTGCAGTGCCGTTCTGGTAGTGGCGACAACACCAACTTCAATGTGCTGAAAGCCCTAGTGTTGCTTCGAGATGACCTGGTAGGAGTTTTCAGTGACGGGGATGGCAAGCAGTCAGCCATCTGCATTTTCAACATGCCCAAGATCAGGCTCACCTTTTGGTACAACATAGACAGATGCAGGGCTGGCACGGACACTATTGGATTGCCTCACATTGGCAGAGACTCCAAGTGCATCAATGTTAGTGCCCTTTCAACATTCAAATCTGATACAGTTAACCCTCAATATAAGCTCAGGGTTATATTTAAAATTGGCCATAGAATACTGAATTTTGGCCATAGAATATTTAATTTTCGCCATAGATTTGTGTTGGCCATAGAATACTGAAAATTATATGCGAGTATTTTCAGAGAATACTAAAATGTCTTTATTAGTGACGAAGAGTTTAATGCTAGTTATAAAAACTCAAAAAAATTACTATGTGGGTAAAAAACTGACTTTAGGAAACAAAAGTGAGGATAAGTCAAAAATTTTCATTTACATTTACCTTCGTATCGTGAAGGCGTAAGTGTAAATGTAAATGTAAGTGTAAATGTTTTGGTATTGTGAAGACCCCTCACATTTACACTTACACTTACACTTACAATTGTGATAGAGCCATAAAGCAAAATCACGAGATTTTGTAAAAACGATCGCCAAAAGCGGACTCTTTGATATATTTCGGACTAAGTTGACGAACCACATTTGGCTAAATATGTCAAAAATTGGGATGAAGAATTTCGGCGGACATGCACCGAACCTATAACACGAACTTTTCGGGCGGGCTTACATCGAGGCCTCTAGATTATTTTACCATTTTTTGCATTTAAAATAGTCATTTTTCTTAGTCAAAATTGACCTTTGGCGGAACCTATTGATTGTTTCCCACCAGAAATTAGCATTGACTTAAGTCCACCCACCAGAATACTAACGACTATTGTGGTTCTGGGAGAATGACCTCTAGTAAATGGGCATGCCATTAAGCCAACCAATTGTTTTTCTCCTCTTAAAAGTTAAGGTGTGAAAAGGAAATAGGATTAATTGCCCCTAAACACCCAAACAACACTGATGGGTCCCATAAATAAAAAAAAATTAATGCAAAACCGGAAATAAAAAATGTTTTTATGGATAAATGTATCAATTGCAGAAGTCTCATTTGCCATTGTCGGAGGACACTTGTCAATTGGGGTGGGTGGCACTATAGAAGCCAGTCAACTGGCTGCTCAACAATATCCGGATCGAGTGCTAACATCTCTGGACGCTAGAATAGTGGATGACAAACATGCTTTGCTTATTGCTGGCACCAACCAAGGCCAGATACTCCAGGTGAATTTGTTTGTTAAGCTATAGATGACTGGAAAAACTACCGTATTAACTATCTTGAAGGGTCGTGGTTTTTTAACTATTTTTGAATTGGCAAGGTTTTTTTACTCCAAAAAAATATTTAAAAAATATTCTTAAAAAAAATATTTTTGATTGCATCTGAAAATTTTCCAAAATTTCGAATTAAAATTCAAAAGTTTTAAATCATCAGCTAGCTGAGCCCAAGGCTACTTTACAATTCCAGATCGAACGAATTAGTCGACTTTTACTGAACTATAACTAGTTGATAAGTATTTGAGATTTTCCTGTAGCAAGACATGAAATTTTAATTTTAAATGCAAATAAAAAATAATAATAAAAAAATCATTTTGAGAAGTTTCAAAGTAAAAAGTGTCCCCCGCCAATTCAAATTTCGGAAATGCCGCTGCATTCAAGAATCATGGTCTTGGAGCTTTCGCAATCACATGCAATTTTTTTATCTCGATTTGTTCAAGAATATTTCGCCATTCTGGCGTAATTTTACCTTTTTCTATACAAATGAATTTATGAGTAGCAGCAGCAAGACACAATATCTTGAATCTGTAGGCTGGATAATGATTTACAGCCAAGTGGCGCACTCCCTTACATACCCTAGCTGCCTTCAACCACATTAATATAGTAGACGAGGTGGATAAGACAGTTGACATTGAGAATGGAAGAGGGAGGGTGCCAGATTTATTAGGTGATAAACAACAAATAAATTCTGCAAATCCCGGCCAGCCAGCAAAAATGACCAGGCAGCAGTAGAGGATTAAACACAAAAGGGCTAGGGATTATTTAGAAGGCAAGTGACCAGCTAAGTGATGACGATGGATTAACAACCTTAGTGGTTGTGTGTGAACAAAAATCATTGCCACTTTCTTGCTTAATCCACTCATTTAAATGACAGAGCTTGTTGGAGAAGGGGACCGAGAATATCAATAATGATAAAAAAATACACATACAATTTTTCGGTTTGTACTTAAGCCTTCAACCACGTAAGATCAAAATTTAAAAATAAAGGAAATTTGGTCGAAAAGTGCCATTTTATGCAGTTCTTATAGCGTTTTGAGTACAGTCGACTCTCGATAAACCGTCACCCCAAAAGTTCGTTCCCGCCTAGGGTCCGAAACTTTTCTTGGCTCAATTTTTTATTTCTTTTGCCAAACTGATTTATCAGTCTAGTCCAAAATATTGCAAGGATTCTTATTTTGCCGATCGTTTCTCAAAAAAATAAAATTTTGACCATTAAGATCCGCGCCTCTCGATAAGCCGTCACCCTATTTCAAAAATAGAGTGACGGCTTATCGAGAGGCGCGGATCTTAATGGTCAAAATTTTATTTTTTTGAGAAACGATCGGCAAAATAAGAATCCTTGCAATATTTTGGACTAGACTGATAAATCAGTTTTGGCAAAAGAAATAAAAATTGAGCCAAGAAAAGTTTCGGACCCTAGGCGGGAACGAACTTTTGGGGTGACGGTTTATCGAGAGTCGACTGTACCGAAATAAAGATTTTGACGTGAAATTTAAATAAACTCCATTTTAAACCCAATAAATGGGGGCTTTATTTATTTTTTAGTTCGGGAAACATGTATTAGATAATCCTACCGTAAATTCTCTAATAGCTCTATATGTCAAGTTATTTTCGAATCACCCTCTGGGGTGCGAGTTATTAGAGACTGTCGAACTATTGGAGACTGTGGAGCTATTAAAGCATTTATTGTAACTTAAGCTAGCCCACGCTGGCTAAGCCAATAAAACAGGGCCCAGAAAATGGAGACTTAGGTTATTAATACTGATGTCAAACTAGCACAAAATTGGGCACTAGTGCCCTGTTGATTTTTTTCGGCGTAGCTGCAGGTTAGGCCAGCGTATGTTAGGATAGACTCAAAGATAAATTTCTTATTTTTTTGTCCTAATATACTCTGCTTTACCCTGCGCCTAAGCCGAAAAATCAACAGGGGGACCAAGGCAAAATAAGAGAGCAACGGCAATAGTGCCGAAAATAGAACGTTTAACGAAATTGCTGATCACTGCTTTTTCGTAAAGATTATTTTCTATACCCTTTTTTACTTTCAAATTGTTCAGATGGAAATGAGTGGAAATCAACACAATCGTCGACTTGACCAGTACGCCGACTACAAAATCGGTTCAGGCACCGTAGAAAAGGTCCAATTCTTGGACCAAAAACACTTCTTGGTAGTCAATGGCAATGAGGTAGGCTATACTTCAATTTATACAAAAGTCAGTCAAAGATGTATATCTAAATAAATAGTAAAAACGAAGGAATTGAAGCGTGTCGTAAATTATCCAAGTCTTATCTCGCCTTCTTTTTCGCTGATGGATTTATGTGGGGGCTAAAAGTGAGGTCTTTTTCTTTCTTTTCAAGGTGGGTGAGTATTGGCAAATGGGGTATTTTCTTCTTGATAGACAAAGAAAACATCTCCCGCAGTTGGGAATGACCACTCTTTCTGTTTGCCGCTATCAACACAAAGAGACCGCCATAGCAGACACAAGGGCCAGATAGATATATAAAGGGAGGAGGAGGTGGCAATGCATGCTATAATGAGATAATAATGATGACTGTACAAGCTAACCCAACTGACTTATATAGCTTAGTTTAAAACTGCAAAAATCTGGTTTTTATTCGTGACGCAAACCATTATTTTAAAATATGTTTGGTCATACATCGGGCCAAACTTAAAAGGTTTCCATTATAAAAATTGTCGATTGATTAACCAGTGATAAGGAAATGGAGTTTTCGGGCTCGGAAGTTTTCGAAATTTCACTCGGACCGTTGAAGCGAAAGAATTTTTTAGGGTGGATTGAGTGTACATTATGGGATAAGGCTGATTTGCCGTCGCGGTATTCGCCGTCGGCTGGATTCGCCGTCAACTTAATTTGCCGTCGCAAAACGTGAACTCGGGCGAAAAACATGATTTTGACAAAACAAACATGTTGGACGTAATCATGGAGCGCTTTTGGGATACGTAGACAAGCTTAGAAATAACCAGAGAATAGAGATGGGACTGCAAGTGAACAAAATTGAAAGTAAACTGGCTTATCCATTCTACCAAAGATGTCAATTTTTTGAGCTTCCTAACCAAACTGAAATAATCAACTAGATCAGTGTATAAAAAGATGGCAAAAAACGTTTTAAAAATTTACGGTCGTTTTAAAACTCTAAAATTTCTTGGAACATCCTGCATTTGATAATAAATCAAAATTGGCTTAAAGTCATATTAAAAAATCGAATTCAGATGAAATTCTGATAGGATTTTAAATTTTAATAACGAAACAACCGTTATATACTTGCAGTTGTCTATGCTCAAAGTGTCTATGTGTAATGCACCAGCAGATGGCGTGTCTTCATGGCCAGTCAACAGTAGTGCAACATGTGAAACCTGCATAGCCAGCAAAGACCCCTTGTGCGGCTGGTGTTTGCATGAGGTAATACTGCTGTTCTCAACCCACAGCTAACCAAATTTAAAAAAAATTGCAGGGTATATGCCTCAGACAGAGCGAATGCCAAAGCAGTTTGCTGAAGAAGTGCCCGGAAGCGGTGGGAGCCATTCAGCCCCAAAACATTTCTATTAATGCAGTGGCTAGCCATCAAGTGTTTGTACCCATAAAGAATCTGCCAGCTCCTATTGATGCAAACAAGCCTTATGAATGCTTTTTCGGTGCCTTCAAGCAGCTCCTGCAAGCTGGTCATCCGGTGGATTAAATTGCCCTCTGCCACCACTCAACCAACGACCAACCATACAATTGAATAGCAATCAGGTGGAGGTAACTCTGGCTATCAGAAGTGCTTCCTCCAGAGCTAGTATTTTGACACACCCTTTCATCTTCTACAATTGTGCTATCTTTTCTGTGTAAGTTTTTGAAAAAATATACAGTTGCCTCTCGATATCCCTTTTGAAAAAGGTTGTAACTGAAATGAGCCCTCAAAGGTCTGAAATGAGCCCTCAAAGGTCTGAATTTCACCCTCAAATTACTAAATGATAAATGTTATTTTGCCATTTTTCTTCGAATTTTTGCTACAATTTTTTAAAATTTGGATCTTGAATTTCTAATGAGCTATCGAGCTCGGCTGAATTGATTTCACTAGTACAAGTTTAGAGGTTTAAAAAAATTGACGTTTTTAAAGTCTCAACATTCTTTTGGTCTCGATATTTTTAAAATCGTTCATAAGAGCTTGATGGTGCGTAGTCGTTTGGCGGTTGGCGTGACAAATGTCACAAAACCGCCAAACGTCTTAACAAAACGCCAAACTTTTAAAATTTGAATTTCATTATTGTTTTTTGTGCGGTCGTGTGTTCTTTTACTGTGTGTGTGTTCTCATAATATTTTCCCCGATATCCCCGATAGATTCTTACAACTTTGTAAGGCTTTTTGTCATTCTTTACCTTGTGTTGTTCATTTGTTCATCTTGCTTTCTTAAGATGGAGGACTTCAAGTGGACTAACGCCGACGTGACCGGAAATCTCTTGCAACTCAAAAATAAGAAAGCTACGATAGAAGATGTGGCCAGCTTCTTAAAGCAGCAATACAACAAAACATGCGCTGCAAAGACCATCTACCGCCACATGTCTAAAGAAATCACCATTGATCCATACCTCAGCGATGGAATTGTCGTGTAAGATTTAACATTCCCCCTAACGTATTTCTGTTTACGTTTATTCTAGGCCGCTGCAAACAAAATATGCAAATGAAATGCTAGCTATCAAAGAAGGGTCTAATTATCGTGTCTACAAGAAGCACAAGGATATCTTTGAATGTATTGACTGCTTCCAGTACTTTTTTCGATTTTCAGCTTGTTAACTTACATATTTTTACATATTTTCAGTGCCAAAATTCGTTCGGCTCCGCTTCCTACGATCAAACAAGTGCAGGGCCGTTACATGCTCAACAAAGGAGTTCACGCCGAAGAATGTCGCCTCCATCCAATCAACAAGCTCATCGCAAGGGACATCGACCGTGTGATGCCAGAAGAAGCCGAAGCAAATGCACTGATGAGGCCACAGGAGGCGCATGAAAGAGGACAACAGCACGCCCTTAAGGCACGTTCACAATAGCGCTCAGAACCACAGCCACACCAGCACCCACACCCACACCCACACTCTTTATGTGAACAATCAAATCTCACACCCGCACCCACACTCGCACTCATAACTTTTGACTATTAAAATTTACTATCGCCGAAGGAAGATGGCAGCAACTAATGTCTTGGATATTCATTATTTTGTTCACAATAAACCTTTTAGGTAAAAACATTGGAGCGGAGATCGTCTCGGTGTGCAGGCAGGCCAACCCAATAATTGATGTTTACAGAGCCAAGTTTTCTGAGATTACGTAACTTTTTTACTCATTCTTTTAATTCCTAACCCTCTACCATGAATTTCTAGGCCTCGCTCCGTTAACAATGCCATGCAAAATCTGGTGCGAATGGATGACAGGGTCGTAAGTTGTTGCTCATCTGTGTGCTTGTAGGCAAATCTGTAAAATGTCCGCTTAGGTAAACGCCGTGGACTGCAGGACAGAGCTGGACCTAAGGATAGGGGCAGCATTCACTCGTCTTCAAACCCTGCACGTAATATTTTCAAGCGGCAATAACGGTTTTTGAACATTCCGAAATGTTTAGCTCCAAAGCATTTCGCAAATATTCTGGATGGAGTAATCAGCTATGGAAGTTGTGAGTTACTTTTATTGTAGCATGTTACAAGTAGATTGCGAATCCAGCAGAATCTCGTTAAGCGGTAGCCCAGGCTGAAAAACATCTGCTTATCAAAAGCCGACGGAATTTGGTTTGACTGTGTGAGTCTGAAATGGAGGTGGGACACGAGTGGTTTAAAACATGGTTCACTTTTTATTAAACCAGACCAAGAACAGTAATAGCAGGAAAGGGGTTTCTGAACCTATGCTAGATACCTTTGCGAGAGTTTCTTTCTGTTAGGCTGCCTTACCTGCAGTCCCATCTCGATCTCTCACCTCATATATTTGTGGGAGCCACTGTCTCTGGCCTCCAGCTCCTACCTAGCCTAATTTTACAAATCTTATATCTTTAGGTCAGTTTCCAACACTGGGATTTGTGGTCGAACGCTACAAGGTTTGATTTTGTCGGGTTGTCTAGATTAGTAACTCTATGTTGCAGGCCATCAAAAGCTTTGTCTCTGAGCAGGTTCTTTTTGAAGAGAAACTTCAGCTCTCTTACCTCTTTCTATTACAGTTCTGGAAGTTAGTGGGCAAAGATCTCAACAACAAATTTGACTTTACTTGGGAACGGGTCAGACTCTTTGACATGGACGCCACCAGGGTGAATACTGCTATGCTGAGATCAAGTTTGACATTCTGAATTCAGGCTATCCATGAACTCTGCAAAGAAGCAAAGCAAGCCAAAGTCGTACTCGTAGACAAGCACCCCAAGTCCAAGTGGAGACCTCAGCGTTGGACACTATTGAAACTATTACCAGTGCAGCCACTTCGACGTTGTAAGCCGAATCATCAAGTAATGAAAAATTGAGACTTCAGAAATGCTTGTTATCCAACCCTTGTTTACGAGTTGTTATTATTTTGAGGCTGAATAAATGTTTTTAGCCAAGCCTTCACCGTCTTATCTGAATTTCCTTTAACATGGGAAAGGCTGTGCGCACTAAACTGTGCGTTTTGTGCGGAATTCATCATGGCCATCATGCCCAGCGTGAAATTCCGCACAAACGCATGGTTAGTACGCACGGCCTTTCCCGTGTTAATGGTGCCGACATTTGTTATTTTTTGTGTTCATCGGCTGTCCGCCGTTCAGTCGGAGCCCACCATTTACTCGGCTGACGGAGTAATCACCGCGATTGTTCAGTGTCACTAAGATATCTAGAGAAATTACAGTGTATCTAAGTGAGAGTTTAATTATCAGTAGTTCCGAGGCGCACGACGTTAAAGTGAAAAAATAAAGTTAGCTAATTAGTCAAACACTGAAAATGACAGTGAGAATAGCAGAATACAGGTAATAAGTAAGGATTCTGATGTCGAAATTAAATTCCCTCAAACACGTTTACCCTAAGTGTTAAAAATGAAAAAGTCGTTGTTACCAGCCCAATTCGAGCCCTATTACTGATAAGGAATGAATTAAATGGGGATGTATTTAATTAGGGCCGATGAGAATTGCCGGTATAAAAAAACCCACAAACCTTCACAATACCCAAAAATGAGACTTTGAGAAAAAACGAGAGAGCAAAAATAGCAAAAAACACACCGACCGCACAAAAAACAAAAATGAAATTCAATTTCAAAAGCTTGGCGTTTTGTTAAGACGTTTGGCGGTTTTTGTGACATTTGTCACGCCAACCGCCAAACGCCCCTATGCCGAGCTTGATAGCTCATTAGAAAGCGAAAAATCAGGGCTATATATTAATTGTAACAAAAATTTAAAAATGCCAATATATAATTTGAGGGCAGAATCCAGTGATTTGAGGGTTAAATTCAGACCTTTGAAGACGTTTTGAAAAATTCCGCGGTGTTATATGATCTATAATCGTCTTGTCAACCAAAATCACAAAAAAATAGGGCTTAAAAAGTCCAAATAAAACTATATTATGATCTTATTAGCAAACTACATGATGGGTACCACAATTTCAGGTGCTCAATGTGTACCACCTCGAAATGGCCATGCAAATGGTGTTCTGCGGACCACAAATGCCTCAATACTAGAGAAGAAGGCAAGGAAACATGTTCCTCATCTGTAAGCTATTCCATTGAGCTTTCAAATTATAATATTGAGTATTTTTATAGAATGAATCGAGCAAATGTGCCAAAATAGACAGTCAATCCACACCCGAAATACTTATTGCTGACTCTACAAATGCATCCGTTTCATTTGGAGTGTTGAATATGGAAGAAAGTCGGATAAAAATGAGTGACAATGCTGGCTTATACTGCACTATTCTGCCATCCACTTCCTCATATTTTGGAGCAATGGACGACAGCATTGGCAATTCACGGGCTCAGCGTGGCATTAAGGTGCAAGTGGCTGCAGTGCTACAAGACGACAGGGTCCACTGCTCATCTGCCTTCTTCAACTATTCTGCAGCACAACCATATCAGAATTACACGCTGGAGTTGGCTATGGGTAGGGAGATGATTGACAAAACATCAGGTGGGTTGTTTTGTAGAACTAAGCCCAAAATTATCTTTTTATTTTAAAGGGCATGCCGGCCCTATCCCTCAATAGGAAGGGTTTTGCCTTACAACCACCCTCCCCCCCCCCTCCCTGTTGTTGTTTTTTGTGAGTTTTTAGGCTAAGGCTCAGGCAAAAGTAGGCCAGCGTATGTTAGGACGAACTTAAACATTATTCTAAAATACGTTTGAGTCCGTCCTAAAATACGCTGGCCAACTCTTGCCTAAGCCTAAAGCCTGAAAAATCCCAAAAAACAACAGGGGCACCAAGGCGAAAAAACCCCTATTGAGGGATAGGGCCGGGCATGCCAAACTTGGTTAATAATTTATATTTAGTAACAGTGTATAAATGTTCTGAATGGCTTCTGACTGCTCCCAGTGCCTGTCTCTCGATCCTAAATGGCGATGCTCATGGTGTGAGGGAAGGTGTCAGTACCATAGTCATTCCAAATGCCTTGCCAAATCTTCATCCAACAATGCAGATGTGTTGTGCCCAACCTTTCATTGAATCTGTTAGTTTCGATTCTACTTTAAAATCTCATAGTCATTTAAGGCAACTGAAGTTGCTTGACAGTGCTCTTTTGTCTATTTCCAATTACCGTATTTCCTGTAATAAGGCGGCATGCCGCCTTTTTTTCAAACCCCTGAAAATCCGAAAAATTCGAATTCAATCTCGAGATTTTCGGGTGCTCAACCAAAATCTAAAAATTAGAATCAGTAGAGCTCGTGGGAGTTAGAAAACGCATCAAACAGATAACCAAAATATTTACTCTGCTTCGAGATATAGACCCTCGAAGTTGAGGGTGCCGCCTTATTAGAGGGTGCCGCCTTATTACAGGAATACGGTATCTTGACCCTACTTGGATATACCCTCCCCCCAAATCAACTTTTTTAAAAGTGTTTCAAAACACCTTATATCGACCTAAAATGGCCTCAGAAGTTCAAAAAAGACATTAATTTTAACTTCTGGTCAATAAAAATCGAGTTTTGGGCACTTTTAAATTTTGACTTTTTACCTGTTTTACCATGTTTTGGTCACTGGAGCTGGGCAAAAATAGTCTCTAAATGCATTTTTGTTCAAGAGTCTTGCTCGGAATTATGTCTAAGGTAAGTGAGTGCGCGCATCTCTAACTCTCAAGCTCCCTGCGCTCCCGAAGGAGGCGCAGGGGCTTGGTTGCTTGGGGTTGAGATGCGCACACCCACATACCTTAGACGCAAATCACTCGAAAGTGACTCTGGATGCATAAAAATGTATGCATACCTGAGTTTATTTATGCGGTAGGCCCAGTCAACAAAACTATGTTCAACATCTTCTTTTTCACACTAAATTGGCCCATTTTTGGTCTATTTCCACCCAAATACAGCCCTAAGTCCCTTTAAAAATGGTCAAAAAAAGTAATTTTGGGTGGTCCCAAAACTCAGTTTTTTATTGACCAGAACTCAAAAATAATGCTTTTTTGAACTCCTGAGGCCATTTTAAGTCGATATAGGGTGTTTGGAAACACTTTGAAAAAAGTTGATTTGGGGGGGGGTATATCCAAGTAGCGCCGGTATCTTTTGTGTCATTTCAAAAATTTACAAATATTCGAAACCGGATTTCGGCAGACGAAAGAGTGCTATTTTAGTTGCATTTTAAAAAATACAGTAATTTGACATCGAAAAAAATTATTAAAATTCAAATTTGAAGATGCAGCCGCAGTCGGGCCAATAGAAGGAGGCACTCTAGTTGAAATCAAGGGAAAGACTTAGGTTCGCGCATTCAAGATGTTCAAGACAGAGTCTTAGTTGGCGGTTCCAAATGCAAAGTTGTTGACTATGAAGTCTCCAAGAAGTGAGTTATTACATACAGTCGAAATTCGTTATAACGCGTTTCTGGGGACCGGGCATGTTACCGGGTTCGACACCTTTTTGACATCCATTTTTTCAAGCTTCTACCAGTTCTGTTTTGACAATCTGGTCCCAAATATTGAAAGGATTCCGATTTGCCGATCATTTTTTGGAGATACAAAATTTTATTCTCTAAAAAAGCAAAAACTCATTTAAAAAACAAGATTTTTGTTAAATCGAGTTACGTTATATGGAGTTTTTCCTTTTTTTTAATTTTTTTTTTTAATTTTCGTGAAACGATCGGCAAAATCAGAATCCTCGCGATATTTAGACCTGACTGAAAAAACAGAACTTGAAAAAAATTTCAAAAATCAGGTTGAAAAAAGTGTCGGACACAAGGCCGGAACGAACTTCTGACCTTAAATTTACATCGAGCGTCTTATAACGAGTTTTGACTGTATATAAGTGGATAAAATCCTTTAATTTATTCATTTTTGGAGCTTTTCATCAAAAGTTTTTGATAGATAATAGTTAGCCAAGATTCGAGGCTACATTTTGGGTATTAATTACTCTTGAATTAAATTATATCTTTAAAAAACTGACAAAATTAGCAATTGTAATCACGATTTCCTGTCAGGAATGATACTTATTTTTGTTTACAGAATCAGCTGCATAATAGAAAGAGGCAGTGGTCATGGACCTGCACGCATAACCATCGGAAGAACTGGTAAAAGAGTAGTAGAATCAGCCAACACTCAGCACTTTCACTTCCAAGACCCCTTGCCGAAATCCATCTATCCAGTGTTTGGACCGATAGCTGGAGGCACCCGATTGGCAATTCATGGAGACCACTTGAGTATTGGCAGCAATATTTCAGTGCATCTGGACAATTTGCCTTGCCAAGTGGTCAGGGACGAGGAAGCGGAGGAAAACAGTGGACAGATCACTTGCATTACCTCACCCAGTACTAGCCCTATACCATCACTGCTATTCGAGTTCAGATTGATGAGGCTGTTAGACTTCTGCATGCTAATTTACCTACAGACCAAACCCTACCATTGAAAGCATGGAGCCAAGGAGTAGTTTTGAGAGTGGAGGCAGAATGGTCAATATCAAGGTCCGTTTAATAACTAAATATTTGATAAATAATTTAAAAAGTGAGTATAGAATGATGCTGAGAAACTGAGGAAATTGTTAAATTGAAAAAAAGAGCCATAAACTTTTAGTCAACAAATTAAATCGGATCAGCTGCCAAGCACCTCGAATGCCGACCTCCAATTGTCGGAAATATTTGAGTCCCTCTAAACGTAATTTCGCCTAACCTACGCCCAAGCACTAGCTACGAAAACAGGCTGTTAATAGTTAGTAATTTGTTTTGGTCAGTAGTTGCCCGTTAACCGACATTTTTTTTGGAAAAAACTCCGAAATCTTTCCGCACTTTTATTAGATGTTTTACGCATAAAATAATACTTATCTCCGGGACTCAGCATAATTTGTGATATACTTGGCAGATACAATTATAAGGGGAATGTGCAAAAATAGGCAAAATTTTGTTTCACTAAAATTTTAAAAAGGAAAACTATCAATAGAAATAATAAAAAGTGCCCAAACTTTGTAACTAGGCCTTAGTAATTTGAAATTAAATTGAAGCAATTTGCAGGGCACCAATTTTGACTCCATCCTCTCAGCAAAACTCTACCTGCTATCCTCCACTGAAGAGCCAACCGAACTAGTCTCCCAACTAGGACTTTGCCAGATCCACAACTCCACTCAAATGCAATGCCAAACTCCAAAACTAACTCTTCCACCCACTCTTTCCTCTTCTACCTATTCTAGATGGCCTATAGGCTTTTACATGGATGCAGTCAGATCAGTGCGCAATCTAGGCAACACCATCCAATTGACCACTGTTCCAGATCCTCAATTTTCTGCATTTAAAGGAGTGAAACTACAGTCCGCTGAGCAGCCCCTGGTCATCGAGGGCAACTATTTGGCACAAGCCGCTACTCCAGAAGACTATATAGTGACTGTAGGCACAGAGCCATGCAGTGTGTTTGTGCTGGAGGCTCACCAATTGCTGTGTCGTTTGCCAACTACCCAACCTCGATCCACAGATGATTTAGGGGTAGAACTGCAGGATGGGCATCCACTAGTAGTCGTCAAAATTGGATCTATTCGCATGGAGATCGGTCCACTAGAATATGACTCAAACAGCAGTAGTATGGGCGGATTGGTTAGAATGAACTTGCTGAAGTTGGTATTGCTTCTTCTATGTGCTTTGGCTCTACTTTTACTGGCTGCTTTATTGATACTGTGGTTGTGGAGAAGGAGGAACAATGAACATGAAAGGGTCTACAAAAGAATACAAATGCAGATGGAACAGATGGAGTCAAATGTCAGAAATGAGTGCAAGCAAGTAAGATTGCAACATTTAATGTGACTGGTAAAACAAATAATTTACAGGCATTTGCTGAACTCCAAACAGATATGTTGTCTGATTTAACAGCAGCGATTGATGACGGTGTAGGCATTCCATACCAGAACAAAGCCGAATTTGTTTCCAGACTTTTGTTTCGAGATTCGACAGATACTTCCTTGTTAAATGGATATGGAACAAGCGGGATAAGTGCATATTCTAGGTAATTTTAAAGTTGTGAGAAAAACGTCGAAAAGGTGAAAAAATGACCGAAAAGTCGACGAAGGACTTCAATTTACCATAGACATGTGTAAAAAACTAATACTCGTTTAGACCGAAAATTTGAAATTTGACGGCTTAAATTAGTTATGTGGCGCTTAAAATTAGTTTTTTAACGTAACCCAAAAAGTTCATCAAAAAGTGCGTCTATGGTCAGAAATTTTTCACCTCGATTTTTGAAGGCTCTTGCCATATGTCTTTGGTTGCTCTAATCCGAAAAGTTGCAAGGACTCGGATTTCGCCGATCTTTTTTTGTGAATGACAACAGTTTTGCAGAAAAGACCCACGCCTCACAATTTAACGTAACCTTTTTGAAAAAAAAATCGGCAAACTGTTTTCATTCACAAACATGACCGTCAAAATTTAAATCATTGCGATTTTCTCGACTAGGCTGACGAATCAGAACTAAAAAATCGAGTTAAAAAATGTCGGATCCTAGGTGGGAACGAACTTGAGAGGTTACGTCAGAAAGAGGGCGTGGTGCGCAAACAGATAAATTTATTAGTTCATATAAATTTACCTGTAATGCGCACCACAATAGAAAGTCGACTGTACAGCCAAAAAAATGAAGCAGTTTAATTTCAGTCAACTGCCCGTGGCTCTAGCCCAGTTTGATTCACTTCTTTGGAACCGTCAATTTGTTTTCCTCTTTGTGCATATGGTAGAAACGGATCCTTCAGTTACCGCAAGTGAACGCTCTACCCTCAGTTCTCTTCTACTGGCCTCGCTGTCAAGGAATATGGTGTATTGCACAGATATTATTCTCTCCCTCCTCTCAGCACATATTGAGAGAACATGCCAAGCAGATAACGGCACAGGCAAAACTGCCCATTTGCTATTTAGAAAATCGGAGAGTCTAGTAGAAAAGCTGTTTCAACAGTGGCTGACCATTTGTATGTATCCCTACCTAAATGATGTGTCAGGACCAGGCAAAAACTTCTTTCTCCTGTACAAGGCACTCAAGTATCAGACAGAAAAAGGTCCAATCGACTGTGTGACTGGCAATGCCAGATACTCTCTGTCAGAACAGAAGCTGTTGAGGGAATCTGTGGAGGCTAATCCGGTGGTGAGTATTCTATTGTTTTGTTGTTTCGTTGAAGAAGCAAGTGTTAAAAAAACGAAAGGCCCCTCAGTGACTGAGTCTCAACGATGTGGATGAAGGGAAATTGGAAATAAATATATTTTTAGGCATATTTTTAAGGTTGTCGAGTCGAGGCCTCGATTTCAGGTTTTGGACTCGTAAACTCGAAAATTTTTGAGTTTCGGTTCGAGTCGAGGCCCCGAAAATTTCCGAGACCATTCGAGTCTTCGAGTCGAGGCCTCGACAACCCTACATATTTCGAAAGTTTTAGTTAGGGCAAATCACAAATGTTATACGGCAATCAGCTTATTTTCATTCGCATAGCAAATGATCGAGCTGGAAAATACGTTTGGAGATATATATTCTAAGTAACTTTATAGACACTACTGATTATCCCAATCGACGGCTTTGATCAAGCGCCAGTTGTGTGCAAAGCGCTTAGTTGTGACTCGATCTCCCAGGTTAAGTCTAAGCTACTGGATCTGCTCTACAAAAACTCACCATTCTCAACTCGAATTGCAAATGATCAATTTGATTTGGGTAATTAACATTTATCTCTATGACATGTGAATACTATTTTACATGCATACAATTTAGAATGGAGTTGTCCCAAAAGAGGTTCAATTCTGCTGTTAGATGATGACAGGCCTCAAGTTAAAGGATTGAAGAAGTTAAACACAGTTGCCTATTACAACCTGCCTAATAATTCGGTTAGTTCAGACAATTTCACAAATGGCTCAAATTTAAAATACCCCTTACATTATGTGTTTACCCCCTCAAATTTTCAAAACTCATCGTTCTCGGTGTTACTTCACAAATTTTTTTATTTTTGCATTGGCATGTAGTTTTGAATCTCTAGTTTCTAACTAGAAATAAACTGGCTCAATGCAATTTAGAAAATTGGAAAAACAAACGGTTTTGAAAAAAGACGTAGTTTTATAAAAATGAATTTTATCAACTTTTTTCTTAGTAGATTGAGCCAGTTGATAGCTTGTTAGAAACTAGAGATTCAAGGCTACATGCTTATGAAAAAAATTGAGGAGTAAACACCGAGAACAATAAGTTTAAAAAATTTGAGGGGGTAAACACAAAATTTAACGGGGTAAACACATAATTTAAGGGGTGTTTTCACTAGGTTGGGCGAAATGCCGGTATTTTTATATTCAAAAGAAAAATACTTAAAAAAACAAAAAAAATTATTTGATTGTTTTCGACAATTTAAATTACAGACACTCGCGAAATTGTTCGCTCTATCATAAAATGATAAGTAAAGGGCTATGTTGTGTCAAAAAATGCAAGATTTTTATAATAATACCGAAAAATACCAGTAAAAATACCGGTATTTTCTTTTGAACCGGTATTTTTCGGTATTATTATAAAAATCTTGCATTTTTTGACACAACATAGCCCTTTACTTACCATTTTATGATAGAGCGAACAATTTTGTGTGTGTCTGTAATTTAAATTGTCGAAAAGAATCAAATACTTTTTTTTTGTTTTTCGGTATTTTTCATCTGAACATAAAAATACCGGTATTTTGCTCAACCCTAGTTTTCACCTACAGCCTTTCACAAATTACCGTATTTATTCTTACAGAGCCGTACCTCTGATTCAAAATAGTGTTCTTGGCGTTATGTTTTGACCTATTTTTAAGGGCAATACTTTGTTCTGTCACAGGTTTCCTCATTTTCGTCACATATTCAGTCAAAACCGCAGGGGCCTAAGCAATTTCCGAATTGGTCAAAAAAATTTCTCATGACGGCCAAATATTTTTTTATGATGTTTTTACCATGTTTTCACCAAGTTGAAAAATCCATACAGAAGTTCAATGATTAGGCGAAATTTTTTGAATTGGTGGGGGACAATCTAGAACGCGTGGCCATGGTCTTTTAAGGGATGCGGCTCTCTTAAAATATATATGGTATTTGAGAAATTATGAGATCCTGAACAATTCGATAATTTTCTCTTACACCACTTTTCTATTGCAGCTACTAGCAATGCAAGCCAGAAATGGTACCTGCCATACTGGCCATCACCAGTCTTTCACCTTCCGCAGCGGGTCGAGTGACACCACTTGTTCAGTCTGGTCGTCAGCCCAACTGATTGAGACGAGCAACTCTATATCACCAGTGTCCAACCACAACCACTCCAATTGTTCAGACCCATCCAGCAACACAACCTACTGGCACTTAACTCATCCCAACCACAACAATCATGATGTGGCAGGTGAAAACAGGGGCAAGAAGAAGACTAGGGACAAGGGAAATTCCCTGCTGCAAAAAGAATTGTCCATGTCCTTCAATGGTGACAACAAAGCTAGTGCTCGTAATATCCCTGAAGTATTCCTAACCAGGCTATTAATGTGGTTAGTATTCGCGTAGTTGACTAAATAACTCATGGCTAAATATCGAATTTCAGCAAAGGGACCATTCAAAAGTTTGTAGAAGGCTTTTTCGATTCAGTGATGTTTGTAAATGACTCGAGCTGTTGCCCTCCCGCTATGACCGACAATGTGCCCATTGTGATGAAGTATGTATTGGACTTCTTAGATGAGGAGGCTCTCAGGAATAATGTAAGTGATACTTTAGTTTTAGTTAATTTAATTTTTTTTTAAATATATTAGTTTATTCGTAGTTTTCTTTGGAATATAACAGGAAAAACTGATCATCTAAAAAAATTCAGTAGGTAATCTGCTGACCGTTCGATTTCCAAATGTTCATTACCTAAACTTCAAAAACTTCCAACTGTACACAATTGACCAATAACTTCAACAATACTCAATTTTAGCAGACAAATTAACAACAAAAAGGTCATTAGATTTATCTTAACCGAGTTTGCATGTCTCGAGTAGTGTGCAGAGTCAATGTGTCTCGTGAAATATTGGTAAACTAATAATAGTGAAAAAGCTTATATTGACCTGTTGAACAATCTGATATTGAATGCTTCATCGACTGACAAATTGTTTTTAGTGAAGCAAATTACCGTATTCCCTCTATTAACTCCCAATGGGAAGTTATTTTTCAACCCCTGAAAAATGGGGAAAATTTGAGCTCGATTTTGGGATTTTCGGGTGTTCAACCAAAATCTGAAAAATGGAATCAGGTAAACTCTTGTTAACTAAGAAAACGCTAAAAACAGATTTCCGAAATGTTTGCCCTAGGCTGAGATATAGGGGCTGTAGGGCGGAAGTTGTTAGAAATTGGGGAGTTTATACGGTTAATACGAATACACCTAGTTAATACGAAATACGGTAACGCAAACAGCTCGTAAAAATCGTAATTCAATTGCAAACCAAAGATCAAAAACTAATTCTAAAACTCAAAAGTAGTCAGATTTTTCATAAATAAAATGAACACATTTTTACAAAAAATAATCTAGCTCGATTTAGGTGAGTGACCCAGAGGTTGTGCATGCCTGGAAGACCAATGCTGTAGTGCTACGCCTGTGGATGCAACTTATTCATAATCCAGACTCTTTATTTGATGTGCAAAGACAGACAAGTGTGGATGGCTCAATGGTGGTCGTAGGGCAGACACTTATGGACGCCTTTAGCAGGTCAGACGTGCCTCTCGGCAAAGAAAGCCCTTCCAGCAAGTTGCTGTTTGCTAAGGAGATTTCCAAGTAATTTTTCAAATATTTGAACAAATTTAAAGCAAATTGGTCTAGATATCGTCCAATAGCAGCCCAAATGTTCAGGAGGGTGAAAAGTCAGCAAGCTAGCATTTCCAACAAACAGTTCTATGAATACATTGGTGCTATGTCTAGGGTTTGTACAATTTTTAAGCAAGTATCCGCAAACTTTTTTTTGCAAACTTTAGACGAATACTTTTTCAAGTTAATTTTTTATAAATTACAAAAAAATAAAAAATTCAGTGGAGAGCTGATGAAATTAAGAACTTTGCTGGAATTTTTGGGATTTTGGGATTTCAATCGGGATTTCGGGATTTTATTGTTTAACGCAATTTTGACAAGAATTGATATCTGAAAAAACTTTAGACGCTATTTGATATTTTTTATTTTTCTATGAATTAGCTGTAGCTTGTTTTGTTTTTTGTTTAACAAAATTTTGAACTGTGATCTTAATTACCGAAATTGACTAATCGGGATCCTGAAATCCTCAATTTAAGGGACTCAGGGTCGCAGTTCAAAATCCTTCAAATGAAAAATACAAAAAGCTACAGTCAATAAAAATAGACATCAAAAGTGGCATATTAAAAGCGTCTAAAATTTTCAGCTATCAATTTTCGTCAAAAAGTACAGTCGACTCTGTCAATAACGCACACCCAAAAAGTTAGTTCCCGCCTTTTTCACGACAATCCTTTCAACCTAAATTTCGGAGCAATTTACTGGATTGGATTCGCCAGCCTAGTGCAAAAAAATCTTTAGATTTTGCCGGTCATTTTGTGAAATACTATATTTTCATCATTTAGACCCGCAACTCTCCCAATGACGCACGCCTATTTGGGAAACATGCGTGTGTTATTGGGCGAGTTGCGGGTTCAAATGATAAAATTACAGTGTTTCACAAAAACGATGAGTAAAATTTAAATTTTTTTGCACTATGCTGGCGAATCAAATCCAGAAAATAGCTCCGAAATTAAGGTTAAAAAAAGTGTCGCACCCTAGGCGGAAACAAACTTTTTAGGGTGTGCGTTATTGACAGAGTCGAATGTATGTCAAAAATCCAAAGTAAAATACCAAAATCTCGATTTCTGTCTCTAAATTTCTTGTTTATTCGTTTATTTTAAAAAATAACAAAAAGCAAAATCAAACACAACGATAATAACTATAACCAAATTTCAGTTTCTGGGCGAGGGTCTAAGCAGCACAACCGCTGTGGGTGAACTCCTTAACTGGGTCAAAGCTAATGGACTGCGTCTAGTAGAACTGTTGCAACAAGACCCGGTGGCAGTAAAGCACAGGTTGGGAGAACGCCTCCGACAAATCGTGCACTGCACTATAGTTGAGCCAGAGCACATCTATGCCACTCTACAGTAGGATTTAACAACAGAGAATAATATTAAAGCAAGAACATTTGCAAACCTCACCAACCATTATTTTTGCTATTACGGGTAATCGTTTCTTTTATTCATATTGGTTTTTTTGTATATTATAAAAGAGCTGGCCAATTCTATAAATGCATATCACCTAACTCAGCTAAAAAAAAACTAATTTTTATTAACTTATCTTATTTTGAAGGTAATAAATACAATAACAATTATTGTAAAAAACAGTTGCTTTTATATATTTTAAGGGCGTCAGTTTTTAAGGATCAAATTTGAAGGAGCAAGCCCACGCTTGCTAAATTCCGCCAATTAGGCCCTATTGACCTTTAGGGGGCATTATTTTTAGCTTGGTCCCCTGTTGTCTTTTTCATAAAAAATGCCTTAGTCCCCCCCTGTCTATAATAGTTATGGTTAACACGACCACCTTCCAAACAACAGGGGGGACGAAGGTATTTTCAAAGAAAAAACAACAGGGTGGACCAAGCTGAAAATAATGCCCCCTTAAGTCAATAGGGCCAATGCCGATGTTTCAGTTTTTAAGGATCAAATTTGAAGGAGCAAGCCCACGCTTGCTAAATTCCGCCAATTAGGCCCTATTGACCTTTAGGGGGCATTATTTTTAGCTTGGTCCCCCTGTTGTCTTTTTCATAAAAAATGCCTTAGTCCCCCCTGTCTATAATAGTTATGGTTAACACGACCACCTTCCAAACAACAGGGGGACGAAGGTATTTTCAAAGAAAAAACAACAGGGTGGACCAAGCTGAAAATAATGCCCCCTTAAGGTCAATAGGGCCAATGCCGATGTTTCAGTTTTTAAGGATCAAATTTGAAGGGGCATGCCTACGCTTTCAAAATTCCGCCATTTCAAACAATTTTCCCAGTCATTAAACTGCTGTACGAATTTTTCAACTTGGTTTCTAACAAAACTTATACCTAAAATTAAATTCTAGACGTTATTTTGGTTAGAAATCACGTTGAAAAATTAATGCAGAAATTCAATGATTAGGAAATTTTTTCGCTTGTGAACGCCTGTATATTGGTAAAAATACAATTTAGCGGATCTTCTTGTGTAACAAAATCTCTACTTTATAATCTCATTTTAATGTTCTTGTGTAAATATTGGCTATTTGATAATTGAAAAAGTGTTTTATAAAGATTTTATCGTTGCAAAATAAACTTTTAATTATTCAGCATTTATGGTGCTACCCAATAGATCAAGTAAAATTAATGTTATTAAAATGAATGTTGAAGTAGAAAGTCGGCAATTTGATTGGCACCCGGACATCGTCCATTCTAAAAAGATATTGTAGCGCGACATTGTTCATTATTTTGGGTTATGTTGAGCGACATTGTCCATTTTTCTGAATTTGTCGTCAAAATGGACAATGTCAATTCCAAAAACGAAGAAAATGTGGCGCGAAATTTTCTCTTTAAATTTTTTTTGTCGCGCGACCAATTTTTTTAAACAGAAAATGTCCGGGCGCCGTTCAATTCTAACTTTTGTCCATCTTTTAAGTTTATCTGGAGGATCAAGAACGGTGAGTACGAAAAACCCTTACACAACTAAAAATGTCAAAACTCGCAGAGGTGCCTGAGAAACTTCAACATCCAATTTTCTAATTCCATTGAAACCGCCAAGTTTCAGAAACTTTTGGGCAGAACAAACGATATGCTAGAATAAATGTACCAAAAACTTTTCTATTTTAGAGAATATCCTTTTTTAAATTTAATTTGCAAATAATTATGTGTAAAAGTATGTTTATTACTTTAAAATGTAAGCACTTAACATAATTAACAAGCATTTAATTTCCAAAACTGAAACATACCCGAACAAGAAGTGAATGTGGCTTTAGAATACAACAACAACATATTTGAGAGAATACAAAAATGGCAGTGACTTTGGGATTTTAGCAGAAAATAATATTTATTGGATAACAATAATTTTGCGAAGGCTCATACATTGGCACATCCATGTGGTTTTCGAGAAAAGTAATAAAATAATTATGTGAAAAAAATAAAATAACTCAAATGAGATCAATTGCAAATAAATACAGTCAACAATATTAATTAACCGTAGAAATAGTCTATTATCTATGTCACATTATCATCCAAAGCTTGAGAAGTTATCTAAATAAAATTAATTAATTAAAAATATTCGAGTAAAATACGACAAAATATTAGTCACTAAATAAAAATTTATGGCTCAAGTTAAATTTCAGCAACAAAGTTCTTAATTTCATCAGCTATCCACTGAATTTTCCATATTTCATATTGGCATTTTTGTAATTTATAAAAAAATTCGATATTTAACTCGAGATCTCAGCTTAAACACGAGCTATCAAACTCCTTTCAATCATTTCAGAAATGCAGATATTTTGGTTCTTATGTGATAAGCCTTACTCCAAAAAATCAAGATCATTTTAAAAATAGGAATTTGGCAAGGAGAAAATTCCGTGGGAGAAAATTCAGCTAAATTTGAATTTTTAAAGTTCCTGCTAGGGCAAAACATTAAAGTGACTTGCGTGGCGCACCGCGCAAGCTTTTATGTTTTATATTCATAAAAGGGTGCGCAGGTTCGATCCCACCTGGTAACACGCTATTTATTTTGGATTGTTTGACAAATTATAGGGGTGAATTGAGTCGCTGATTCCGAATCTGGCGTCGAAAAAATCTAATTACCTCTAAAACTGGTCAAACAAGACAAAATAAATAGTGTGCCACTAGGCGAGGTCAAACCTTTTATGACCATAAATATAAACGCTTCGCCACTGAAGCCACCTTTTCAAACCTAAATGGCTCCCACCTTTAAAGTCGATATTACTTTGTTTTAATTCACAAAAGAAGTACATTAGAGAGTGTATCATCATCCTCGTTGGGGTTATCGTAAACTTTGGTGGAAAGAGGCCTCTCCTGCTGCTGTTGTCGTCTGTGCATGGGTGGGGGAGGGGCAGAAGAGCCACTCTCGCCTAAAAAGTCACCAATAGTTTCAAATTACAATAATTTCTAAATTTTGCAAATACCTAATCCATCCATCTCCACATTTCTGAATAAAAAAATTATACGAAATTTTAATCATTGTACATTACATACCTAAAGGGTTTAGCCCTGTGAATTGGCTTCATGGTCAAGTAGTCAGAGTTGTTCTCAGCCCCAAAATCGGCCAACACATTCCTAGTCATGTGATCAATTCTTTGTTTTTCATGACGGATGCTCAAGGCAGCTGCTACACAGGCATTCTCAATCTTAAACACACCCTTTAAAATCCGTAATTTACATCATAGAAAAGGCGCAGACCAGAATTTATTTACTACAGTCGACGCTCGATATAATGTCCCTCAAGGGACCGGCCAAAATGGAACGTTTTAACGAGCGGACGTTATATCGAGCGTCGTTTTATCGAGAATACACTGTAGTCTGGCCAAAATAAGACTTTTTTCAGGACGTTAAATCGAGCTTCGTTATATCGAGCGTCCACTGTAGTTTAGCGTGAAATCTGATACTGATGGTCTCAAATATTTTAAAAATGTGCAGATGCTTTCAGACAAGCAAAGAATTTAAATATAAAAAGTGCTGGTTTCGAGCGCAAACATGTCCCTTTCTGAGAGTTTTGAAACCGATAGCTGACTATAAAAAGAATAACCTGTGAGTTATAATCAGCTGTTTCTTGAGTGGTGGTGGGCAGGCACTGTATGCTGTCACCAAGTGGATGAGAGGATGAGGAGCAGGTAGGAGGAGAGTCATTGAAAAAATGTTCTCTGGATGTATGCCTGCTGTGCTGACCGTTCTCTGGCAGTCGCCTGCCGAACAGTCTCAACATTTCATCATTACTGCCTCCATTCAACTAAATTGGGCAATTCTAAAGCGATAATGATGTAACCAGGACATTACCTTTTGCAAATCTTCTGCTGCAGATCCATACTGTCTGTTGCTTTGGTTGTTAAGGTTTTGGTTGGAAGCAGTCTCTGACTGTTTGCGACAGTTGTTGCGTTTGCTAACTCTGTGCACACTAGCATTGCTGCTGCCCTTTTTGCTTTCCACGCAAGCCTCGTTGCTTTGGAAGGACTTGATGGAAGGCGAATTGCACCCGTTTCTCTGTATTATTCTGTGAGATTGCATAGGTCGGACCTGCAAGGTTTTTAGTCCATTTAGGGCAATATTTTTATTTGTCCTCAAAATACTTATTTTTTGTCCTAAAAATACTTTTTCTGCCCCAAAATGTTTTGCCGCAATTTTAGGGAAAATAAGTGAAATTTGGGAGAAATAAAGTGCGTTTTCAAACAAGAGATAAATGTTTATGTAACTGACCTCAACAGTAGGTAGTCTAGCCGTAGAATTGAGGTTTTGATACATCTGTGAATTCTTAGAAAACTTGGAGGTAAGGGTGGTGGAGGTCTGTCGGCAGTGCCCTGACCTGGAGCTTGGGTTAGCCTGGGAACAAGAGGGTTGCACACCTCCTGTTCTCTGCCACCCACCTTGCTACCACCTCCCACTTTGGTCCTTCTTCCACCCTTGTGTTGGGCTCTGCACACATATATAGCCAGACTGGAGAGCAGCACAGCCAGCAGCACTACAGCCACCAAAAGGTAGAACTCGAAGGAGTGAAGTGTGAGCAGACCGGTGTCTGGTTCTATGTTCGGCATGCGCTCAGAACAGTAGTTGCCGTGAAATCCTTGAGAGCAGTTGCATGTGAAGGAGGAGGAAGAATCTGTATTCCTCACACAAATGCCTAAAATGCCTTGCTTTTTATGGTTTGTCTTTTGGCAGCCAAATTACCGTAAGGACCGCAAGGAGATGTAAGACAAACGTCCCACTCGCCACGCATCTGGCAAGTCTTGCCAGTGAAACCCGAAGGGCATGAGCAATGGAAGTCGTTGTAGAGGTTGTGGCAAGCAATTCCATTGGGACAGGGTTGGCTAGCACACGCATTAACATCGATCTGGCAGTTAGGGCCAGTGTACCTGGTCCCACACTTACAACTGCAATTGCACATTTTTAAAAAATTTTTGGTTACTTTTTTTAAATTGTATATTATCCACGTAAGTTTGTTTTTCTTTTTCACCCATTTATCGCCTTTGGACACGAAAGTGGAAAATTCGGTGTAATCACTGTTGTACCCTTTTTCCACTTTTTGAATTTGCGCTTTTTTAAATTTTATTTATTTTTGGCTGTTAGTTGCATATTTTTTCTCTTCTTTAAACTTAGACAAAGCCTCAGGTGCAGAGTAGACCAGCACACGTTAGAACGGGCTCAAACGTGTGGCGAACAGCGAAAAACTCAAATTGAATAAAGGTGCAAATTCAAAAAAGTGGGAAGGGGACAAAAGGCTACGAACCAAAAATTCTGTAGAAAAGAGACCTACGAATAAAAATAAATAGAAGACCTACGTGTAGGTATTTTCGATGGTTTTGTTGGGAAGGCACTGGCCTCCGTTCTTGCAGGGCACATTTAAACATGGCCCCATGCTCGAGGTGTCACAGCCAATAGCCACATTATGTAAGCGTAGGCCCTGCTCCGTCTTCGAAAGATCGAAGCCATCCACACTGATCCTGCCAAAACAGCCAATAATTCCTTGCTCTACCCTCAACTCTAGTTCTGAAGCCATTTCCCTGTGTTGTTGATGCTGTCTGGAGGGGGAATAAAGCCATTCTAAGGTTGGAATAGAACTGTTGTTGGTCAAGGAAAGGCGATTATCTTCATAAGGACTGCTCACTTTGGCTCCAAATGTCAGTCTAGAAAATAGAACAAGGTTGTTGCGTGCCAAAAGCAGGCTTAATTTTTTTGTAGATGTCCTACTTTTTGTAACTTTCGATTCACAAATTGTGTCGTCAACCTTGAGTTTCGTACTTTTGGGAATTTTTCAGATTTTAGCTCTAACACAGGGACCAAAGAGGGACCAGGAACTTTAGTCTTTAGAATTTTCTGTCGGTGATGTCATCTTTGCTACACGACATATGATTATGTAAATTTAGTTCAGAAGTTGATGCTCACAGTGAAGCTTGTCTAAACAAGTTCAGCACATCACTGCCAGGAGGACTGCTGGCTTCAGCTTTATGCGACTCATCCACCACAATTCTGGTCTGACGACCTCTCCTAGACACTTTGAGATGATGCCACAGTCCATCGTCCACTCTCACATGGGCCAGTCGAACAATTGCTTCACCACTGCCACAGTTCCACCGATACTCCACACAACCTTCTCTGATCTAAACAAAAATGATCAAAACATGTGATTGACTAACAACATTACTTGAAGGGTGTGGAAGTCAATAAGGCCATGACCATGCATGAGCACGCCATTGTGGCTGACTGTCTTGAAGTGGACACCTAGTTCTAGACGAGACTCCATGGAGTTGGAGATAAAAAGCTGGAAGAAGCCGTTGCCTAGGACACTTAGTTCTTGTTCTGCAAGTGGTTAACCATTAATTTGGTATTAATTTTTGACCGTGAATAGCGCCTACTTTGGGAGCAAGTGCTAGGCTCATCACAAGTAGGCACGGCACACCTCTCACCACCAAAACCAGGAGGGCAAACACAAACAAATCCACTCTCTAATTCTTCTGATGGAATGCACATCTAAACAAAATACAATCTGCATGTATAATACCTTATGTCACAACTCAATACCGTATCTCCTCTAATCTAATTCTTCTAACTTCAAAAAACGAGATTGTGGAATCGTGTTTTGACCCATTATGTGACTTCTCTTCTCAAGCAAGTTACCACTCATTTTGCAGCTCATCTCACTGGCCACAATTTGGGTGGTAACTTGCCTGAGAAAAGTCTTCAAAAAGGGACCAAAACACAATGACAGAACACGATTCTGAGGAACATGGATTTTTTTATTTTCCGTTATCGGAAGTACCTCTAGTTAGGTTTTTATGGTGCGAAAAGATTTCTGCAAATTGTTTCGGTGCAAATCGGATCTTTTTTTGTTGCAAATAGGATGTTTTTCGGTGCGAATCAAATCGTTTTTGGTGCAAATCGGATACAAAAAGATCCGATTTGCACCAAAAAAATCCTATTTGCACCAAAACTTTTTTGCAGCAAAAAGAGCCGATTTGCACTAAAAAGAAATCTTTTGCACCAGAAAAAAATCCATATCCGATTTTGAGGGCTTCAAAGGGGCCACCTTATTAGAGGAATTACGGCATACATGCAGTGATTCGAAAAGACAAAAGTGCCGACCGAAGCCAAAAGTGAGAAGCCAAAATTTAGCCAGACAAAACTTGGCCTTGTGTTTTTGGTCTTGGCTTTGACTTTTCCAATCACTACATACATGAATATATAATTTATCAAAAAGAGCCCAGCATTTATTGCAATTTTTAATGAAACACCTAATTTTAGGACCAACATATCTTGGATTTTTTCAGTACATAAAAGTTAGTGTGTTTATCGCGTAAAGTACTAACCTCTGTTTTCATGCACAATTCCTTGCTGCACTGGTTGACGGGCACATCACAATATCGACCACTATAACCCTGTCGGCAAATACACTCAAAAGTGCGTACATGACGAGGACAGACGAGGGTAGCTGAAGGAGTGTTGACTACCTCCATGTGCACATTATCCAGCCATAACCTGTCTCTGCACTCTCCCTTCTGCACACAACTGTCTCGACGACACACCTCTGAGGTCAGCGACAGAATCTTAAACCAATTCTGATTATCTGAAATTACTTCAGATACTGATACCTCTAGACCAGTCTCCTCGGAGATCTCATTGATGCTGCTTTCTATGCGCTGCTTGACAAAAGTGGGACGGTGGTATCCACGAGATTCACCTCTCAGTACTGTAAATAAGACATCGAGATCAGAATGGGCTTCGTTGGAGGAATTGGTGGCAGAGCTATGGCGAAGTCTCCTATAAAAAATTTACCATTCCTTTTACCGCTTCTTTCATTAGTATTTCACGGTGCACAGCCGTTTAGGCAATTTTTGAACATTTTTTATTTGAGTTTTTTCTGTTTAGGCTACACATTGAGCCCTTCTAACATAAGGCTTTGCTTAAAGGACCCTGTCTCTTCCTAATCAATGGTCCCGCGCCAATTCGAAATTTTTCCCTAATCATTAAAGTTCTGTATAGATTTTTTAACTTGGTTTCTAACACAACTATACCTAAAATTAAATTCTAGGCCTTGTTTTGTTAGAAACCAAGTTGAAAAATCCGTACAGAAGTTCAATGATCAGTGAAAAATTTTTGGATTGGCGCGGGACCATTGAGTAGGAAGTAGGGTTGTCGAATCGAGCGCTCGATTTCGAACTTTTCGCTCGAAAGTTCGAAAATTTTCGAATTTCGAGCGGAAATTTCGAATTTCGAGCGCTCGAAAAAAAATTTCGAATTAGGCTTTCGAATTTCGAGCGCTCGAAAAAAATTCGAATTATGCTTTCGAATTTCGAGCGCTCGAAAAAAAATTTCGAATTATGCTTTCGAATATCGAGCGCTCGAAAAAAAATTTCGAATTAGGCTTTCGAATTTCGAGCGCTCGAAAAAAATTCGAATTATGCTTTCGAATTTCGAGCGCTCGAAAAAAATTTCGAATTATGCTTTCGAATTTGAGCGCTTTTTTCGAGTTATAGTTCGGAACTTGCAGCACACAAAAAAGAATGTAATGGTGAATTTTTCTTGTTTTAGAAAAATGCCAAGTGAAGTTTGGAAATCGTTTAAGAAAGTCGGTGGAAAGACTATTTTCACTTGTGGGAAGAGCTAAGACTGCCAAAGAGTAGATCAACAACTCATCTTTCGGGTCATCTGAAATCGGCAAGGCCCAAGGAAAATTTAGCGAACAAAAAATTGGGACCTTCTGAGGCGAAAAAAGCCAGAGCGGTGCTTTTTGCGATCTCAGAGTCTCCGATCTGCGCCGTTTGATCAAGCACAACTATGAGCAAAGAATCGTAGTTTTTCGGCCGCTTATTCGTTTGGTGTGGTAAAACGGTCGTTTGTGGTCGATTAACCATGGTTTCGATTAATTTATTTCTAAAAAATCCATTAATGAGGCGGCGAAGCCGCCGAAAATTTCGATTTCGAATCGAGCGCTCGAAAATTTTCGAATTTCGAATCGAGCGCTCGACTCGAAAATTTCGAGCGCTCGACAACCCTAGTAGGAAGAGACAGGGTCCTTTAAGTTGGAAAATTTTTGAAATTTCAGGAAAGACCACACAAAAAGGCGCGAATTTGAAAAAAAAAGTCTCAGAATTGCCTAAACTCACTTATGCTCTATTTCACACTCACCTGTTTTTAGAATCCTTCAAAATGTGCTGTTTTAATTTCTTAGCCTCTTTCCCTGTCTCTATGTTTTGAATAGACAGAATGCGAACACTAGTGGTCGGCACACCAACTGCTTTGGCCAACAGCTCGTGGAATCTGGTCATGTGGTGCTGCACAAACCTGTGCACACCTAACTGCTTAAGGCGGACACTCACGGAATGGTCCAAGGCATCCTCATCAATATTGGATACATCCACATTTACAGCTCCGTAGACTATGTATTTACCGTCGGTTACACTTACATTGAAGCGATGAAGACCCGGCAGAAGATCCGGCAATGCACTCAACTCGCCAGTGGCTGCATCGATGGAGAATTTGCTCGTGGGATTAGACACTGCTCCATTCGAGTCGACTATGCCGTAGCGAAGCATGTCTGCTTCATCCTGCAAATTTATTTTTTTCCAAAATTGATAAGTTAGACTGTCAGGTTGTGTTACACAAACAAATATTCTAGATAAAAGCTATACCTTGTCCACTGCCCAAACCTTTCCAATTGGGCCACCCAAGAATTCGCCCATCAAAGTGTTGAGTGTGACCAGCAAAGGTGTTACTTCAGGTGGGTATCTGCTTTGCTGCTTGACAAATACTTTCAGTGGACAACTGCTGCTCATTCCACCAGCGTCGAAAGCAGTTACCTAGGAGCCAGTTTACAGTTATTTATATAAACCAATCAAAAGACTACCTTTAACGAGTATTCATTCTGTTGGCGGTAGGCTATTTGCTGAGTGGTGATCAAGTTGAGCAAAGGGTCAAAGGCAAAAGAAGTGGCTCCTTCGCCAGACAGCTCTAATCGAAAAGGTAATCCGTTTGGAGACGAGTCGGAATCTGTGAGAGAAACTGTGAGAAGTGATTGGCCTGGCAGAACACCCTCCTGAACACCGACTATCAATTAATTACTGAAATCGAAAGTTCTAACCTGAACCACTGCTGTCAAATTGCAGACTCCGAAAACTGGTGCATTGTCGTTTTCATCTTCCACGTTGATTTTCACAAGAGTTTCATCAACCAGCGGAGGAGATCCGCCATCAGAAGCAGCTACATTTACATGGAGCACCTTGATCTGTAAATTTGAATCCATATCCAGGGTCCATCACACTCTAACTACTCAAATGAATACCAGCTCATAGTCCACTGCTTTGGTCAACAATAAACGACCGTCATCTGTGATTGAGAAGTATTCAGAATGACCATTGCTATCTTGACTCAGAGTATAGGAAACTTTGCCGAAATGCTCGCTGTCTGAATCGATGGCAACCACCTGCAGTATAATTCATTTAGTTGCGATCAGAAAAAACCCGTAGTACTGGATTGTCGCAAAAGTTCGTTCCGTTTTTTTTTTCAAAAGAACTTTTTGTGGCGTTGTGTTTCTTCAATAGATTCTTGACAATTTTGTAAACGGATAAAACGGAAATATGCTACGTTCTGGAGAAAAAGTGCCACGTTTTAGTGAAAAAGTGCCACGTTTTTTTCAGATTTGTCTAGTTTTGCACAGATATGCCTGGTTTTATTGGTCGATTTGTTTCCAAGGACATATCAATAGCAAGCTAATGGTAATCTTCAAAATCTCAGTTGTAAATCATTGATTTGTCTAAGAAACCTTATCGTCAGAAAACGTGGCAAATTTTCACAAAACGTGGCACATTTTCACAAAAACGTGGCACTTTTTCTCCAAAACGTGGCATTTTTACGTATCAACCTTTTGTAAACGTTGACCTCTCATTTTGTAGCTAAGATACCCAGCTACAAAATGAGTGGTCAACTTTAAAGGAGGGGGTATAGGATGGATGGAGATGGGAATATTTTGACCTCTCAAGTTCGATTCCCAGTGGGTGCACACCCTTTTCATCTTCTTTAATTTACAAGTTTGGTGTCAAAATGATTCTCAGGGGATCGCCTATCCAACAAAATCATCACGGCATAATTTTACAACAGCTGGAGCTTGTATGCAGGCTGAAATACGCTAAATTTCCGAAAATCGATGGTTTTGGTGATTTTTCTTTGACTGGTTCAATTGATATTTTCTGACTTTTTTCTGTAAGTCGCAGGTTTCATATACCAAAATGTAGCCAAAATCTAGACTTAAATTTGAGCTATCGAACAGAAGAAAAAATATTATTTAGTTAATACTAGAATTTAAAAAACATACAAGGATGTCTAATTGGATGCACTCTAACCCAGGGCTGTCCCCGAAATTTTCAATATTGTGTTGGAGCTGAGTTTTTTTGCAATTTAATTTTCCTGATCATTCACAACCTTAGACTTAAGATGTAACCCTGCTCCTTAGCTTCATTTTCAGTATATGGTTAACAAAATGGTTGTAAATGGTCATGTGAATTAAAATTGCAAAAAAACGTAAGTGCCAAAATAATACCGAAATCCTGCCCTCGAAAATACTTTATTGGGCTTGAGTTCAGAATCCCCCCCCCACGGGGACTGATCAGGTGGAGGAGATAACTTCATATTCGTGTTTCTCGACCCGATTTCATGAGAAAGCCGGCTGTTTTTTTGGTTCTGAGAAAAAAAATTTTTCGAACCACGGGGAGGGGGGGGGTATCATGGTTTTATGGTCAAAATTTGAAAAATTTAAATTGGCGCCTTTTGAATTTAAAAGGGAATAAGGGCTGTATTGGGAGGGAAGGGAATAAAAGGGGGCCACTGATCACAGAGGGCCCACTAACAAGAAGATGTTGAACACAGTTTTGAATACTGGGGCCTACCGCATAAATAAACTCTGGTATGCATGCTTTTTCATGCATCCAGAGTCACTTTCGAGTGATTTGTGTCTAAGGTATGTGGGTGTGCGCATCTGAACTCCAAGCCCCTGCGCCCCGAAGAGGGCGCAGGGGGCTTGATAGTTAGAGATGCGCGCACACACTTACCTTAGACATGATTCCGAGAAGTACTCTTGACCATAAAATGCATATAGAGTCTTTTTTTGCCACGGCCCAGTTGAAAACATGGTGAGGCAGTCGAAGAATATAGATATTCAAATTTATGATGTTCTGCCATAAAAGTGGCCCCTTTTATTCCCTTTCCCTCCCAATACAGCCCTTATTCCCTTTTAAATTCAAAAGGCGCCAATTTAAATTTTTCAAATTTTGACTAAAAAACCATGATACCCCCCTGTGGTTCGAAAAAATTTTTTTCTCAGAACCAAAAAACAGCCGGCTTTCTCATGAAATCGGGGTCGAGAAACACGAATATGAAGTTATCTCCTCCACCTGATCAGTCCCCGGGGGGGGGGATTCTGAACTGCAACCCTTTATTGTTCCTTGGTCAAACCTTCGCTAGCTACCTTTTTTCTGAAGTGATTTTAGTGTGGAGAAATTTCTATCTAATTCTACATGAAATTCTGACTCTAAAAAGTGACTGAATGCGTTGACAAATAAATAAATTTGCAGAATTTCAGGCCATATAAAACAAAGTGGGCACCTTTGTGGCTAGTTTCCCTTTATTTTGATAGTCATTTGCATTAAATCGCAAAATTAAGGTAGTTGCTGACAGTAAATAAGTGCTGGAAATGACTGCAATCGATTGCTCAATAAATTTTGGCCTCAGAAGTCAGTAAACATACTCAAATAAAGAATGAAAATAGGTTATGTACTCACTAGGAATCGAACTTGAGAGTTCAAAATGTGTACCCCGCCTCTTTAATTTGACTTCGAGTTTTATATTGAAAGGAAAATGGCACGACCCCCCCCCCCTTTTAAAAAATAGTCAGAAGTTATATAGAAAAAGCACAATGCCACAAAAAGTTCTTTTGAAAACCGGAAGAATTTTTTGGACAACCTACCTTTATTAAAAGCTCTCTCCTGTTTTCGCCCAAATTGCTTCCGTCAAAAATCGTAATAGACAAAACCGCTACATCTTTAAAGGACCAAAGTGGATAAAGTTTAAAAATTAAATTAAAACAAAAATAAAGATTCTATTTCCTCCGCTCAATATTTTCACAATCTTTGCAAATCAACCACGATTTCAAATAGGCGCAGTCTCGTGCATCATATTGCTGGGCCCCGTAGGGGCTCCAGCTCCAAAAATTTAGCCAAAACCACATGGGTAGGCGGATCCGCGAGACCCCGCTGTTTTCTTTGACAGCTTTTTTTTGTTGGCCCGGGCCTTCTGTTTTAAAACGCCGCTGCTAGGATGCAGTTTCCTTGTGATCATATCAATACAAGGGTTCTCGATATATTGCTGGGTTTGGCTAGCAAAGAACTGCACAGAGAAAAAATACTCTTTGCTATGTTAAAATGCTATGCTATGTTGCTATGTTAACACACGGAAGACGGTGCGGCAGGTCGGTATATTCTGGTTCAGAATTCGACGGAGAACACGCATATCAATTTAAAAAAAAAAAGTTACTCTGAAGGGTCGATATACCGTGTTGAAAATAAGGCATATTTCAGACTATCGTAAAATGATGTTTTTAGTTTGTTTTCCATTTATCTGCATTATATGACAACAACTTATTTACATATTACTTGTCGAAATGACCGCCTGAATCTCATCTTTCGAAGGTGTGTAAGATTTTTGTTCTATCATAAGAAAATCTCAGTTTTTTGGTCCAAAGAAATGATTATGTCATTTTTTCAAAAACGCTATTTTTACTTAAATTAGAAAAATTAAGTGTGATGTGGCCATTTGTTCAGTAAGCAGCATACACCATTCAAAAGAGAAATTCAAACTGCACCAGAAAGTGCTTTGAATTAAAAAAAATAAAAGGTGCTTTGAGTGCTAAGCGACAGTCGCAAATAAAATCAAAAAATGGGGCACCGATTTTTTCAACTTTTTCAAAAAAAATTAGAATTTTTATTTGAAAATTTTCTAATTAGCAAAGTTTTTAATAAAACTTGATAATTCATCAAAATTTAATCCTTTTTTTTTAATAAATATTCTTTGACTTTTTTTTCTTAACATCTGTTGGAATAATGTGAAAGTTATTTCTTAGTTTTTGATTGCGATTGGACAATTTTTATTTGATTTCTTCTCGTTTATATTAAATTTTAAACTATCTTAAATGTCATCGGTACCAGCAGAACTAGCTAGACTGCGATTGGCTAAATCTGAGTATGATCCACCCTGTTTAAGGTCTTTAAAGGTATTAATTTGCATCAGATATATACTATGATTCATACTAGGAAATTATTGGAATTTCTCAAGGATATTGGTGTTATCTTTAGAACTCGCTTATGTGAATGCGGTGGTGATATGAAGCTGTATTCTCACGGAGGTGACAAGAAAAGGTGGAATGCAACAGTCGCAGTTGCAGAAAACGAATTGGTCAATATGTGGCACTTATTTCGAAAATGCTAGTCTTACCATTCAAGAAATATTCCTTTTTTCCTATTTTTGGTGCTATAATATGGACACTGTTGACAATTTGGAGCGTGAGTTTCGCAGATCTGATAGCAGCACGATTTCTTCTAAATCTATGACTGATTGGAAACAATTTTTTCGCGAAATGCCATTAATGTATTACATGGCGAATCCAATTGAAATAGGAGGCCCAGGTACCATTGTAGAGGTGGATGAAACATTTATTCCCCACCCAAATATCACAAAGGGCTAGATCCATCAGCTGGTAGAATTAACACTATAATTTTGAAGGTGTTGAACGTGGAACTAACAATTGCTTTATGGTAGAAGTCCCAAACACCAAGAAAGAAGCTTTGTGGCCTTTAATTTGTCGCTATATTAAGACTGGCAGCAAAATTATGTCTGATGTGCTAGCTAGTTACACCGGGCTCGAGAATATTACCGACAAATCTTTTGAGCATGGTGTTGTATTTCATAAATATAATTTTGTTGATCCTGATAGTGGAGATCATACTCAGTCAATTGAAAGCAACTGGCAGAAGTTTAAACAGAATTATATTAAGAGTAAATTTGGCATACCAGATTCTTTATTTACTTCCTATGTTAACGAGCATATTTGGAAAAAAGAATTCAAAGAAAATCGAATGTATGAACTTTGGAAATTAAATGCTCAGCTCTTTCAATGTACTTAGTTAGTCTTAAAATAATCTCATAATTGATGGCAATCTAGAAAATTAAAATTTGCTTCATATTTATCTATCATTGTAAAGAAACCATATTATTTTTTGTATACCAGGATTGTAAAGTAGCTTTCGCTTTTTCAATTATAACTTTTTTAATTAGCTTGAATTCTGTATTCTAAAAACTCATTATATCTTGAAATAAGTTTTTTCAGTAAACTTTTTTTGAAAAATATAAGATATCGTAAAAAGTCTAAAAACTTTTTTGAAAAAGTTGAAAAAATTGGTGGCGTGATGAACTTTGTTATTAACAAAGTTATTGTTAATAATGAACTTTGTTAAAAGGATGTTCAAAATATAAGGCGGCCCCTTTAATTAGCCGGCCCCCTCTAATGAGGCGGCCCTCTGGAGGGGATCCAAAAAGTAAGCCAGCCGGCCGGCTAATTAGAGGAAATACGGTAATTTCTAACTAATTTTGGTGGATATCATCATTTACAGTCCCTCTTATTATTGCTAACCAATCTGTAAGCCTTCAAAGCAGCCAATAACACTGACATAGAGCAGAATGTAGCCATCCGTACCTCTATTGTTTTGTCCTATCTGGAGCTGTCTACTAAATACTGCACCGAAAAAGATGAGGTGAACACATTTTCGCTAGACTTATTCGTCGGATCCAGCTCTGTCAACCCTGGGCTAAAGAACCATGGTTTTTGCGCACAGCGGCATGTGCGAAATTTAAATTGGCGGCGGACACTTCTCTTTGGTGTCGCACCGTACTCTTTGCACCAAACGACTCGAAAGAGTAAAGTTTGAGACGAAAGAGAACTGTTCCCCCGGCAATTTGAATTTTGCGCATGTCGCTGCGCGCAAAAACCATGGTCTTTCATTAATTAGTTTGCTTCATATGGTTTTCTAACTAATTTTGTGGATATCATCATTTACAAGTTATTACTCAATTCATGCCAGAGAGAAGGGCTACATTTTGCGTATAAGGTTGTAAATAACAATGTCTGCAAAATTTACTAAAAAACATAAAAGTTCTCAAAAAAGTCCACAATTCCGGAAATTTCAAGCTTTTAGTAAAATTTTCAGACATGGTCATTTACAACCTTATACGCAAAATGTAGCCCTTCTCTCTGGCATCAATTTGAGTAATAACTTGTAAATGATGATATCCACAAAATTAGTTAGAAAAACCATATGTAGCAAACTAATTAATTAAAAATGTAACGTTTTGGCTATAACGATTTTTGGCGGAAACAATTTGAGCGAAAACAGGAGAGAGTCCCTAATAAATACCTGGATGATTTGAGTGCCAACAGGACTGTTTTCTTTGACAGATGCTTCGTATAAAGTCTTTTGAAAAGAGGGCTGTTGTCATTCACATCTAGAACTTCTATATCCACGGTGCATTGGGAGGAGAGAGGTGGCTGGCCACTGTCTTTTGCAACTACATTGAAGACTACCTTCTTGAGTTTCTCAAAGTCGAGAGTCTGTGCCAATTTCAAAGTTCCTTGAAAAATACATTAGTCGAAAAACAGTGCAATGTTATAGCTTACCATCTGCAGCAAGATGGACTAGTTGAGAAATGCTGTCTGGCACATCTTCAGCTAGCTCATAAGTCACTTGGGTATCGGCATCAGTGTCTTCTGCCTGCACTTTCAACAGTACGTAACCAATTTGCTCATTCTCCAAAACTTTCAATCGATATACAGGTTGTCGGAAAATAGGAGCATTGTCGTTCACATCTTCTACTCTGATGGTTATAATGGCTAAAAATAAAAACCAAGTGATTTTTGTGGTATCACTAAATTGACTATATCAGACAAATAATCTGTTATTCTGTCAACATACTATCGAAAAAAGGTTATTATTAATATACAGGGTAGAAAATTTTCTGGAACTTTTATTTTAGCTATAAATTTTTTCTAGATCGAATATTTGTGAATTTAGTTCTACTCAGAATCGAAAAGTCATTTTCGGTATATAATTTCAAAAATAGGATTTTGCTTAGTCCCTCCTGTGGTTTGGGTCTGAACTATGACTTTTGATAGTTTCTGGATGGCAAGGCCTAAACAAGAAGGACATCAAGCGAAAATAGTGTTTTTGACATTATATAGCGAAAAATTGCTTTTTGACTCTGAGTAGAACTGCATTTACATAAATTTTGAATTTAATCTAGAAAAAGTCATATCTAAAACAAAATTTCCAGAAAATTAGTCCACCATGCTCCATTCCAGACTATTTTATACTTTACGAAAACAGATGTTTACTAACCTGTGTCGGACAAGCCACCACCATCAGCTACTTTGACCGGGATCTCATAAACTTGTTGTTGCTCTCTATCCAAAGATTTCTTCAAGGTCAACACTCCGCTCACTTCATCCAATGAAAAGTGTTCAAAAATTTTATTTGCTGCTTCTTTAGAGGAAATGGTATAAGTAAGTCTTCCAAACTCTCCCAAGTCCTCATCTTCTGCATCCAACTTGAGCACAAAATAGCCGTGTGTTGCAGAAACATTCAAGTTCTCTTTGATTGTGGTGGTAAAATTCTTTTTCTCAAAAGTAGGAGCATTTCTATTTGCATTTTGAATAGCAATATGAAGAGTTTGGAGACAAGAAGATTGCCATTTGCCTTGGTCACTTTCGATGCGACTTCGAATCCTCAAGGTGTACTGAAATTGAAGCTTCAATTAGAGTACCGTAAATACTCTATTAAACGGCCAGGGCCGTTTATTTTTCAACCCTAAAAAAGTCGGAAAAAATTTGGGTCGATTTTGAGATTTTTGCGTGCTCAACCAAAATTTTAAAAGTGGAATCAGGTAAGCTCGTGCTAACTAAGAAAACGCGAAAAACAGATTTGCAAATTTCTTTTTCTAAGTTCTTTTTCTTTTTCTTCCCGTGATTTGGGCGTTGCTCATCCAGAACCCATCAATAAACCAGGAGCAATCCAAACAAGGGACTAAGAAAAAATCTTGTTTCTGATATATCAAAAAATTTCTCAATTCTGAGATTTTCGAAATTTTAGAGATTTCCGAAAGTCGGTCTAGAAAAAAGTTATGGCTAAAACAAAATTTCCAGAAACATTGGTCTACGCTGTACTGCAGCAACTCACATTCATTTGGTGATGGAACCCTTCACCTAAAGTCAACAAAGTGTTGTTGTGTATCTCAAATGGCAGCTTAGCGGCATCCATCAAGTAGTTTAATCGATTGCCTTGCTTGTCCACCCCTTTTTTAACACATGGAAAACATGGCCTGTAGGAAGATTTGCTGGTATTATGATAGACTCCTCCTTTTGGCATACATCTTCCTTTGCTTCCAACTGTTGACCTGCAGTGGGAGACTTTATGATCACCTAAAACAAGAGTTATTTCATAGTTTGAGTCAGTACAGCCATACCTTGACTTTGGCTTGGCTGGAGTGGAGACCATCAGAAGCAACCACTGTGAGTAAATGAACTCCACCCTTTTCTGCCAGCTGTTTAAATATCAGCTGGGTTGGTTGGCAATCGAGAATGTACCACCTGCATCACCATGCACAATGAATAGCTGTAGGGTCTGAGGAGGGGATGGATTTTTGTCGGGATCCTAAATATGGTTTTGATTTCCGAATATTTTAGTTGATAAGTGTTTACTGTAATATCTAGTGCCAGAATGGAGCTATTCAAGCGGACTGCTTCCAGGTTAATTTCCACCACATACTCAGACAAACCAAACATGGGTGGAGAGTCATTTAAGTCAACCAATTGGATAATCAGTTGTTCTGTGGTCTTTAAACCTGCTTCATCGCTGGCTGTGATGGCTATAGTGTAGTTGCTGTGAAGTTCGGAGTCTAGTCCTCCAGCACCCACCATCAACCAGCCATATTCTCCATCCAAAGTGAAAACTGGATCAGTAGTAGGAGGCTGTAGTTGTTGCATGGAATACACCGTTCTTGACTGGCTGCTATGTTTGTCCGCTTTTGCCAGAAAGACGGCCACAGTAGTGCCGGCTGGTGTGTCTTCTCGGATTGATAATCTTAAAAACGGTATTTGTGAAGTTGGAACTGACGAAACTCAATTTTATTTTTCTATTTAAGTTTACTACTTATTTAAGTTTACAACTAAGTTTACTACTATTTCACAGATTTTCCTATTATTTATGTTTGCCAATAATATTATAACAAACCCATGTGGGTAGATGGTGAGAAATACAGGTGGGTTGTCGCTCACATCCACCACACTCACTGTAACCACTGCAAAAGAGTGTAGCCGTTGTTCTGTTTCAGCTATTTGGGCAACAAAGTGGAAACGACTCTTCTGCTCATAGTCCAATGCACCACTCACAGTTAACTGGCCTGAAGACTTGTGGAGCGAGAATGGGAGATTGTCTAGGTTGCTGGAGGCTATGGTGTAGATCACATCTCGAGAGTCTAAACAACACAATTAATTATAAAATCTGCCGTATCAGACAACCGAATTTAGGCTGGCCGAAATTAAATTATTATAATTTCTAAACGCCTACTTTGGGTGAGCTCATTGGCGTGCAGATGGCCCACCACTTGCCAATCGCTGCATCTTCAGAAACAGCAAATAAATAATGGAGTTGAGAGAACTGGGCGGAGGACTGGCATCACTGGGCACTAGATGGATGTGGAAAGGCAGTTGTGTTTGGTGTGGTGGGTTACCGCTGTCCGAGACTCGTAATAGAAAACTGGCAGATGTGGCTGCAGAGCGCTTTTTGAGGGTGATGTAGCCTTGTGTGGGGTGGATATCTAACCATTTGCTTGGCTCATTGGTCTTATCGTCGGAAAGTAGGGAGTATTCCAGACGGTCATCGATGTCTGCGTCCACTGCCAGTACCTGTAAGAATATGAAACTAGGTAAATTTATAAAAGGTAAACCCATCAATAAATAATGCTGAGAAAAGTGAGTTACAAAAAGTTATACTGACCATAGCAATAGGTTCGCCCTCCTGGGCAGTAGCCATATCCAGATGCATGGAGTAGCCATCAATAGGTGCGATCCAAACAGGCTGGTTGTCGTTCTCGTCTAAGACAGCTACTTCCAACCTAGCAAAGGCTGACTTATTGGTGGAGTCAGTTGCCTGCAGCCAAATGGTGAATAGCCCTTCCTCATTGGCCATTTTCTCTCTGTCCACACGCTCACTGAGAAGCACTCTGCCTGAGTGCGGCTCTACTGCAAACGGCCAAAAGTGTCGTTTTCAGTGGCACCAGCAATGGAGTAGCGCATTGGAAAACTCCTCCCTTGGCTTTAACTATGGTGATGGAGCTCTTGTTGGTGGAAGCTCTGCAAAGTAATACTAACTTTAAAGGACCCTGTCTCTTCCTGCTCAATGGTCCCGCGCCAATTCAAAAAATTTTCACTGATCATTGAAAATCTCTTCGGATTTTTCAACTTTAGAAACCAAGTTGAACTTCAATGATCAGGGAAAATTTTTGAATTGGCGCGTAACCATTGATTAGGAAGAGACAGGGTCCTTTAACAAAAGCAGTGCGCCTAATTTTTTAAAAAAGATTTCCAAAAAGTTTTGGAAAGTATTTTTTCTGCCTTGTTTTTGGATCAAAATTGCCCAATTTTGGCTCAAAATTGCCTTTTTCTTCTTAGTCAAAGCAGAAAGTACATACACAATTTTTTGAAGTGACAACATCATAAGGTAGCCATTCTTCTTAATAGTGTAATAACTTTGAAATTTTTTTAATGTACTTCCCGCTTTGACTGAGAAAAAAACAAGGCACTTTTGATTAGAGACAGAAACAGATCAGGGCCCTGATCAAGGCCCTGACTCGCCTGAACGATTTTTGACCAAAAGCCCTGACCTGAAACCCGTCCTGGTCGATTTCAAAACCTTGAACCCGAAATTCGCCAGATCCTGAATCCGGACCAAAACCCCGACCCGCCAGATCCTGAATCCCAAATTTTCCAGAAGTGCTCTTTTAACTTGCTGACAAAATGTCTGTGTCTGATGAGTTTTTCAGTAATTACCGTTTGACTAGCTACCGTATTACTGGTCCACGCTTTTATTTGCACTGTTTGCACTTGCACCCCTTCAATTAAACTAATGGTCGGTTTATTTTTCGATCTCCAGGGTCGTTTCATTTAGAAGAGCAACAGTAGAAAAAGACCATTTTTGACTTCAACCCTGACAGTTTGACCAGATCCCTGACAGGGCGCTGATTTTTTTTCGGAAAACCCTGACCGAAACACGCTCTGAAAGCATTTTTCTGTCTCTACTTTTGATCCAAAAACAAGGCAGAAAAAAGATTTATTCAAAAGTTTAAGATCCCTCTGTGTCCAAATCCGCTTTTGCAAAAACTGTTAGCGATGAATAGTTTGACCCACTTATAAAAGGCCCACCTATTTTCGTTGATGGTAGCAGAGTAGAAGGCTTGTTCGAATTGAAGTGGAGCTATAGCATTAGGCACAATTTCCACCTCCACATCTATAAAGATCGTGAAGAGGCCATCAGTGGCAGACACATTGAGTGGTTTGACCAGTCGCCGTCCATTCTCCAACTGTTTCAGCTCTTGATCATCCAATTGCCTGGCTTTAGTTAACACTCCAAATGATGCATCGAGGTCAAATAAGGTTTGATCACCTCTGCTATTTGAAACTCAATTTTGTGAGCTTTGTTTGCAAGTGTAGCCACTGTGTCTCTGTCTTCTACGTGGAATTTGTAGATGAAATCCCCATTTTTTGAGTCAGCCATCATATTTAATTGCAGGGGTGACTGAGGTATTCCGGAAAACAGGGGTGCTTCATCATTGACGTCGAGGATTTGGAGTTGAAGGATGGCTTCACTCGCCAGTCTGTCTATGTCTCGTACTTGGATGGTGTATTCATAGAAGCGCTGATTTTCGAAGTCAAGGGAGAGGCCAGGTAGAGCTGGCCAGATGAAGCGTCCAGTGATAATACTGCAACCAAATATAATATAGCTAAATTTGGACAGTTCACTTTTTGTCGAGAAGTTCTCTATGATAACCAATGGTCATGCACTTAAATATGTCAATACTCGCAAGGGAGGGACTCTGACCATGACTCATGGGAACTTTAATGAATTTTTTCTCCATATTCTTGGAGATCATGCCCAAGTTCCTGACAAATCTGGACCTTCAGCTCTGAGGGTCCACAAAACGTGGTACAATGGTCACTCAAAGTTCTAAAAACACCTCGATAACCTATCATGGTTTTTCATAACTGACCAATGGACCATTGGTCGTTCCTAAAATTTTTGTTAGCTTTCAAAGGTGAAGAACCACATACACGTAGAATTGGGCACGCTCTACAAGAATACGCGCATGAAAAAATTCAACGAAAAACCCCAGGTCACAGTCAGGGTCCCTCCCTCCCATAACATATATAACAAAAAATTCAACTTCAACAAAAAATTGACTGTACAATGCACTCTCGATTTTACGCCACCCTTCGGGACCAAATTTTGATGGCCTAAAATCGAGAGCGCAGTTTCTTTGTTTTATTTGATAGTTAGCTAATCAGATAAGTTCAAAAGTGGCGTAAACCCGAGAGTTGCGTGAAATTGAGAGTCGACTGTATCTATATTGTGTATACAGTCAAGTCTCGATTTAACGAACCCCTGGGGACCGCCAAAAATGTTCGTTAAATCGAAGGTTTCGTTAAATCGAGAGCTTATTTTAGTCATTTTATTTAATCGGTGGCCAAATAGCCACCAAAAAAGGTTCGTTAAATCAAGAGTTTCGTTAAATCGGGGTTTCGTTAAATCGAGACTTGACTGTAGATACCTGATTTATTGCCCTCAACAATGGAGTATGTCAGATATTGATATGCTTTTCCTGCATCTTCCACCTCATTTGCTAGTGAAGAATGGTCTGGATCTTCGGCCTTTACCTCTCCTAGCAAGCTGCCTAAAGAAGCAGATTCTAGAACAGAGAAATGGTAGATGGGTTGTTGGAACTGGGGTGGAGTATCGTTGATGTCCTCAACCTAAAATTATCATTTTTTTTAATATACCGTATTTTCTCTATTAAACGGGCCGGCCCGTTTTTTTTTCAACCCTCAAAAATCGAAAATTTTGAGGTCAATTTCAAGATTTTTGGGTGCTCAACCAAAACCTAAAAAGTGGAATCAGTAGAGCTCGTGGGAGTTAAGAAAACGCAAAAAACAGTTTTGCAAAATGTTTACTCTGGGCTCAAATATAAGTCCTCAAAGTCGAGGGGCCCGTTTATTAGAGAGCGCCCGTTTAATAGAGAAAATACGGTATTTAACATTTTTTTAGGGAAGGCGATAAATTTTTAGATTCTATCTCTACCTTTTTCCTATGAGCCTATCATCCCACAGAAAAAGTCAAGACTGGTCGGCCATTTAAAATGGTCGGCCATTTGCACAACCCTGTTCCTCCCCACTCAACTGAGTGTGTAAGTCGTTGTCTGTTAGACTACATTTACTAAAAGCTTCTTACCTGGATGTTAACCATTGCAACAGCAGCTGCAGCATGAACACCTCCTCCTGTCCTGGTCACATCCACTGCCTCCACCTTCAATATGTATTTATCCAGCTGTTCTCTGTCCAGCTGACTGTTTACAGTTATTGTGCCTAAAACACAGTTTTTCATAAAACAAAAAACGGTTCTTTTCCGTTATCGGACCTCACCGGAAACTGCAATTTTTTAGGATATGGATTTTTTTTGGTGCAAAAAGATTTCTTTTTGGTGCAAAAAGATTTTATTTTGGTGCAAAAAAAATTTGGTGCAAATTAGATCTTTTTGGCGCAAATAGTATTTTTTTTGGTGCAAATCGAATTCTTTTTGGTGCAAATCGTATTCTTTCTGGATAATATTTTTTTGCCCGTATAATACTCGTTTTCGCCCATTGCATATTTCTTTTTGCCTGTAGATTTTGAATGGCCGTAGAATATTCGTTTTTGCCCGTAGATTTCTCTTTTTCTATTTTTTTCTACCTGTAGATTTTAAAATTTTGAGGAAATTCAAATTTTATGGTCAGAAAACGACTTGGTTTGCTCAGAATCCAACCCCAGAGTGGCCAAGTTGGTTTTTTGGGAGTTTATTAAAGGGGGAGTAAACTTATTGCGAAAATTCGATTGCGCGCATCAGAATCCATTCTCGATTGGCTCAATCTCTCAGAATCCGAGTTCTACTATTTAGAAGCACTTAATGGGTGAGGGGTGGGGGGTGGTGGTTGCACTTCATATACGCACCGCCCTAAATCAACAGTGTTTATTCCGCTAGGCGCACATCTTATTTTTTTATATTAATTTTACTGACTTCTAGGGTCGAAAACTGTCGAGAAATAGATTGCAATGATTAACACCACTGCTTTGCTGTCAGAAACTGCCTCAATTTTGCGAATTGAAGCAAATGACCATCAGAATGAAAGAAAACCATCCACAATGATGCGCATAAAATTTGTATAGCCTAAACCTCTACTAATTTTATTTATTTATTCACCAACGCGTTTAGTGACTTACTAGAGTTAAAATTTCATGGTGAATCAGATAAAAATTTTAACAAACAAAATCACTACAGAAAAACAAGGTAGCTAGCGAAGGTTTGACCAATGAATAATAGAATATTTTTGACGAGTAGGATTTCGGTATTATTTTGGCACTGAGGTTTTTTCGCAGTTTTAATTCACATGATCATTTATAGTCATATACTGAAAATGACGCCAAGAAGCAGGGTTATATTTTGAGTATGAGGTTTCTTAACGATTATCTTAATGAAAATTGCAAAAAACTTCAGTTGCAGAACAATATCGAAAATTTTGGGTGACAGCCCTGGGTGGGAGTGAATGGAATGGGAAATCGTTGGATGTTTTTTGAATTTTAGATTCAACTTCATACTAACTTCCTTCTGTTTAATAGCTCAAATGAAAGCCTAGATTTTCGGCCACATTTTGCTGTATAAAAAGTGTGACTTGTACAGGTTAGAAAATTTCAATGTAACTAATCAAAGAAAACCCTGAAAACCGTCCATTTTCGGAAATTTAGCCTACTTCAGCCTGAATACAAGCTTCAGTAGGTGTAAAAGCATACTCTTATAATCTTGTTGGATAATCAAGAGTGTGAGGATCATTTTGACACTAAACTTGTAAATAAAAGGAGAGAAAAAGGTGTGCAGCCAGTGGTAGTCGAACCTGTGACTTAGGCACTGCGTATATGAAGTATACCTCACCCTTTAAAACCATTACCAACTAGTATTTAGGTACCCTGAACCAATAATAAAGTTGGTTCTAAATGGCGGAATCCGGATTCTGAGAGATTGAGCTGATCGAAAAAGGATTCTGATGCGCGCAATCTAATTTTCGCAAAAACTTTACTCCCCTTAAATAAATCCCCAAAAAACAAACTTGGTCACTTTGGGGTGGGGTTCTGAGCAAACCAAGTCCTTTTCTGACCATAAAATTTGAATTTCCGCAAAATTTTAAAATCTTCAGGCAGAAAAATTAGAAAAAAAAGAAATTTACGGGCAAAAACGAATGTTCTACGGTCATTCGAAATCTACAGGCAAAAAGAAATATGCGATGGTCGAAAACGAGTATTATACGGGCAAAAAAATATTATCCAGAAAGAATACGATTTGCACAAAAAGAATTCGATTTGCACCAAAAAGAATACTATTTGCACCAAAAAAAATACTATTTGCACCAAAAAGAATTCAATTTGCACCAAAAAGAAAATTATTTGCACCAAAAAAATTCAATTTGCACCACGGCGATTTGCACCAAAATAAAATCTTTTTGCACCAAAAAAAATTATATTTGCACCAAAAAAGATTCAATTTGCACCAAAAAAGATCTAATTTGCACCAAATTTTTTTTGCACCAAAATAAAATCTTTTTGCACCAAAAAGAAATTTTTTGCACCAAAAAAAATCCATATCCAATTTTTTAATGATTCTTATTTTTATCTGGAATAGTTCATCATAAGAGTGGTCATGGTGATGATGGTCATGGTCATCATGTTGACCATGATCACCTCAATTACCACAATAATTGGACTAAGAACCAAGGAATTCAAAGAGCTTATTCAGAATGAGGTCCCGATAACGGGAAAGAAGCCAAGAAACAACGTCAAACTAATTATTCCAGAGGTGAAATGGTAATTTCAGTATTTTCCGCACTGGATAAAGCAGTGGATAAAGTGTAATTTTTCACAGTATAAAGTGTTATAACCCTAATGTCCTTTTTCGGAAACATTCATTTTCAACTCTGAATTATATCGAGAAAAAAACCTTTGTTATAGTCCATTGCAAAGTGTCGTAAGTCATCACCCTCAGATATCCTATAGCCTACCACTCCATCGGTGTTGCTGTAGGCTCTAACAGAAATCACATAGGTGCCTGGCGAGACTGCCTCTGATATTTTGGCAAAGTAGTGGCTGTGGGAGAAGCTCGGTTGGTGCTTATTGGCCACTTTTACTTCTACCCATGTACTCGAACTTAAAGCAGGGTTGCCTAAAAATAAGAGTATGAGATGTGGACCAGCGGAATGTATAGCCAAATAAATTCTCGAGAAGCAAGCCAACTTTATGATCTATTTTACATTTCTGCATTTTTTGTCTAAATATCTCGACCCTTCGCTTAAGAAATTTTCAGTCGAAAGCTGGAAAAATTCCGACATTCAACTTTCGAGTCGACCCACCTAGTCGAAAATTTCGACTACAGTCGACTTTTCGAACCCTCGATCCTTTGCCGTTTTTCGAAAAATTGTAGTCAATGACAATCCAAAAGATAGCGCGTGCAAAAGCCGGTAAAAAATAATCAGGTCATATGCAAGGTGTAATCTGAAAAATGCAATTTTATTCGACACACCAAAAGTTTTTTTCCGCCTCGGGTCCGACCTCTTTTTAATTTGTTTTTTAAGTCTTTTGCCAGTTGTTTTTGGTCGGTCTTGTTCTAAAAATTACAAGGATTCCGGTTTTGCCCATCTCTTTCCTCAAATCATTCTGAATTACTTTAAAGACCCGCCCCTCTCGATCAAGCGACACTTGATTTTTTAAAAGGGGTTTTGGTTAATCGATAGTCGCGGATCTTTATGGTAACCTTACAATATTTTGGAAAAAGTATCGGAAAATTTGGAATCCTTGTAATTTTCGAACTAGACTATGAATCACATTTCGATTTTTTTCAAAAATTGGGTTGAAAAAGTGTCGTACCATAGGCGGGAACGAACTTTTCGGGGTATCGTATAAATGGAGTGGACTGTAAATTGAGATTTCCTAATTTAGGAATCCCAAATAATACATCCGCGAGGTTCTAATCTCGGGATACTGAAATCATTCGAAATTAAAGCAAGGATCACCTTTGTCGGTCGCCAGCACATGAAAGTGGAAAATGCTGCCCAATTGAAGTTGTTTGGCGGGAGGTAGAGCCGCGATGGTCACCCGGCCATCATATTTGTTGACTTGGAAGAAGGTGGGTGCATCCGCTGCCAGTGAATATCTCACCACTCCACTCATTCCCAAATCGTTGTCTTTAGCTTTGAGACTCAGCACTCTGTCTCCAACAGTAGCTTCTTCAGAAATAGTGGCAGTGTAGGGCAGTTGGTGGAATGTGGGTGCACAGTCGTTAATATCTTCAACTTCAACATGTACTGAAGTGTAAGCTCTTCTATTTCCAAGTGTCGATCTGGCTTTAATCATTAGCTGTACTTTTGGAGTGACCTAAAAAACAAAGGAATCGTGTGGGTGAAAAGTACACACAAAAAATACGCACAAGTAGAGGCACAAAGGCGTTAATTTCAATTAGCCGAATTTATGAATTAACTATATAAATTTATATGAAAAGGCAGACCTCTCGGTCAAGTGGATATTTTAAATTCAGTCGCAGCAAGCCACTTTGCTCATCTACAATGAATGAGGGATGTCTGTTAAGAAGGTGGAACACAAATCTCTCATTGACATCAGCGTTTGAAGGCCACAACGAGAGAAGTTCTGTATTTAAGGCAAATGTCAGATTTTCAGGAACAGAGATTGAGTAGATGTCTTTGGGGAACTGTAGCGTGTTGGCAATGTCTTTAGTGTGATTAGGTGAAATCAAATCTATTTGTAGTGCGGAGTGGGCAGTGTGTAATCCATCCGTGGCAATTAGATTCACCTGTAAAAAGTGCAAATTAATTAAAAATTTTCATATTTTGAGATGCCTTGTAGTTAGGTGACTTGAATAAACTGGAGTCATTGCTAGACGCAAAGACCTCTCCATTGATCCTGTCTACCGAAAAAAGACTCTGAGCGGATGCTGGTTTCACTTGTCGAATTGCATATCGCAGATCTCCTACAGTGTCTTCGTCTTTCGCAATGATGCCACCAGAAAAGTTCCTAAATAATAACAAATCGACTGTTGGAAAAGCTATTGTTTGAGCTTGGAAAAAGCCAACGTTAAAGGGGCATACCAGCGCGTTACACGGCCAATTTCAAATTCGCAAAAGACGGGGACCAGGTGTATTCAAACGAGAATTATTTTTAGATACAAATGTGTCATTTTATGCAAAAAGATATACGCTGGCTGGAATCGAACTCGACCACCATCAGCACTAGGGTTGTCGAGCCGAAGGCTCGAAACCGAACTTTCGGCTCGAAAGTTCGATTTTTTCGAACTTCGAGCCGAGCCGAAGGCTCGAAAGTTTCGAGCTGCTTCGAGCCGAAGGCTCGAAAATTTCGAAGGGTCGACAACCCTAATCAGCACGTTATCACTGAGCCACCTATGTTACTAGACTGACACTGTGCTTTATATAACTTATTGCTCTTTACAGAACAATAAAATTTGCATTTAAAAATAATTCTCGTTTGAATATGGCTGGTCCCCGCCTTTTGCAAATTTGAAATTGACCGTGTAACGCGCTGGTATGCGGTCATAGGTAAATTCGCCAACACAATTTCGCCAACAGCAATTTCGCCAACAGCAATTTCGCCAACAACAATTTCGCCAACAGCAATTTCGCCAACGCAATTTCGCCAACAGCAATTTCGCCAACACAATTTCGCCAACAGAATTTTCATTAAGAGTTTAAACTTTTGTATTGAAAAGTATCCTTGTTATTTCAAATGTTTTACTATGAACCATCTCCAGTCCTGCTGGACTGTCCATGCATTAACAAAACCAAGTGGTCATCCAGGTGGTGCGAATTTTATTTTCGATTTTTTCAGTTTCCAAAACCTGTTTCGTTTATACACCAAAATGATAAAATGGGAGATCCAAAATCAAGACCACTGAGTATGGACTCGAACCATTGAGGTTGGATCAGGAACATTAAAAGTGGATCGTGACTATTGAAAGTATATAAGGAGAACTGAGTGAAACTGAATTTATAGATAGTAAGATGTTACGTGAGGCTGTTGTGTCGTATGACTTCAATCCCCAAAATACAATCCCCAAACCCTATAAAAATACAGAACTGGCCCCAAAGATCTGGCCCCCAAACGGAGGCCCCAAAATACCCATAACCTTTTAAAAAGCAAATGCCAGTGTACAACACGATAAAAAGGTGTGTTGGACCGCTTTTTGGACCGCTCTGTGCTACTCTCGTTTTGTATGAAATATATATCACCAACACTATAGAATCAACGAAACAGGTTTTGGAAACTGAAAAAATCGAAAAAAAAATTCGCACCACCTGGATGACCACTTGGTTTTGTTAATGCATGGACAGTCCAGCAGGACTGGAGATGGTTCATAGTAAAACATTTGAAATAACAAGGATACTTTTCAATACAAAAGTTTAAACTCTTAATGAAAATTGTGTTGGCGAAATTGCTGTTGGCGAAATTGCGTTGGCGAAATTGCTGTTGGCGAAATTGTTGTTGGCGAAATTGCTGTTGGCGAAATTGCTGTTGGCGAAATTGTGTTGGCGAATTTACCTATGACCCTGGTATGCCCTTCAAAAATAATTCCAGTGTTAAGTACTTAAAAAGCAGCACATTATATTCTTTTCTAACATTAGTCAAATTTCAGGTGCGTACGCTTCACCTTTATTGACATTTGCATAAAAATGTTGAAAGTCAACTCTGAAACTATGGTAACTCTAAAAACTACGTATTCAAAATTTGAGGTGAAGAATCCATCGTTTATACACACATACCTTGTGCGGTTGGTAGTCTAAGCTGCAATTTGACAGACATCTTCTCAAACACTGGTGGCAAATCATTTGTATCAAGCACAGAAATTGTGACCAGTGAGGGCTGAAGAGTGTACACAAGTGCAGCAGAGGAGTCAGCAGTAACGCTCTGGGCAACAACGTAAAAGGACCAATGTTTGTTCTGAAAAAAAACAAGCACCGATGCAATTTTCATTATTTACGTCAAATCAAACACTGAAAATATCTAACCAGCTCAAAATCCATAGGAGCAACACTTCGTATCCTGCCTGTGGAAGAGTCGATAGCAAAGAAAGGCTCTATGGGGGACAGAATGCGGTACTTCAGTGTTCTCTCGTTAATTGAAGACAATTTCGGTTGATGAATGCAAAGCTGTAGCTGATGGTTTTGGTGGATGCTGCCATTGATGTTTCCGGAAACAAGCGAGCCGATTGGCGAGTTTTCTGCGATCGAGCCATTATATTTTAGCTGCAAGAAGTGGATCTGCTGCCAGGCTTTTGGAGTGATCTAAAAGCATGTACGATTAGTTAAAAACAAAAAATAGATTTATCGATGGTTGTTTCTTCGAAGATTTTCCAAAATTATCATCAAAAATAAAGACAGCAAAACGGTAAAAACCCAACTCGTATAAATTTTTGAACAAACTTTTATTAGAAATCCTTAATTTTCAAGGCGAAAGTTTTTAAAAGGCCATTTATAATACCGAAATTTCTTCCTGAATCCGAATCCGTTAAGTTCAGATCCAAATAATTATTATGAGCTGAGATTCTGACGGGTCTACTCAAAGGAGCAATCAGCTCATAATTATTATATTGATCTGATCTTAACGGATCCGGATTCAGGAAGAAATTTTGGTACTATTCCATTGAGAAGTACACTTGATCATAAAATGCATATAGAGTCTATTTTTGCCGTGGCTCGAGTTGAAAAACATGGTAAAGCAGCTAAAAAAGTGGCCCTGTATTATTCCCTTCCCTCCCAATACAGCCCTTGAACCCTATTTAAATGGCTTTTCTGGTCCTTTTATGGCAAAATTATTACATAAAAATGGTTTTTGACCATCCCTAAAAAAGTCGGTTTTGGGGGGGGGGGTACAATGGAATAGGTCCTTATTTGGGGGGGGGGATACACTGGAATAGCTTTTGGGGGGGGGTACAATGGAATAGCGGCGAAATTTTAGTATCAGGGGTGGCCTTTCAAAAACTTTCGCCTTGAAAATTAACTATTTCTAAAAGTTTGAAAAGTTTGTTCAACAATCTATACGAGTCGGGTATCATCCAGCAAAACAATCTAAGAAACCTTTTACATAAAAGTTTTGGCTGTATAATTATTCGTGAAGTGGTTTTCTGAAAACGGTATATTTCGAAATGCGTTTGACTTGCAAAAAGAATTTTTGAAAATTGTTATGATCGGCAACTGTGTATATTCGAAAATCGCATTTCGAAAATGGTATTTGTCTCGAAATGTTATTTGCAAAATGGTATGATTCGCGAAAAAACATTTAGAAAATGGTAGCTTTCGCAAAATGTTTTGATATTCACTTACCGGCTACAGTAAATCACATGTTTCCTTGCAGAAAATACGATGTAATAGACGTGCATAGATGAGAAAATTTTCTGTACAGAAACATTCAGCGATCGCAACCACAAGGAGGTCCATTTGAGAATGAAGTCAAGAATAAAGTATTTTCGCGAAAAGTGCTATTTTCGCGAAAAATGCTATTTTCGAAATACTTTTACGCGAATAATACCATTCTCCAAATGTCATTTCGAGACAAATATGATTTTCGAACTGCTTTTTCGCGAAAACTACCATTTTCGAAACACCAGTTTGCGAAAACTACCATTTTCGAATTACTTTTTTCCAATACAAATATTTTCAAGATAAAACGTTTTCTAAATTCGATAATACGAATATATATATGCAGCCAAAAGTTTTGGCGCTACTCGTTTTTAAACATTAGCCCTTAGGATCAGGGCTGAACCCGTACTAATTTCAGCTTTTTTTAAAGAAAAAGTATAGTTTTAGGCACCCCTGAAAAATTATTAGGGGTGGGGGTTGAAAACCGAGTAGCTTTTTCGGGGGTGTGGGAGGTTAAACGAGTAGCGTCAAACTTTTTATATTGGAAATTTACCCCTTCCAAGTTCTGTCTGGATGCTTGTTATAGAGGAAAGAAAAAGGTCATTCGTGCAGTTCTTCCAGGTTTTCAAATGTTTAAGAGTAATGTACGTAAAAAATTAATCCCTTGAAAATATGTCAAAAGTGGCGAAGAAGTGGACAAAAATTTTGTGACCCGTGTATACAACTTTTGCCAACTATGATTGCTAGCTAGGTTGTATGCGGACCTTTGTCAACTTTTTTTTCATCCAAAAAATTTTAAGAAAACGAAAGTTTAATTTTAATAAATCTCTGGGATCCAAATTAATACCTTTAAAAGTAAGTTGACAATAACACTGTTTGAATCCACAGCAGATTTGATGACAACAGAGCAATTGACTAGGAGAGTCGCATTTAGCTCGTTCAAATACTTGCCAAGTCTAATTTGCCCAGTTGAAAAATGAACATCAAGGAAAGGGCATGGCTGCTGAAATGAAAACTCCAAAAAGCCAGAAGAATCTGCTATTTCATCCAACGGTCCCAAAGAAGTAAAAATGGTGGTTGAGTCGAAGATGCTGAAGAGCAAGGATTTTCTAAAACAAAAAAGTGTATATGTTGTAACTTTCTACTCGTATTTTTGCTTCTACCGTGGTGCTAACACAAAAAGATGGTTTTTTTACTACACATAGATGAAGATGGTCTCTAGTTGTGGGTCTTGGTTTCTTAGTTTTCTGTGCAATCAAACCTCAATATAAGGACAGCGTTCAGCCGATCCCTTACAGGTCTTTATATCAGGTAAAACTTTGACTCGCTACAAATTTGAATTTTTTAATTTCATTTTGTGACTGTTTTTTGCATGTTCTTTTAACTTTTTTAACTTAGGCCTTAGGCTTAGGCAAGGGTAGGCCAGCGCACGTTAGGTCACTTTATGTCAAATAAGCATTTTGGATTGTCTATGAAATGGTATATAGGGTTTTTTCGAATCGCATCGTCACTACACGGCTTTTCAAAACGCCCCAAAGTGTGTCATTTAGCTTTTTAGACGTGTTTGCATGGCGCAGTGGGTAAAGCTCTTCGTCACACCATTTGCATAGCAAAATAGGCTATTTTCCTCGGGGTCACGAGTTCGATCCCACCCTCTGGTACATCCGATTTTTCACAAAAAAAATTTGCAATTTTTTATTCACCCACTCGACTTAAAGGGCCATTGCCACCTGTTTTCAATTGTCCCCGCCAATTCAAATCTTTTCGCCTAACCATTCAACTTCTGTACGGATTTTTCAGCTTGGTTTCTAACAAAACAAGGCCTAGAATTTAATTTTAGGTACAGTTTTGTTAGAAACCAAGTTTAAAAATTCGTATGTAAATCCAACGATTAAGAAAAAAAATTTGAATTGGCGGGGACAACCGTTGTCGGAGACGGCAATGGCCCTTTAAAATCGAAAAGTAGACATAGGTCATAGAGATCAGATTTTCAGCTTTTCTTATAAAATTTTGAGTACAGGCCCGATGAAAGTCCAGAATTCACGTCAAATACAAGGCAAAAGTTGAAACGCAACTTCTTTTTGTATAAGGTTTGCGAGGTTTGTATTTCAGAGGGTGAGTTATACACCAAAAGAAAGCTGAGAATCTTCCTTTGCAGAAAATACAGATCGAATTTTCAAAATACAGATTTTTTAAAACTAGAAGCCATTTCAAGTCTAAAACACGTTTTTCTAGTCAAATTTGAGGAGTTTTTTAATTTCCCGCGAAATTCGCTTGAAAAGCTAAATGACACACTTTCGGGCGTTTTGAAAAGCCGTGCACTACCATATGGGGTGGTACTTTTTTCTAGTACCAAAATACTTATTTCTAGTACCAAATTACTTAATTCTGGGCAAACCTTTTTTTGCCGTAAAAATACTTTTTTTTTTGCCGCAGGTTTACTTTTTTTTGCCGCAAAAAGACTTTTTTTTGCCGTAAAAAAATTTGCCGTAGAAATACATATTTTTGCCGCAGAAATACTTTTTGATGCCGTAAAAACACTTTTTGTTGCCGCCAAATCACTTTTTTCTGCCGCAAGTTTACTTTTTTTGCCGCAAATGAATTTTCCGCCAATTTACTTTTTCTTGCCGCAAAAATACTTTTTATTGCCGCTAATTCACTTTTTTCTGCCGCAAATTTTTTTTTCGCTGATTTACTTTTTTTTGCCGTAAATTTACTTTTTTTTTGCCGTAAAATTACTTTTTTTGCCGCGAATTCACTTTTTTCTGCCGTAAATTTGCTTCTTTTTGCCGCAACTTTTTAAATTATTTTACCGCTGATTTACCTGGTTTGCCGCTTTTTCTGCCTGTTACCGTATTTTCTCTATTAAACGCCCCCTCTTCAATAAACGCCCCGTCTCTAATAAACGCCCCCCTTCAGTGACCTATATCTCAGCCCAAAAAAATAATTTTGCAAATCTGTTTTTTGCGTTTCTTAATTAGTACGAGTTTACCTATTTCCACTTTTCAGATTTTGGTTGAGCACCCAAAAATCTCAAAATCGAAATAATTTTTTTCCGATTTTTTAAGGGTTGAAAAATAAACGCCCGGGGCGTTTAATAGAGAAAATGCGGTATCTATGTTTTTGACGCTTTTTCCATCGTTTATTATAAACGCTGTTATTTCTCAACAGATAGTCTTTCGAACACAGAAATAATTTCTGCTTACATTTATTTTTCACACCTTGTAGTTGAAGTAACCGAGAAAACTCTTGTTTAGGTGTCCTAATAGTTGTATTGAAGATGTATAACTCAAGTAGTGGTACCTGGGTGATCAACAACATTCGCAATTGTTCTTTGATGGCAGAACCCATTATGTGGGTAATGGTATCGAGATGGTCTGGTGGGCATAATATTCACTTAATAGAAGGGCACATCTACTGTCCGTATCAAGTCTCGCATGGAAATCTTTAAAATTCAACTTAAAACTAATCTAAACGTCGCTGGTTCGGATCTCTCTGAGTGCCACTTTAGGTTTTTTCGTTGATTGAGTTGAACTTATAGTGTCCTTGGGCTGAAAATATCAATGAATTGATTCAGATGGTTTTCATGATTCTTTTATCATCAGAAACTGTCTTAATTTCGCGATTTACTGAAAATAACTGTCAAAATAAAAGAACTCCACCTTGAAGCCTTATACTTTGTGTTTTAATGGTTTCACCGACCCTAGTAGCAAATACCCCTCCGGAAAATATGCGTAAACTCTTCATTAGTCACAACTTCCGTACGCTGGCCTACTCCCAAGCCTAAGGGCTAAGCCTAAACTTGTTGTTTGCAAGGGTAGTTACAGCAATTTTCGAAGATCGTATTTTGGGGGGGGGGGGGTGTATTTGCGCCGCTTTACCGATTTTATTGACTTTTGAAAGGACGGTAGCAAATTTCTAAAGTTAGAGCTGCACAAAAAACCTGTCGGAAATGTTCCTATATCAAAATTACTTTAGAAATGTGAGTAGCTTTTGAAGGCTTGTTCTAGTAAAGAACGGTTCGAAAAGTCTTCTGTTTGCACAGCAACACTTTCTTGGATAAAGTTCTAGGCTGCACCGGGGCTGTGCAAGCACATCAAAAATAAGGAAGGAATCACTAGATTAAAGATGAATAAAATAAATAAGATATAAAAAACGGAGTAACAAAAATGGTGGATTTTTTTTGACAAAGAGCATGTTTAAAATCGTAAGTAGGTATTAGCTTCAATAATTGTGTAACCGCTGATAGTCCATCTGTTTTCCAAGAGCCTAAGGATCATTTTGATACCGAACTCGCAAATAAAATATTGAAAAACAGAAAGCATGCACCCAGAGAGATCTGAACTAGTAACTTTTAAATCGGGTTTAATTCGAATTTTTATACGGACGATAGATGTACCGGTTCTTAAAAAAAGGTATGATAAATGAAGATATCCTGGTATCAATTAAAACGTTCTGAAGGATTTAGTTTGGTCGACCTAGGTATATCGCACAACAACTGTGTTTCTTTGAACGTCCATGCTCACCTGAAAAGCCTCCATTAATAAATCCAGCGTTTTTGACTTCAAAAACGACATTCCTTATTAGAATAAAGTTGCGGCAGAAAGAAGCAAATTTACAGCAAAAAAAGTAAATTCGCGGCAAAAAAAAGTAATTTTACGGCAAAAAAAAGTAAAATGGCGGAACTAAAGTTGGTATATTCCGGGGAAAATTTAATTTTCCCGGGAAATTTCCCGGGAAAATTCAATTTCTCGAGAAAAATCGGAATTTTTCCGGGAATTTTCCCGGGAATCTTCCCGTTTACCAACCCTAGGCGGAACGCACATTTGCTGCAGAAAAAAGTAAATTAGCAGCAAGAAAAAGTAAATTAGCGGCAAAAAAAAAGTATTTCTGCGGCAAAAAAAAGTCTTTTTACTGCACAAAAAAATTGCGGCAAAAAAAAGTAAATTTACGGCAAGAAAAAAGTTTGCCCCTTAATTCTAGTACCAAAATTTTCATTTTTTTAAACTTTTCTCTTTTCTCTTCACTTTGTGGGTACACTTTTGAAATTTTTTTAACTATCGTGTAGCCCTGAAACTCAGCTACTCAACAAGATATCTTTTTTCAGTAAAAAAATTAAAAAAGTTGGAGATTTAGGGGTCTAAATCGGGGAACTTGGTCGAAAAAGTTACTTCATATAAAGCTCAAAATCTTCAAATTTTTGAAATCGTTTAGAGGAAATTGTAGTTTAGTTAGAAAGCTGAGATTCAGGGCTACACGTTCATGTGTCAAGGAAAAAATTTCTAACTTTACAAAGAGTTTTTCTATGCATGTTAAATTTTGGTACTAGAAAAAAGTATTTTGGTACTAGAAATAAGTATTTTGGTACTAGATTTAAGTATTACCCTACCATATGTTCTCTTGTGGAACGAGGGTCAACTGGCGGCCCCGACTGGCGGCCATCCCAACTGGCGGCCCCCGACTGACGGCCATCCCAACTGGCGGCCCCCGACTGGAGGCCATCCCAACTGGCGGCCACCGACTGGCGGCCATCCCAACTGGCGGCCTCCGACTGGCGGCTACTATGCCTACTACCTATTACCCCGACTATCTATCTAAAGGTACACTAATTACCTGTATGGTATCTCAACGTTCGAAAACACATCTTCTGACCGAACTAGCTGCGCCAGCGTGACCGCATAGACTCTTGATCTGTGTACCTAGGTGGTTGTACCCCGGCGGTGTGAAGGTTTCAAATTCAGGTAGTATTGCCCAGGTGGCGGTATCAAGACCCAGGTATCTAGATTGGAGATGGTAATATCTAGGACCTTATACCTAAAAAGAAGGAAGTAAGTATCCATGCCAGGGTAATCTTAAAAGTGGCTGTTTTTCACCAAACATGTTTTTCTTACCTTTTTGTAGTTTGGGAAACATCTTTGAGTCCGTCCTAACACTCGCTGGCCTACCCTGCACCGGTGTTAAAATATTTTCTTATTTCACAGCAAGTTTTAATTCCACTTCAATTAGAAGGGCAGTTTCCCCTATACTTTAAAATTTTTTTGGCCACAAAAATTGAAAATAGAAAATTACCGAATGTAACCAAATATGATCGGTGATATGACCGGATTCAAAAATGACCGATCATATTCCAGCCCTAACTAAAACTGAGAGAAATTAGACACTTACTTCAATGAAAAAACAAAAAAAACAGACAAAATTGCTTAGTAAGAACTCCTCAAACTTCCACGGACATCAACCAACACATGCACCTACACCCGCCCATTGTAGAAAACCTAATAGCTTTTTTTATAAACCAGGAACAGTTGTCCCTTTTATACAGGCCGGAAACTATCAGTGCCAGGAGCTATTGTTCATATCCGCTTGTATCCGCCAGTTGGAATGGCCGCCAGTTGGGATTTTACTAGGGTTGAGTGATGGGTAATTACCCGCGTAATTCTCCGGGTAATTACCCGGAGAAATACTAAGTATTTCTCCGTAGAGAAAAATCGGAGAAATACTATTTTTTAGTATTTATTGCTCGGGGAGGCAATATTTACTTCCTAATTATGCAGGAATCACTTCCCGCTTGAGCCATGCTTTCCTTTACACTACTGGTCTCCTTTTAAACGTCGAAGGTTCGACTCCCAGCTGATACATTTTTTCATTATTTTATTTTTCTGCGATATCTTCTTCATTTTTACGCTGATATATTTTGAATATTTTTATTTTACAAGTATAATTGCTTTCTTCATAGACAATTTAATGGCAATTATGGTCGACAATATCACAATCGCCACTAACCATTCACTTTTTTATCTTTTTTTTCAACCATTCACTTTTTTATCACTTTTTTTCACCATTCACTTAATCCACCTACCCCACTCAGCCAGAAATTTTTTGGTTTAGGTATCATCCAGATGATCTAGGTATCATCTAGGTGTTTTAATTAATATCCAGATGGTTCGGGTACTATCCAGGGGGTTTGGGTACCATCCATGTGATTTGGGTACCATCCAGGTGGTTTGGGTAATATCCAGATGTTTTGAGTGATATCCAGATGGTTTGGGTACTATCCAGAAGATTTGGGTACCGTCCAGGTGTTTCGGGTAACATCCAGATGGTTTGGGTACTATCCAGGTGATTTAGGTACCATACCGGTGGTTTGGGTACCATTCAGGTGGTTTGGGTACCATCCAGATGGTTTAGGTATCAGCAAATAGTATTTCTCTGCTTTTCGGGTAATTACCGGTAATTACCCGGTAATTACCCGGAAAGTATTTCTCCGGAGAATTACCCAACCCTAGATTTTACCCTCTTGTGAGCACCAAAACGCGCCAATTTGAAAAAACTGTAGCGAGTCACAATTTGTAGCGAGTCGCAGGTCGTTCTTATATAAAGCTTCGACTGTGTTGCTTTGTGTTTTTTCGCTAAACTACGGGTAATTCATTCATTGAAGAAATTGTTTTTTTACAACTTTATCACTCGTCTTATGCTCTAATTTTAGATACGCTGCTAGATTTTTGCTTTCCCTTCAAGCTGCTAAAGAAATGTCAACTCAAACAAAGCAAATTCTTGTTAATGGGGACAAGTCTTTTGTTATCGGTGAAAAATACAGACTCATAAAAAAAATAGGGAACGGCTCGTTTGGTGACATCTACATGGCTATCAGTTTGCAGAACAATGAGAAGTGTGCCGTTAAAATTGAGTCTGCCAAGGTATTTTTCAGCCTTCTCTTTTCTTCCAATCATACACCTTTCATAGGCACGCCATCCTCAGTTACTTTACGAAAGTAGAATTTACAAGGTAAATGGGCCTCAATGGTTTTCGAAAATTATGAAATTTAAAAAATTTAGCTCATGGAAGGTGGTACTGGGGTCCCGAATGTCTTCTATTTCGGCAATGAAAGTGGCTTCAACTGCATGGTGCTAGAACTACTCGGACCGTCCCTTGAAGACCTTTTCAATGATTGTGGCCGTTGTTTCTCAATTAAGACAGTTCTCTTGCTTGCTGACCAGATGATTTCCAGAGTAGAATACATGCACTTGCGCAATTTTATTCATCGAGTTGGCTAGATTATTACCGACTGAAGTCAATTTATCGAAAATCTTAGGATATCAAGCCAGACAATTTTTTGATGGGCCAAGAGTCGAAGTGCAACAGAGTATACATCATTGACTATGGATTGGCTAAAAGATATTGTGATTCGCGCTCGAATGTTCACATTCCTTTTCGTGATGACAAGAATTTGGTAGGAACTGCTCGGTATGAATTTCGTCTAAAAATTTATCTGACCCATTTTTTTCAGCTATGCCTCAATAAATTCGCACATAGGTATGTAAACGCTTTGATTAGGAACTGGCTATATACATCTTGAATAAACCATATTCGATATAAAATTTTCTTCTGTGGTCCAATGGATTTCACTAAAAATTAATTTTTTCTCCGAATAATTTTTTTGAGATTCTTGGCTTCTGTGTGCTTGTGTTTCTAATTACTGCTTTTTTATGATATGGGAGCCCAAATTTGAGCTTTTTAGGTCATGAGCAAAGTAGGAGGGATGATATGGAATCGCTCGGTTATGTCTTCATGTATTTCCTCAGGTTGGCTAAATTACATGTGCAGTTATTTATCTTGCCCATTCTAGAGGGAGTCTACCATGGCAAGGTCAACGAGCAGAAAACAAGAAAGAGAAGTACGAAAGAATCAGTCAGAAGGTTGACAATTTTTCCATCATAGTTTTTTAATCTTTGAACTTTTAGAAGCAGCAAACAACTGTTGCGGATTTATGCAAGGGATTTCCTCTGGAATTCGTGCAGTATTTCAATTATTGTCGATCTTTGCGCTTTGAGGAGAAGCCGGATTACACGTATCTACGTCAGCTTTTTCGCACTTTGCTGCGCTCTCTCAATCATCATGTAAGCCGAAGTCGATGTTGTCTCTTTATTTCATCTGTTTGTATTTTCAGAATGATTTCGTCTTTGATTGGACAGCTCGTAAAGAAAAGCAAGCGGAACAGAATGCTTCGAAAAAATCACTTGAGTGAAATCTTGACGGCCAAATAAGTTGTTTCTCGACAGTGCGCCCTTGTTATATTTGACTAAAATAAAACCTTGTTTGTTCGATTGAGTATTGATACTTAATAATTACCGATGTGTAGTTTCGACTGTCATTGTCGCTACGCATACCGTGTGATAATCGCGTGTCATATCTTATTAGCGGTGGAAGCTTGCATTAAGTTCGAGTATATACCCGTATTCTGTCAATTGGTCTGATCTAAAGTTGCTCCGACTTCATTTTTTGCCCCTGATAATAAAGAATATATCCACAGGTCTATGTATATATTTGTGAATCTTTTTTTTCGCTAGTGCTGTCTCGTGTATGTCTAGTCAGGAACTAGTTTTTAAAAACATATCCTAATATCACTATTCTTTGTATTTGGCACAATTTCTATAAATTTGGGGGAACGCTAACTTTACTCACCGCGTCAGTTGAATTTGTTGGTTGCTTATACTTTTTGCTCCTTCTTTAACGCTATAGATTCGCACTGTGCAAGTGGTTGATCTGTGCAATGGGGCAAAATCATGAGCCCGTATTGCAAGCAAGGCTCCAGTAAAATTAGATGGTAAATCTTTGTTGCCTAGCCTTAACTCGCCAGTGGTTGAGTTGATTGTAAATAGTCCATTTTCATTGCCTAATTTTTTCATATACAAATTGTCGACTTGTAACTTGTAAGCTTACCACTAACGATGGAGTAACCCACTCGGCCATAATCTTTCACATCCGGATCAAAGGCTTGTACCCAACCAACTGGGTTCTCTGTTTTCCAATCGTTGTCCAAATAAAATTGATATTGATCAAAGACAAATGTTGGCGCATGCTTATTGCTTAATTTGGGGTGGAAATGCACCATTGCAAAATTTTCTTTTCCACCAACTTTCGCCGAAACAACCATTGTAAAGTTTTGAAATGATCCGTGAGGCAGTACTTTCTCCAAGATCAAATCACCAGTGCTAAATATTCATGCTAATTTTATTGGAATTATTTTTTATTAGCGATTGAATTCGTTAAAACTCAATTTTGAGTAGTCAAAGCAAAAATTAGGACGGAAAATTAAAACCTTGCATCCATTCTGAACACCTCCACCGCAGCTATATCATCCACACTGTGAATGGAATATATGATTTTGTGAGGATGGCTGATCCCGTCCTAGTTTCATCAAATACAGCATGGGCAGTGTATGGCACAAAACCGAGAGGAGAAATGCCACTCAGTTCCACTGATGAATTAGGATGCAGAAACTTAGGTCTAGATGTGGTTGATCGGGAAATGCGAATTTTGATCTTAAAGTTCAATGAATTAATTCCGCAAGGCTTAGTTTGGAAAAACCTTGTCACTGATCTCATCCAACCCATCTGTGACCATGAAGTGCAATTCAATCTCATTTAGTGAAAAGTCGATTGAGCTCACTGGCTTAGCTAACACCTGAAAATGAGTTGTTTTTGGATTGATAGTTTACAAAAAGAAACAGGTCAGATTATAACTTGGAGTGTAACATTTTCGGATCTTTGATCAAACAAAAAGTCGGCGCTATCGGAGAATCTGTTTCCCCTTTTTGCCTTGATCCCCCTGTTGATTTTTTCCATATTTTGCCTTGGTCCCCCTGTTGTTTTTCAATGTTATCAAGGTGATTGAGGAGATTGTGGTGATTAAGAAGATTATGGCTAGCATGATTATTTCAATCACCATAATCATACAAAATAGATTAAAAAACAACAGGGGAGACCAAAGTACTTTTCACCAAAAATAAACAGGGGGACCAATGCAAAAAGGGGAAACAGATTCTCCGATAGCGCCCAAAAAGTCTATTACCAGTTCTCCAGAATTAGTTTTGAACGCAAATGTGTGGTTGGATGTGATTGAAGGTGTAGTCCACCACCAGAGAGGGTCGCTATCTCCGTCCATAGCCTTGACAATACCCACTACAGTGCCGACGGAATCACTGTCTGAGACATAAAGTTCCTTCCACACCTCTTGCTCTCTCAGTTCTGGCTTTCTGTTAGCCACGGTCAATTTGTTAGCCCTACTAATAGGAATCAGAGTTAGGGATGTGTTGGAGTGGAGGGATGGACTACCCCATCTTTACCCTTTAAAGTTAGCACCACTTCATGCCCAGCCTTCAGTCCTTCCAAGCAAGAAAGGCGCCCAAACTGGTCAATAGAAAAAAGAGTGTTTCCGACTATCTCATAGATGATGTTGGAGTTGGGCGCATCTGCATCCAAGTCATAGGCAAACACTTGAGTTAAGAGACCTACGTGGTCAGCAGGCACAGTTATGGTGGTGGTTGAGGGGTTTACAAAGATGGGGGCGTTGTCGTTTACGTCCATAATGCTGACCACGACCAAGGCTGTGGTGCACAGCTGGGGAGTGCCTTGGTCACAAGCACGAATGTGCAACTCATGTTCCGACTGCGTCTCTCGGTCGAGGCGACGTTTGCCAGTGATCAGGTAGCCTAAAATAATAGCTAGTTTATAAAATACCATAATAATCTACTTGATTTTTCGTGTTTTAAGCAGAACTGGGCACGGGCCAGCCCGGTACCGCACCGGCCCGGTCCGAACCTTGCAGCGGGCATGGCATAGAAAGCTCCGGCCCGGGTTAACTTAAAGAAAATTGAAAGTTTCACTGATTTAAAGGAAATTTTCAGCGTTTAAAATTTTTTTGCATTCAAGCGCCCATTTATTACACATTCATTGCAATTGAATATTTCGAACTCTCAGGTTCGAATCCCAGTGGATGCAAACCTTTTTTATTCCCTTTATTTACAAGTTTGGTGTCAAAATGACCTTCAGGCTCTTGGCTATCTAACAAGGTTATCATTGCAGTGTTTCACAGCCACTAGAGCTTAAAGATTAAAAACTGCTATCAAATAAAGAAAAGCTAATTAATGACATTTAAATTAAACTAAAAGCACTAAATTATTTCAAAATAAGAAGCGCACAAATTATTTTAATGGGTAGAAAAAGGCAGAAGAAAACCAAAACAGCTCAAAGATGAGTAATAAAAAAGTAAAGGAAAATCACTTTTTGTAAACAAATGTAAGGAAGGCGCCAAAATATTTTTCTTAGGCGAAAAGTTCTTTAAAAAGCTTAAAAATTAAAAACGGTAAAGTTTTTTTTTTTAAAATTGTTTGAAAATTTCGAATGAGAAAAATTTTCCGGACTTTTCCGGGCTGGGCTTTTGAAAACGAGGTCCGGGTCGGCAAAATCAAGGCCCGTACCCAGCCCTGTTTTTAAGGAAAAAAAATTTAAATCACGGGTTTGAAACTAAAATTGTTGGCTTTTTAAGCACTTTTTAGGTAAAAAATTCAAAACACTTTTTTTAGTAAGGGCTGTGTGTATTAAGAAAATTAGTATTCACCTGTATTTTCATCGACGGCGAAATTGCTCTGCGGGTTGCCCTTCACAATAGCATATTTGACACCAGTGCCACTACCTCTCTCCACATTCTTGTTGCTGCTCATGTCTGGGTCGACTGCCTCTATTTTCAAAATCACCTGCAACAAAACAATTCAATCGGTCCCTGAAGTAAAGTTGGTACAAACCTTATTCTCAGCAGAGTTCTCAGATACTGAAGTGAAGTAGATAGGTTGTGAGAAAGTGGGTGCTCTGTCATTTTGGTTTAGCACTCTAACTAGTACATGCAGATGGCTAGTTAGGGCAAAAGGACCACTGTCATCCTCGGCCCTAACCGCCAACCAGTACATAACACATGCTTCATAGTCAAGTACAACACTTGTCCGAATCACACCGGTCTGCGGATGAATCTCAAAGAAACCAAGACCATTGCCAGAAACTAGTTTGTAGGTGACAACACTGCCTTCTGGATCGACTGCCTGCACCTTGAGCACTTCCGTTTTGGGAGGTAAGTTTTCTAAAATGACACTTTTTTAAATTTGGGCGAGTAGTACTCTCAGGGCATTAGGTCATTTGGTCCCCGGTCATTTGGTCCCCGGTCATTTGGTCCCCGTCATTTGATCCCCGGTCATTTGATCCCCTGGTCATTTGGTCCCCGGTCATTTGGTCCCCAAAAGCCGCCAATTTAAAATGTTCGAACAGGTTCGAATCCTGGCTATAGCAAAGAATTGTTTTCTACCATATATTATCCCGAATAGGTCTCATTCACCTGTGGAATCGGAAATTGAAAAATTTGGATTTAGAAAGAAATATTTAAGACTATATGGGAGGGGAAGGGAATACTGAAGACCACTTGGCGATCCGCGATTCATCCTCAATGATCCAGATCCACCCTCAGTGGTTCAAGTCCACCCTAAATGGTTCAGATTGACTTTTAGTGGTCCTGACCCACTTTCAATAGTCGGGATCCACTACCAATGGTTCAGATCCATTCTCAATGGTCTTAATTCAACCTGGATGTGGGTGAATACAGTCAACTCTCTTCGTAATAAAAAATTTTATTTAATCTTTTTTCCATGTGAAAAACTCCTATCATTTAATTTTTATATAATTTAACCTCAGTTCTAAAGGATGATCGATTAACCTGACATTTGCATGGGTTTTCAATACTTTTCTAGGTCATTGTCCACTTTTTTTAAAGCGTTGACATTCCCGGTCACATTCATTTGAGTATGTATGTATTTCACTCATTTTGGGGATCGTAGTGGGTAGTCTATTTTTTGTTTATTTTTTTCCAACTATTTTAGATGACTTTACGGAAACGGACCTTAATTATTGGTAAATCCTTTTACAATATAAAAAATCTTCAAAACTCATAGAGCTAGGAGTCCATAAAGACTTCAAAATTCGGATTCGAAAATAGGAGCTCCTTGTTTCTGTTGGATGGCAGCAATTCATAATTCATTACGTCGCTAAACAAGTAAAAATAAAAAGATACAGTCTTAGCTAGTTTATCCGGCATCCTTTGGGACTAGCTTCAGAGTGCTGGATAATTGAGGTGTCAGATAATTAGGGATGCCGTTTAACAAAAATAAGCCAATTGCATTCAAATAAAGTAGATTTCGGCTGAAAAATAACCAAGAGTGTCGGATAGCTGTAATGCCAGATACCGTATTCTCTCTAATTAGCGCAAAGTTAATGAAAACAGAAGTTTCAGACCACTTAAAGTTTGAAAAAATCGCCACTCTCTAATAAGCGCCCGGGGCGCTCATTAGAGAGAATACTGTATTTGAAGTTTGACTTATTAGAAACACATGAGCATGTTGCAAACAAGAGCTAAACGATTTGCAAGTCTCAAAATTGGATCGACATAGGTTTCGTTCAAGACAACACGGAAAAACATTTAAAAAAAATTTAAACTGGCGGCTTTGGGGACCAAATGACCGGGGACCAAATGACCAGGGGACCAAATGACCGGGGATCAAATGACCGGGATCAAATGACCGGGGATTAAATGACCGGGGACCAAATGACCGGGGACCAAATGACCGTCGCCCACTCTCAGAGTACACGGCGTAAGAAGTTTTTTGGGCTTTTGTTTTAATTTTTTTGTAGATAATTTTTTAGAAAAATCGGTGTAGAATTTCAAAGAATTTTTTTCGACAATATTACATTCAAAAAAGTTGCCAATTAAAATTTCGAAAATTTACATTGGAAAAATTTATCTTTAGTGCAAAAAGTTTCAAAATTCGAAATTCGAAATTATTCGCCTAAAATCAAAAAACGCGTTGAGTGCATATAATAAACAAAAAAAACCATTTCCGAACCAGAAATGATCCAGAAATAATCAAATTTCAAATTTCCGATTTTTGACTTTTTGAACCAACACGGATCAATGTAAATGTGCGAAATTTTGGTCGGAATTTTCGTTTTGAGTGTGATTAGCACACAATTGCAAATTCGGTCACTATTTCCAAGGTAAGAATACGTTTTAAAATTGGGTAAAACGGAATTTTGCAGCTAATTCTCGTAATTTTGCAGCTAATTCTCGTAATTTTGCAGCTAATTTTTTTTGCAGCTAATTCTCGTAATTTTGCAGCTAATTCTCGTAATTTTGCAGCAAATTCTTGTAATCTTGCAGCAAATATGAGTGAATTTTGCGGGAATTCGAATTTCCTAGTCAAATGATGACTTGGATCGCTCAGCATCCCAGCCCGGAGTGGTCAGAAGCCCTGAAAGTTGGTTTTTTGGGGTTTACTAAAGGGGGGGGGGTAAACTTTTTGCGAAAATTCGATTGGGCGGATCAGAATTCCGGTCCGATCGGCTTAATCGCTCAGAATTCCGCCCTGAACCACTCCAAACCGTCATAAACTTGAAATTCTGAGCGATTAAGCCGATCGGACCGGAATTCTGATCCGCCCAATCGAATTTTCGCAAAAAGTTTACCCCCCCCCTTTAGTAAACCCCCAAAAAACCAACTTTCAGGGGCTTCTGACCACTCCGGGCTGGGATGCTGAGCGATCCAAGTCATCATTTGACTAGGAAATTCGAATTCCCGCAAAATTCACTCATATTTGCTGCAAGATTACAAGAATTTGCTGCAAAATTACGAGAATTAGCTGCAAAATTACGAGAATTAGCTGCAAAATTACGAGAATTAGCTGCAAAATTACGAGAATTAGCTGCAAAAAAAATTAGCTGCAAAATTACGAGAATTAGCTGCAAAATTCCGTTTTACCCTTTAAAATTACCTTCAACACTTGCTTCCAAGGCGATTTCATTGAATTGAGGTGGTAAAATGTTTTCGTTCACATCTATAAGACTTATTTCCACTGGACAAGAGCAATTGAGTGGGGGTGAGCCCTGGTCGAAAACCTACAAATGTTTTTGAGAAGTTTCCGTTGCCTTGAGCGAAAAATCAAAATATTTATACCTGTACGGAAAAGTTGTAAAATCTGGTTTGTTGATAGTCCAATGGTTTATCGGTGTGTAAAAAGATGCAACCAGTGGCTGAATCAATGCGGAATGGAACTTTATTGGATGTTTGTTGGTTGATTGAGTAGTTGAGAAAGGCGTTTTGATGCAAGTCTGCGTCTTGAGCATATATGCAAGCTATTAGGAGGCCATTGGGAGAGTCTTCTAACAGAGTTGCCTGTAAAATAAAGTTTTTTTTTAAGAATTGATTTTAAACTTAAAAAGTTTAAGAAATCTTAAAGTAATGTAAAACCACCCTAAACTTGATGAATAAATCAAAAAAGTTATATAAATACACGGGGATAAACTAACTTTGTGGATGGATGAGCAAAAAGGAGCATTATCATTGACATCCTCCACTTCTATGGTCACATTGGCAAAAGCAATCTTGGCTGGACTGCCCCTGTCCACTGCCATCACTAGAAGGGTGTATTCGGGGTGTTGTTCTCTATCCACTGACTTTCCAACCGCAAAATACCTAATTTGTAGCATTTTTATTTAGTTAAACATCACAAATTACCCACCTGTGTCCGGGTCTACAGACACCAGCTCCGACGCCTCCATAGCCAGTCTGTATTCCACTTTTCCATTCTTAGGGCCTATATCTTGGTCGGTGGCTCGAAGAATTAGCAGTTCCTGGCCTGCTACATTGTTCTCAGATATTTTGAGGAAATATGCTGGCTAAAAATATAAATTGTTGTTATTCTTAAACATTTCAAAACCGGTATCCAACCTGTTCAAACGCTGGAGTGTGCATATTAGCGCCATAAATGCGGATGTTGACCATCTTTTTAGCAGCTTTTGAGAGGGATGAGTTGAGCGCCATATCCCTGACCACAACTTCCAGGGACTGTTCCCAGAACTCAGAGCTCTTGTCCGCCTTCTGTTGTAATAGTTCAGTGAGTGGTCGTCTAATGGACAGATGGCCAGAGTAGAGGTGGATGTTGAAGTAAGAGTTGGTGGTCAGACTATACTGCACCAAGCCATTGTAGCCAAGATCTTCGTCGTTGGTTGTGATCTGGCCGATTTCCTAGAATAAAAAATTAAAGGTTGCCGATGTTTCTTGAATGATGACTTTTTTCTCCGCTAGTGATTTCCTACGTTTTTAAATTTGGAACAGCTCCCTAAGCTTATGTCAGAAATGAATCCACAAGTTTTAGGCTACATTTCTGGACTAGACCCTCTCCAAAAATACGGACATTAATTTGTGGATTTTCGGGTGCGTAAAGCTTCAGGAGCATTTCAAAATTTGCGAAATGTGGGCTAATAAACTAAAACTAACTGTTCCAGGTGGATCATCTTCTCGCACCTCCAACATTTCAGGAAAATCTTTAGAAAATGTAGGCGGATGCATGTTCGGAGCATCACAAGTGTTTATCAGTCCCCATTCTTGGGGACTGAACTTGCAGTGGCATTGATAGTGTTATTTATAACATTTATATGAAGTGTCAATTGTGTGTGATGAGATAGAGGCCAGCCCAAGTCCATAGCCAAAACTTTGATAGTCCAGAACTGGCTGCTTGACGGCGGCAACGAACCACCGGAAATACGCACCTGAAAATTTTATGCTTTTAAAAATTCTCATATTTGTCTAAAAATAGTCAGGTTCCTAGTGAGAATCGAACTTATTGTATTTTTTTAATAGAAAAGAAATAAAAGTGATTTCACCCGCCAAAAAGCGAAAAACCATCAAATTTGGTTTTATCAAGTCAAACTATTTTGTGTGTGCTCAAGAATTATTTGACGGGATTGCTGAACTTTTTCACAGCTGATGTCAACCACAGCCAATAAATAAATAAAGCCCCTAAATTTAAAAAATGTTAGTTTTTTCTTTATTTTCAGTGATCTATTCCCATGCATGGATGTCAAACCCGATAAAATGCTAAAAATTCGAGAAAAATTCAAAAGACAATTATTTTTTCGATATCGATAAAAATCGATAAAATTTTTATCGACCATTTTATCGATTTTTTATGGATTCCTGAGATATGCAAAGCGCCATAAATTTTATCAAATTTTTAGCATTTTATCGGTTTTGACATCCATGTTCCCATGTTACATACCAAAATGTAGACAAAAGTCCAAGCTACATTTTGGTATATAACATTCCCAAAAGATACTGACAAAATATAGGTAAAAACACTGTTTCACAAACACGTTTTTCGAATCTAGCGGACCTTTCTATTAGGGGAAATACGATAAAGTCGAACCTGGATAACCGGACACCCTCGGAAATTCGTTCCCCAGCTGGGTCCGACACTTTTTTTAGACTTCCTTTTGAACTTTTTGTCAATTCTGTTTTGACAGTCTGGTCGCATATATCGCAAGAATGCCAATTTTGCCGATCGTTTTTCAAAAGCCAAAAAGTTTTCACTCTAAAAAAGCGAAACCTCGGTAACCGGACACCTATTTCTGAAAAAAGTATGTCCGGTTATCGAGGTTTCGCTCTTTTAGAGTGTAAACTTTTTGGATTTTGAAAAACGATCGGCATTCTTGCGATATTTACGACCAGACTGTCAAAGCAGAATTGACAAAAACGTTCAAAAGAGGTCTAACAAAGTGTCGGACCCAGCTGGGGAACGAACTTTTGGGGTGTCCGGTTATCCAGGTTCGACTGTACTTATTTTTTGCAAAGTCAACTAAGAAGCTGTTAGATAGATTACTAAACAGTTTTGATCGTATTCGATCCAATCCACAAAAACGCACCCATCCAGTGGATGAATTGATCTGGAAGAAGTTTTCTGAGCCCTCAACGCCGAGCAGTTTGAAGACCAGCTGACCATTGACTCCCCTGTCCACATCTCTGACCACAGGCTTGTAAATTACTGCGTCTGCTGGTGTTTTGGGTTGTTTCGACTCTACGGACACCAAATAATTGCTAGGCACTTGCAGAAATTCAGGACAGTTATCGTTGGCATCCTGCAGTTGTAGAGAAACTCTATGCTCTACTTTTGGGGTGGCTAATGTTTTTGAGTTTAGATGAGTTTGTGAGTTATGGAATAGACCAGCAATCACTGAGCAATCAAACACATGCTGTTGCTGAGGATCATCATAGTCGAGTTGGGATTTGAGACGAAGCTGGCCAGTGTGGTAATTGAGGTCAAAGGGCACTATGTAGTTAGATGACTTGTTGTGCACCACCAGTTTGTACCTAAGATAACAAGTTTTAAAATACTAAATAAACTACAATTTTTGATGAAGTTTTATTACGCAAAAATTAAAAAAATTTCAATCTTTCAAATAGACTACCTAATCTTGATTCTGTCCTGCAGGTAAGTGGTGGCCGCTGTAAACTGAGCAAGCACATAACCCACAGGTAAGGATTCATTTACAGGGACTACTTTGTTCAGCAAGCCCTCCAGCCACACCTTTCGCTCTCCTAAGTCAGGCTTTAAAGTGTAGTTGAGCTGCAGGATGGGTCTGACCATATGCAAGGCTTCGACCACGTGCACTCTCAATTCGATGGGTAGGTCATTGGTGTAATGGGATACTTTGACGACCACTTGCGAAGGTGACTGTCGTCTAAGCTGCACCACAGCGTTAGAACAGCAGCTGTTGTTAACTGTAGATATTTGCAGGGAAGATAGGTCGTCCACAACGCTGTCTTCTATAGTCAATATGGCGGCATCCTGCAGGTGGGCTTGGTAGGGTTCAAACTTCAGAGTTTGCAAATGGACCTGTAAAAAATGATTAAAGTAGACAAAAAATAAAAATTGTCAGCAATTAGGTACCTTGGGTCTATTATGTTGGTGCCTTGCGGGCTCGACCACCACATTGACTGTAGCCTTGTTACGAATGAACATGACAGGTTGAGCACTGCTATCGCTGTCTTGGTCACCCTGCTGTTTATGGTAGAATAGACGACTTGCACGGTCTTCAATCAAGCAGTCCAGAGAGTAGTTGCCTGGTTTGAGAGGGGCATATGATCGAATCCAGCCAGTTTGAGCTTCCACATAGAACTGGTTGGAGGGGCTGATCAGAGAAAAATAGAGTTCACCGTTTAAACCCTCATCTGCATCAAAGCCATCCAGTTGGAGGAGACGAGAGTTCAGGGCAGTCTGCAATAGGATACAACACTTATTATTTATCTTATGAGTTTTATTTTTGTAATTGTTTATTTTCTTCGGTCTAATCCAGTGCTTTCGAAAATGAAATGGAATATTCCATGCAAAAATAGAGTTCGTTCTACCCTCAAAATAGAATGGAATTTAAATTTTATTCCATGGAATATTGAGTCAATGCAGTTTTGAGACCAGTTTGTAAGCTTTTTGTGTACAGTCCACTCTCGATAATCCGTCACTCCAAAAAGTTTGTTCCTGCCTAGGGTCCGACACTCTTTTTAACCTAATTTTTTCAACCTTTAACGTTCTTAAAAACGACCGGTAAAATCGGAATCTTTGCGATATTTGCGACTAGACTGACCAAAGACAACTGGCTAAAGGTTTCAAAAATTAGGTTTAAAAAAGTGTCGGACCCTAGGCGGGAACGAACTTTTTGGGTGACGGATTATCGAGAGTGAACTATATAAGCAAAAAAGACAACCAACCCTATCGTCTATCTGCAAGCTATACTCTAACTTTTTGAACATTGGACTGTTGTCGTTCTCGTCTACAATCCTTAGGTTGACTATTGTGGATGCTTCTAGAGCATTTGCCTTTTTCCTCTTGGCAGTGGCACGCACTAACAGGGTGAATTGATTCTGCAGTTCTCTGTTCAGAATATCCTCCTCATTTTTATGTTCAATCACTAGAAAGGCGAAATTGCCCAGTTTTTTGGCTGAGGCCTCGAATCTTTGTTGTTTATCACCCTGAACGTAGTTGAAAGGTTTATTTTTTATTTGCTAAAATAAATAAATTGTTTTTTCTTCATACCTCTACAATTCTAAAGTTGACTTGGTGGTAGCCTTTGGGCAGATACACCCCAATTTTGTTTGCCTCACTGTAGAGTTGAGCGGTGGGACCAGTGAACGCATAGTCCACCCCAGCCACACTACCTCCACCTATGGAGTTCTCGAAGAGGGAGAGGTTGTAGCTGGGGCAGTGAACTGCAGGTCTACAACCGCGCCTCTCGCTGCAGGTTGTAACACCACAAAAACGACCCAGAACACAACCAATCTCATGTTATTGCTTACAAAGCAATAGCTGAAGCAAAGATGACCACTTGAACATCCGACACTCAAATGGATTGTTAGTTGTCACAAATCATAACATTGACGTCGATTGGGTCTGCAAGCGCCTGGAAATGATACTCTATATTAATAAATATAAAAGCACCGGAATTCGTTATGGTCTAGAATCAGCTCTATCTCTTCTTAAAGATATTGAAATTTGATAAACATAGTTTGCAATTTCGTATTGGAAAATAATTTTTGATGCCGGTTCAGTTACCGCATTCTCTCTATGAATCCCACTGTGGATTTTTTTTCAATCCTCAAAATTGTCAATAAAAAATGGCCCTAATTCTGAAATCCTAGTGAAAAAAACGAGGGGTGTGGGTTTATTAGAGGTGTGGGATTAGAGAGAATACGGTAAAACAAAAACGGAGACCAAAAACTTTCGAAAAATTTCAACAACGGCCTAATCTTTTTTCCGAAGCATTTGCAATTTTTGAGCATTTTTGCCAAAAACAATTTGACTTTAAAAATTCTGAGACAAACATTTTTGGAGCCCGGAACGGGACTTTGGTCCCCACAAAGCAAAATTTTATTGCAAAACATAATAGAAACTTTAAAAAAATATGGTCGGAACTAAAAAATACCGTCTTTTGACTGAAAAGCGCAGTCTTATTTTAGAGAAAAAAGTTGAATAGTGAAAGATACCTAAACAATTTTTTCAAACTGTTTTTCAAAATATGAGGATATTATTGCCAAACGTTTTTAAAGTGTTTGGTTAACTCGAAGAAGACACAATAAAGCACATAAATACTGAAAATTATTTTTCGCAAAATTTCTCACGATAATTTTCATAATTAAAAGTTACAATTAAAAGTGAGCTGCAGTATTTACCAGCGGTGTGGAATAAAACAGTTAAAATAAGCTTGTTTTCTTTTTTTCAAATTGAAAAATACAAATAATAAAATTTTAAAACAAAGAAAACATTTTTGCCGAAAACTTTCAATACCTCTATGAGGGCTAAAATTTATGCAAAAAATTTATGGAAAACAACAAGCAAGCCAAGTTGTTTTTAATTAATAACAACAAAACAAGAATAAATAATTATTGATTAAAGTGGACGTGATATACAGCTCAAAGAATAATATGATCACTATCCGAAACATAAATCAGCTATAAAATCATTTCAACAATAATATGACCCAAAATTCATAGGCCGAAGATTAACTAGCCGTAGCAATACCAAAGCCGACTATCCAACAACAAGAGATAGAAAAGGCACGGGTCCCGATCCCACCCGGTCCTAACCTTAACCAAAGTCCCTTTTCCACCAAAATCTCGATTCTCGAAGTCATGTTCCTGGCGGAGTTTGAAAATCGTGTTCTGTTATCCCAGTCAGCCATAACTTTACATTTCTAGTAATGTTAAATGAAAAGCCCGAGCCAAAAAGAGAATGCGGCAGTAATTAGTCGGCTAAACACTCTCTTCCCCTCCCCACACAACCTGCATAATTTGTTGTTGTTGTAGGCGTTCCCAACCAGGGGCACTAAGTCTAACACTTCATTAGCATTATTACCAACACCAACACTGCTGTTCTAACAACAATCAAGTCAAATTCACTGTAGTAGTTTTGCATAAACCTATCACACCACAGTCTTGCTCTAAAAAAAAGAAGGATGACTAACTAACCAAGCACCCTAGCAAAAAATAAGTAGAAGAGTCACAAAAATATATCATCATTATCATTTGGAAAAAAAGAAAGAAGAAGTCCCATTCCCACAGTTAACCAACTCAAAAAAGAAAGTTTGCCCAAGGCCGACCATCCAACACCCAGCATCTATTAGACAAAAGGAGAAAATAAATAAATATATTTAAATTGAAAACAGCCCTGGGTAATCCACAGGAATCGCAATTCCACCAAAAACCCATCCAATCCAAATTAAAACATTAGTGGGCGCAAATGCATAAATCAAAAACTGTTTGATGGTTTACTTGCCAGCAACTCTTCAATGTCACCCTCCCCCACTAATTCATAATAACCACCAGCATCAGGAGGAGGAGGAGAAGAAGAGGCAGAAATAGGCGGCAACATTCGCCCTGGCAGAGTGCTGCTAGTGCTGATGACCCCAAAGGCGACAATAACCAGCAGCAGGCAGGCAAGTTAGTAATCAAATGGTTGTTGTTGTGCTCTCTGCCTAGTCAATGGTCAAGCATGTGTGTGTCTGCCTGTCTTGCTGACTGACTGCTGGCCTGGTCGGTGTGGGTGCCATTGCTACACCAGCAATTGTTTTGGTTTGCTCATGCACACTCACACTCCCAACAACCAAATGATGAGGATGATGATAGTCAGTGCTGGACCAATTTGGCATAAAAGAAAGAGAGTGGTCAGATTGGTAAGCTGGCTGCCTCAATAATGGCCAACTATAGCCATATGGCTGCAACTACTGCTGCTGCTGCCTCTGTATTGGAAATGGATAAATGTGTTTTTGAAGGAGCTAACTTTAAATCCAATTGTTTTACTTTTTTGACAAAAAAATATTATTATATGGTTTGAGGAGGAGGAGGACAAAGAAGAAGAGGGGAGATGAGACTCACCCCTACAATATAGATGCCAATCATCTTCTCTCTATTTGTGTTCCCCTTTCTAGTTTGCAGACCACAAAAAGCGGAACAAGGTTAGGGAAAAAAGAGCTGAGAGGGGAAAAGAAAGACAACCTTGGTTCTGACTGCTGACTAATGCTGCTGCCCCATTGCGCCTGTCCAAACCACACCACCATCGCCACCAAAAGCAACATCCAACGCCTGTCCACCTACTCCTGTTCAAGAGGCCATTGTACAACAGCAGCAGCAAAAAAGATGCAACGCAGTCAAGTAGCAGCAATACAGGCTGTGACGGGACGAGAGAGGCAGGAAAAGCATACATATCAAGTAGTATGCCGAAAAAGAGCATTACTTTGAAAAAAGACTACTCCAAATAAATCAAAAATGAAGTGACTTTTTTTATGGAAATACCTTTTTGCAAACATTTTTTTTGGTAAGCTTACTTTTTAATAGACCTCCTAATAGTGAAAAAAAATTGATGCTAACTGAGTGGAACATTTGTGGTAATTCGATGTGAAATAAGTAACACACTCTAGGCTTAAGCTTATCTAAGCCATGTACAATAACAGCATGTCCAAAATCGTAACAACAGACTTTATTATATCATTCACACAGACAAGCTTACCGTAAATACTCTAATAAACGGAGACCCCTACAGTTAACCTGTTTCAAATTTGCGTTGCTTTTTTAACCCCAATATTGTTTATTTTTCACCACGGACGACCACTCATTTTGTAGAGTTTGTGAAGCTCTACAAAATGAGTGGTCGTCCGTTTCCAAAAATAAACAATATTGGGGTTAAAAAAGCAACGCAAATTTGAAACACGTTAACTGTAGGGGTCTCCGTTTATTAGAGTATTTACGGTATATGATCAAACAAGGGCACTTATTTAGTCCGGGGGGGGGGGTGGTTAGGGGTGGCTTGGCGGAGTGCATTTCATAATTTTTCTTAAATCATGTTAAAAAGTGGAAATAAAAGTAGAAATGTATCGAATCGTCGGTGCATCGAATCAGTATTTACATTGAACCGACAGTATACCCGGCCTGTATTGTCCTGCGCGACATTTTTCTTATTCTGGCTGCTTTTTCGTGCTAAACGTTGTCGGTTAAACTTATTAACTTATAAAATTACACGGTTAAAGGCCATTGCCGTCTACGATAGCAGTTGTCCCGCCAATTTAAAAAAATCTTAATCGTTGAGCTTCTATACGGGTTTTCAACATGATTATAACAAAAGTTTGCCTGAAATTAAATTCTAGACCTTGTTTTGTTACAAACCAAGCTGAAAAATACGTACAGAAGTTTAATGATTAGGCAAAAATTTTCGAATTGGCGGGGACAATCCAGAAAGCGTGACTATGGCCCCTTGAAGGTGTAATCTGCAAGTAACAAAAATCGACTGAAAAGCTACTAAATTAAAGAAATTGATCTTTTAGAAGAACATTTATATAATTCGTGTTTATTTCTCCACTTTCTTTACTTCATATTCACAATTTTTAAGGTAATTTCAACACCTGAAGATGAATAGACACTTAAAATATATAAATAAATCAATGTAGAATCAGCAAAAATTATTGGGCGGCAGTAAATTCATGGCTTATTCACGTACTTCGAGTTCTAGTTCAGATCAAGAGTGTTCATGTAACCAAAAATCCGAACTTGAACTCGAAGGTGTTCACGTACTTGGAGTTTGAGTTCGAGGTTGAACTTGAAAATATTCATGTATATAACTTTGATAACTCAGCATCGCACCCCAAAATCTCCACATGTCCCTCCAAATTGTTAAGGTTACAGGTTCCAACCCTGGTGGTAACAGACATTATTTTTTCTTGATCAACATTAATAAAATAGTTTTTTTGAAGACCAGTAAGCCTCAGGGTGCGTAGGAGAACTATCTGGCACCTCCCCCAAATGGGTATCCACATCGAAAGCTCAAAATTTTGGATTTGGCAAAAAAAACAATTGGCAGAACAGATAATAAATGGCTGTACCTGAAAACACCCGTCAAAAACATTAAATCTCCCGTCAAATTTTTAAAACTTCTCGTTCTAACGGTTGTAAAATAAGTTCGGGCGGATTTTCAAAGCCTTATTTCTTGCAATCTTATCTCTTTTCTTTAAATATCATTTTGTAGCCCTGCATCTTCTCTTTCAAATGACATATTGTCTTTAGTTTGATTATTCTGGATAAGTCACCATTTGGCTCCAAACACTTGTCAGGTCATTTTGAGAAGTTGACCAGCGTTTTCATCACTTTAACTGGTCAAATGTTTTATTGAATTTCGAGCGTCACTACAAAATTTCATCACCATGTTGTAGCGCAGCTCAAGAGCTTGGCTCTTGAGCTTAGCGCCGCTCAAGAGCTATAAAACCCATGTTACAGAATGATTTTTAAAGATCTGAGTGTTGAGATATGGCCTTTTGGAAAAAATCAATTTCTTGAAAAATGACCAAAATGAAAGTTTTTGCCAAATTTTCGGATTTCGGTCATTTTTTCAAGAAATTGATTTTTTCCAAAAGGCCATATCTTAACACTCAGATCTCTAAAAATCATTCTGTAACATGGGTTTTATAGCTCTTGAGCTGCGCTACAACATGGTAATGAAATTTTGCAGTGACGCTTGAAATTCAATAAAACATTTGACCAGTTAAAGTGATGAAAACGCTGGTCAGCTTCTCAAAATGACCTCACAAGTGTTTGGAGCCAAATGGTGACTTATCCAGAATAATCAAACTAAAGACAATATGTCATTTGAAAGAGGAGATGCAGGGCTACAAAATGATATTTAAAGAAAAGAGATAAGATTGCAAATTAATAAGAAATAAGGCTTTGAAAATCCGCCCGAACTTATTTTACACCAGTTAGGTGTATACTTTTCATATTTTTTGTTTTTTTGCATTAGCGTGTAGCCCTGAATCTCTAGTTTCTGATAAGCCATCAACTAGGTCGATACTATTTCAAAAAGTGGGAGAACAATTCATTTGAAAAAAGTGTAGTTTTGAAAAACTCAAATTTTCTCCCGTTTTTCAAAATTGTATCAAGCTAGTAAATAGCTTATCAGAAACTAGAATTCAGGGCTACATGCTAATGCAAAAAAATAAAAAATTTGAAAAGTATACACTGAGAACGACAATTTTTAAAGATTTGACGGGAGATTTAATGATTTCGACGGGTGTTTTCGATTTGAGCCATAATAAATCAGGTGTCATCGAAAATAAAAAATTTGGCTGATCTCATACAAAATTAAAATTTAAATTACCGCTTAATTTTAAAATTTAGAAACCCCGTGGTTAGCTAAAGCAGATAGCTGAGGAGAGTGCACGATATTTTACAATTCGCCTAATACCGTATCTCCTCTAATTGCCACCCTCCTCGACTTTAAGCTATTGTATCTCGGTCAAGATTTTTTTTTCGTACAGGTTTTTTTACGGTTTCTTAGTTGCCACGAGCTCTACTAATTCTGCATTTTAGATTCTCGATTTTCACCCAAGAATTTCAAAATGACTCCAATAAGCGTCCTTCCTAGAGGTCGATTGAAAAATAAGCGCCCCGGGGCGGCAATTAAAATAAATACGGTACTCGCTTTTTTCAGATACAGACGAATATTCTCATAAGCGACGAGCATGCCCTTTTAATATGTTCTTGCGTTAATTAGTCGAATATAATGCAAAACATTTTAAAAAGAACTATAACTGCTTCTTTCTATGTATCTGTTCCTATATTTAGCATACAGTTTGTGTGGATAACCTTAACATCAATCTTCTAGTAGTTGGTGTGCTATTGTTTCTCTGGACTCCGTGACTATTACGTATTGATGACTTATTTGTAGAGTTCCAATTCATCTAAATTTGTATTTTTGAAATGAGCAGTTGTGGGTATTGGTATATAGGTTTTCACCGGCATTTCACTGGGGCGTTTCCGTTACTTTGTGCCATTTTTTTAATCTCGCGCCTTTGCAACTTTATTTATTTTTGACTGTTTAATGATTTTTTCAAATATTTTGACTTAGACCTTAGGCTTAGGGTAGGCCAGTGCATGTTAGCCGGGACTGAAAAATATATTACGAGCTGCAAAACAAATGAAAATTTTAAAAGGCGCGAATTCAAAAAATGGCACAAAGTAACGGAAACGTCATGGCTGTAACTAATTTCACCCGCCAAATTACTGATTTACCCCGCCAAATCGAAAAAAAATTCTTTTCAATAGTTTTTAGACTTTTTGTCCTAATTTTTTTCAAATTTTAATACCAGCGCGTAGCCCTGGATCTCAGCTTTCTAACAAGCTATCAACTGACTTATTAAGATTTTGAAAAGTTGGAGAGAGAAAAAAAGAATTGTTTCTCCAACTTTTTAAAATCTCAGTAAGGCAATTGATACCTTGTTCAAAAGCTGAGATACAGGGCTACATTTTGGTATAAAAATGTATAAACAATTTCGACGCTAGTAGCGAATACCCCCCCCCAACGATTTCACTTTTTTTACTTTAGTAAAAAGTACCCAAATATATGTCCCAGACCCCGGAAAATGTGCGCAAACTCTTCAGTAGTCACAATTTCCGTACGCTGGCCTACCCTCGAGCCTAAGGGCTAAGCCTAAACTTGTTGTTTGCAAGGGTAGTTACAGCAATTTTTAAAGGTCGGATGCTTGGGGGGGGGGGGGGTATTCGCTACTAGCGCCACAATTTCTAAACTTTTTGAGATAAAAACACATTTTTACAATTTGGCGCGGTAAATAAGTAATTTGGCGAGGTAAAGCAATTTGAGCCAAACGTCATTTTATTTTAAAACGTTTTGTGATTCTACATATAAGACTGAAACATTTCCGCTTTTTCAAATTTTGTCTTGCAAAGCTATAATGTCTCCGCTTTGGATTTTCGAAAGTCACCTCTTATGCTAAAATGTCTTCCCGAATCCGTTGAGATAATAATTTTCATAGGCTTGGATATTGCTATTTTGAGTATACAAGACAGAAATTTCTATTACTTAACTACTTTAGCGGATATCTCAACCCATAAAAGTTATTTCGATCAGATTACAATGAATTCGTATTCAAAAAGACTGTATAAGGGATGACTTTCCGTAATGCAAAAGCAAAGACATTGGGCTTTTTAAGACGAAATTTGAAAAAGTGGAGACATTTCAGCAAAAAGCGGTGACTTTTCAGCTAAATGCGGATATTTTTCAGATTTATTCGATGTAAACTAACCCTGAGATCCTTGAATTGTTTTGTGAAAAAAAAGTAGAGCTAAAAATGAGGTTATCAATAACGCAAAAAACCAAATAAATTTCAACCAACCATAGGGTTTGCAAATGAGTTTATATTAAACATAAAGTTGACAAAGTCTTTGGCAAACACAAAGCAAGGCACATTTCCATACTCGCTAGATAAATTGAACAGGCGAATGATAAGTCCACCTGCAACCATATATTTACTAGGCATTTATCATTGGTAAAGTTTTGGACCAGTATGACACAGGAAGAAAAGCAACACTATGCTAATTAACAACATCACTGATCGCCTCTCTTTGGCCATTCTGCTGTTGTGGCCAAGAGAAGTGGAGAGCTGTTGGTTAGCCGCTGCAGCAGCTATATGCGACAACATCCGCATATTCAGCACCGAAATTAGGATAAGGGGTATTAGGTAAACACACACTGGGTACAGCATTTTTTGATTCTAAATTGCATCATAATGTTGGTGGGTAATTTTGGTAGACACTTTTTGGCCCTATTTTAGAAGCCAGTGTATTTACGTTTTTTCATATTTTGATTTAAACTACCCGGCGTATGCCAAAATAAAGTTAGTATCAAGAGTGTGTGGGATGGGTATGAAGCTAATAACTTGGTTTCTAGAATAGGGTCCAATTTTTATGATCGGTTTGACCTACAATAAACCTGTAAGAAGGCTCAGTGAAAGACTTGATTTCGAGTGCCAAATAATACTTGTAACCTGCCTCTTGGATACCCTTCTTTCTCGTTTGCATCTGTTTCAATGTAAGTTATGGACCAACTGAACTCAAACCTTAACCAAATTTCAGTATTATGCATGCTGAACACATTATTACCTTACATGTTTACTTTTTATTTATGTGCCAACTTTGAGTAGTATCTTTTATTGAAGTTTTGATTATGGTTCGCAGACCCCGGTTGAATCCGCATACCAATAAAAAATTTAAAAATAATAAAACCCAAATAAAATGGCCTGGTGACCGATGAAAACTAGAAAAGGCAGAAAAGACAGAAAATTTCTGGTGAAATTTAGATTTTTGAAGGGCACTTTAGTTACAGCCTATCATTATTTTCAATGATGAGTGCTTTCCATTACAGCCGATTTGAATTACACAAGTCGTGTCGAGACAGGTTTCTCATAGCATTCACGCTCCCTGTAAAAAGTAGGATATACAGGGCGGCACCGAATTGATCCACACCGAATTGATCCACACACGAATCAATTTACAAACGAATTCATCCACACCTAATTGATCCACAAAAATTTGTCCCGACACGAAATGTTTTTAAATTTTTGTATTGAAAAGTTTACTCGTTAATTCAAACATTTTTCAGTGAAACGCCGGATCTCCTATGCACCAACTAAACCAAGTGGTCGTCCACTTGGACTAAAAATTTTTTTACGTTTTTCATGTTCCAAAACTTGTTTTCTGGACTGATTCAGGCACGCTGAAGATGGTTTGATAGTGATAAAATGCCATTTTCTCGAGTATTTTTTTAGTTTTAGGCAATAATTGATTTCACCAAAATCGATTACTGCCAATACTCTAAAAATACCCGGGGAACTCAGGTAGAAAGCTCACTTGGTGTCATCCGATTCACTCTGAGTGGTCCAGATACATATCCATATTTTTTACTAAAATCTAATCTCGATTCTCCCGGATAATCCTGTACCAACATAATCCAAGTGGTCGTATACTTGGTTCAATAATTTTTTATGGTTTTCATGTTCCAAAACCTGTTTCTGGACTGATTCGGACATGCTGAAAACGGGTACGCGACAATTCACCGTGGGGACAGTTCACCGTGAGGGACAATTCACCGTGGGACAGTTCACCGTGAGGGACAATTCACCGTCGGGCATATCAAAAAGTGTCGCCAATTCGGCCCCAGAACAATTTGGTACGTAACACAATTCGCCGCGGCCAAGATTTCGATGTGAAATTTGATTCCGCCGCACATTTTTCGATGTATTTTACTATGTTTTGGTCACTGGAGCTGGGCAAAAAGAGTCACTATATACATTTTTAATCAAGAGTCTTGCTCGGAATTATGTCTAAGGTAAGTGAGTGTGCGCATCTCTAACCAACCAAGCCCCTGCGCCCCTTCGGGGAAGAACAAAACCATACAAAGTTTTTGTGCCTTTAGCACCAGAACAAAACCAAAAAATTTTTTTTTACACACACCCACATACCTTAGACACAAATCACTCGAAAGTGACTCTGGATGCATAAAAATGTATGCATACCAGAGTTTATTTATGCGGTAGGCCCCAGTCAACAAAACTATGTTCAACATCTTCCTTTTTGTTCAAAATTGGTCTCTTTTTGGTCTATTTCCACCCTAATACAGCCTCAAATCCCTTCGAAAAAGACTCTCTGTATACATTTTTTGATCAAGTGTACTTCTCGGGATCATGTCTAAGGTAGGTGAGCGCGCGCATCTCTAGCTCTCAAGCCCCTTCGGGGCGCAGGGGGCTTGGTTGCTTGGGGTTGAGATGCGCACACCCACATACCTTAGACACAAATCACTCGAAAGTGACTCTGGATGCATGAAAAAACATGCATACCAGTGTTTCTTTATGCGGTAGGCCCCAGTATTCAAAACTATGTTCAACATCTTCCCCCGGTCAACCAACTATGTCAAGTTAGTCTTTTTGCTGAATTTTTGATACGGCGAAACATATTTGGCGAAACAAATTTCGCGGCGAAATTGTGTCTGTGTTCGAGGACAATACACCTCCAAAGTCATAAATGAGAACTTTTTATTCAATAAATAACGGGAACAGGTAAAAATAGTTGAGAACGTATTTAACATTGGTAATGAGTAAAGGAGAATAATAACATTAACAATGAAATAAAAAATGTTATTATGAAAGGCTTTTTAATATGTTCGACGGTGAATTGTCCCTGACGGTGAATTGTCCCTGACGGTGAATTGTCCCACGGTGAATTGTCCCCACGGTGAATTGTCCCCACGGTGAATTGCCCGTGTACCGCTGAAAACGGTTTGATAATAGTAAAATGCCGTTTTCTCAGATTTTTTCGAGTATTGGGCAATAACTGATTTTGGTGAAATCAATTATTGCGCAAAACTCAAAAAATACTCGAGAAAACACTATCAAATCATCATCAGTATGCCCAAATCAGTCCAGAAAACAAGTTTTGGAACATGAAAAACATAAAAAATTTTTGATCCAAGTGGACGACTACTTGGTTTAGTTGGTGCATGAGAGATCCGGCATTTAACAAAAAAATGTTCGAATTAACGAGTGAACTTTTCAAGACAAAAATTTAAAAACATTTCGTGTCGGGACAAATTTTTGTGGATCAATTCGGTGTGGATCAATTCGCTTAACGCCGGATATACCGTATTTCCTCTAATAACTAGAGATGAAGACAGGACAGGATCCTGTCCTGGTCCGTCCTGTTCGAAATTTATAAATAAAACAAAATCCTGGTCCTGGTCCTGGTCAAATTAAAAATCCTGGTCCTGGTATTTCGGCCAATCCTGGTGGTCGAATTTGGTAAATATACCGTATTTTTTACTGTATTAAGTCCCCATGGGAGTTATTTTTTAACCTCTAAAAAATCGAAAAATTTTGAGGTCGATTTCGAGATTTTGGGGTGCTCAACCAAAACCTGAAAAGTGTAATCAGGTAAACTCGCGGCAACTAAGAAAACGCAAAAAAGGATTTGCGAAATGTTCGCTCTAAGCTGAGATATAAGGTCCGTAGGGTGGGGACTTATTAGAGGGTGGGAGTTATTAGAGGCTGGGGAGTTAATACAGTAAATACGGTAAATGGTATTTTTTCGAAACGTCATATTGAAACGAATTTTGATCGAAATTACTTTTGCATTTTTCACTCGGGTATTTTCATTCATTCATTTGGAATACAATCTGTTATTCTAAAGTGTTGATTTCTGCAATTTCTGGACATTAAGTTTCTCATTGTTTACTGGATGTGATGAATGTAGAATAATATCAATAAAAATTTTGCTGACAGTTTAAACCGGATTTCTGGAATTTAACGAAAATCCTGGTTTTTGGACCAGGATCCCGACCAGGATCCTGGTTTTTAAAATTTCTAATCCTGGTCCTGATCCTGGTCTTGGACAGACCATAAAATCCTGTCCTGAAATCCGTCCTGGTCCCGTTTCTTCATCTCTACTAATAACTCATCCTGCTCTAATAACTAACCTCCCCCCCCTCAACTTTGAGGACCTATGTCTCAGCTCAGAGTCAATAATTTATCTATCTATTGGGTTGGTCCATAAGTTCGTGGGTGGTTATACACGAGTCGTAAGGTTTCTGTATGGGTTTCATTAGTTTCATCTAATACAAGCCATTAAAAATTGATAGATAGTTTCCACATTTAAAATTTCGTTTGTAAAAAAGAAGAAATTTTTTTGATGGGTTTCAGGATTGAAATTCAAAACTTGAAACACGAAATTGAAATTTGGAAACCCATTGGAAAAATTCCTTCTGTTTTTACAAATAACATTTTGAATGTGGAACCCATCCATCAACTTTTAATGGCTGGTATTAGTAAAAGCTTGTGAAACCCATACGGAAACTTTGCGAGCTGTGTATAATCACCCGCTAACTTATGGACCAACCCAATATCTTGCAAAATATTTGGTAAAAAACTGAGCTATTCGCTACTGGGGTCAAAATTTATCATTTAAGACTTCTTAACAATCCTAATGGCTGCAACTACCAACAAATGTACTGTGCGTGTTGCTGTCAGGTTAATTTATTTGTTTCGTGTTTTCTATCTTCCGAAGACATCTATTTAATTAAGGATCCGACCTCAAACAGTGAATCAAAGTCAAGATGATTTGGATGCTTGCACAACAGTCGCTCTTAGCCAGTCTCAAATTGCTGTTGGAGTGGACAAGTATTTTACTTTCGACCACGTTTTCGACGAGCGAACTGGACAAGAGGAAGTCTTTGAAAGATGTGTCAAACAATTAGTGGAAGGCACATTCGATGGCTACAACGCAACTATCTTGGCTTATGGACAGGTTTAGACTTTGCTGGTATTATTTCAGTTACTTGTATCCTTTCAGACTGGCAGTGGTAAGACGTTCACGATGGGTACCTCGTTCAAGCGCCTCTCTGAAGAAAATGTGGAATCATTCCTAGAGCTGCTGAGCATATATTCCATGGAATTGTGAAAAGGAAGGCTGAAGCAAAAGAAGACAACAAAGTTGAGCCAATATTCGAAGTAGTTGTCCAATTCATCGAGGTTTTGTCGGTCCTCGAAAATTCAACATTTCTCTCTAATCTTCTAGCTGTACAATGAAGAAATTATCGACTTGTTGACGAGTGGAAAATCTCCTGCTCCTATTCGAATCGTGGAAGACCTGGTCAAGGCTGAGATCAGTCTGAATGGTGCTACCAAACTCCCTGTTAGGTCTATCGATGAAATGTTGCGGATACTTCATAGAGGGGCTCAACATCGTACGACTATGGCAACCAATATGAATCAGACTTCTTCTCGATCCCATGCCATATTTTCTGTATTCGTTAAGCAAACAAGAGAATTGGAGGTAGTGCATTGCCCTTATTTTATAGATCTAACCTAGTCCGTTTAGAATGACGCAGATGTGGTCGAATTGTGCTCGCAGGACACCGGTGTCGAATTTCTCTCGTCCAAGCTACACTTTGTAGATCTGGCTGGGTCAGAACGACTCAAGAAAACCGGTGCAACAGGTGACCGAGCAAAGGAAAGTATAAGCATCAATTCTGGATTGGTAAGTTTGTGATTTTGAAGTGAGGTTTAATTGATGTGTGCTTAAGCTCGCTCTGGAAACGTGATTAGCATCCTTGGGGCATCTTCGAAGACAACGCCTGCACATGTTCCATACAGAAACTCGAAACTGACGAGACTCTTACAAGATTCTTTGGGAGGAAATAGGTGAAATTTTTAATTGAACTTCCTTCTTATTTTATCCTGTTTGGATTTTTAGCCGCACACTGATGATTGCATGTGTAAGCTCTAGCCTAACCGACCACGCCGAAACTCTAAATACACTTCAATACGCTAATCGGGCCAAGAACATCAGCAACAAAGTCGTCGCCAATCAAGCCAGAAAGCACCGAGGGCGTGAATGGTAATTAGCTGATTTAGATGTGTATTTGTTGTCTTACGCCTGTTTTCTTCTAGCCCAAAGTACCAATCATGAGTCGTGTAAATCCGTCCAGAGTGTTCAAGCCATTACCAGCATGTCAATTGAAAGGGCCTAATGTCACAAAAACTATCCTCCGTCAAAGAGAGCAGCTAGCTAAGCTTCCCGGATTTTCTGTGTCCAATTCCAAGATTTCAAGTAACGGTTGTTGTTTAAGTTTTTTTTCAATATGATTGGTTGTAGCGACTACAAGGTACGGTCCACGTGGTGCAAACTGTGAGCAACAAAGCAAGAAAATCGAAGAACTGAAAGCAGAATTGGAAAAAGCAAACGCAGCCGTAAGAATTGCTAATGGAAAGGTTGAACGTCTTAATGTGAGACAAATGCTGGCTTGTATGACATATGGTTTTATTATTTAATTTCAGCGTGAGAATTCCCTACTGCAGCAGAAGGTTAGGCGCTTAGAAGCTGCGAATAATCCTGGTGGGGGAATCGCATCTGCTTTTCAATCCAGTCAACGACAACGCATCCCAATACGAACTAAAAACTTGCAAAAGCGCCGTTCTCGCAGTGTGGGAGGAAAGCCTGGACGTGGAGGATTCTACTACCGATATGTCTGCTTCCAACTCCGAAAATTCACGAAGAGACTCATTTGTGAATGAAGAATATCTGTCATCAAATGAATATATAGTCACTAAATCATTATCGTGTCATGTTCCTTCTCAACGTAACTTTTTTTGCTGGTTGCCGGCAAAAGAATGTTCAACATGCATGTTGTTGCTTTTCTCTCGGAATAAAGGTTGGTAATCCTGTTCGCTATCTTTAAATTTTTTCGCCCTATTTCGGTTGAACTCTTACTTTGATGGCGTTACTGTGGTTTACAATGTATTCAAGCTTCTTGCCGATAGATATGTTTTGAAAGGTGGATACCAGGCGAAATTAAAAATGATTACCATATTCCCTCAATCTATGGCCCATGGGCTATGATTTTTCAAGCCCTAAAAAAGGGAAAATCCAGAGTACGAATTCTCATTATATTGTCGCTTTTAAATTTTAATGATCTTTCTGATGTAAGACTGGGTGTTGTTTATGGGTACATGTCAGTTCACTCCCTGGTCAATTCACTCCCCGCATCAATTCACTCCCCGTGTCAATTTACTTCCTGATCAATTCACTCCTTGATCAATTCACTCCCTGAGACAATCTTTATTGTTAGCACTTTATGGTTAGCACTTTATGGTTAGCACTCAGCACACGTTAGGACACTCATTTGAGAACCTATTTCAAAAATCACGCATTCTTCATTTCTATTGGATTTTAGTGCATTACTTGGTGGGGTTATGAGTAGGGTTGTCGAGTCGAGTACTCGAAATCGAGTAATTTCGAGTATTATTCGAAATTTTCGAGTATCGAGTCGAGTACTCGAAAATTTCGAGTACTCGACAAACCCTAGTTATGAGTATATATCCCTCCGCATATATCCCTCCCCCCCCCCCCGTAGATATAACCAACCCCCCCCCCTCCAACCAGTCTTGTTCACGCCTGGATTTTTATCAACCGCCACATCAACCATCAACCGGTTGATTGTTTTCCGGTTGACCAACCGGTTGATAAAGTTGATCAACCGGTGGCCCACCGGCGAATCGACCGGTGGATAACGCCGGTTGATTGGCCAAGACTGCCTCCAGCATCATAATGTTACAGGTTCGAATCCTGGTGGTGGCAAACTTTTTTCTTGAGTTAGAGTCACACACTAGTAATTTTAAGACCAGTAATTTTGAGGGTGGGTAGGAGAAACACCTGGTACCTCTCTAAAATGAATATCTACCTCCAGAATCCGAAATTTCAGATTTAGCTGAAAGTAATTAAAAATCGTTGTACCGTATCCAGAATCATGTTCCCGAAATAATTTGATATCGCCAAAACAGTGATTTTACTTGTATGAACCAATTCCATCTTCTAAGGCATTTTGTGGCCATCTGCGTACTCTTATAGGGTGAGTTACAGTTTTCAGTGCCGAAAAGTTATCCTGCAGCTGAAGAAAAAAAATTATATTTGATATTTCAAATAGTTTCGCTCAGCAAATTGATCAGGGAGTGAATTGATACGGGGAGTGAATTGACCTGGGAGCATACCTGCACGCTCGAAAAAATCGGCGCCGGCGCCGACCCGGGCGTTTCGACAATTGGCGCCGCCGCCGGCGCCACTTCAAAATAGTCGCCGGGCGCCGGATCGGCGCCCCTTGAAATTTGCGCTGGAGCCGGCGCCATCCTGCCGCCGCACTCCAAAGAGGCGTCGCCGGGGTGTATGATATGTGTTTATCGTTAAAATTTTTGTTTGTTGTCAGCATGGTATAAGAAAAATACTGAAAAAAAACACTGTTGAGGCTTTATAATGTCAACAAATTATTGAAAAAATCTAGTGCTCCGGCGGGTTTCGAAAACGTGGCGCCGGCGCCGCTACATATAGGGCGCCGGGCGCCGGAATGAAACAGGCGCCGGGCGCCGGCGCTGACTGACATTCGACTCGCTACAGTTTTTTCAAATAGGCGCGTTTTGGTGCTCAGTCTGGGACACACGTTTGAGCCCGCCCTAACGTGCGCTGGCCTACCCTTGCCTAAGCCTAAGGCCTAAGTTAAAAAAAAGTAAAAAAAAACATACAAAAAACAGTGAAAAAATGAAATTAAAAAATTCGATTCTGTAGCGAGTCACAATTTGTAGCGAGTCGCAGTTTTTTACCCCGTCGCCCGAAAGTGGTCAAATTTTGCCTGGCGCCCGTGCAGGTATGCCTGGGAGTGAATTAATACGGGGAGCGAATTGATACGGGGTGTGAATTGATACAGGGAGTGATTTGATACGGGGAGTGAATTGACCTGGGAGTGAATTAATACGGGGAGTGAACTGATACAGGGAGTGAATTGATCGAGGAGTGAATTGACCGTGTCCCGTTTTTTATCTAAATAAAAGTTAATCTCAAAGTCTTTATGTGCTTTTTACGGGATGCAGAGGCTTATGTGGACTTTAGTAAATCTGTGACATGCTTTCGAGTAGCTTTGAGTGTAAATTTACCTGGTGAGAAAATAGTGGTCTTGTGCGTTAGACGCTGGTTGTCCAAAATTTTGCAAAACAGATTGCAGCTAAGAAATACTTATTCGAAAGAACAGATCCTAAAGATCATTTTGACGTAGATGTCATAGATGTGGTCTGCGAAAATGTGATGTCTGCCTCTCGGGAGATTATTCACTTCCGTCGGGATGATCGTTCATTTCTAACCGATTTTTGGATAACTTGACCCGTCAAAACACCCGTACATGTATTTTTCAAAAATAATCCACGTGAAATTCTGAGTCCAACGAGGTATTGACCGCCGCTCGCCCTCCGAGTGTTAATACAGTCGACGCCTCTATAAAGACGGTCTTTATAACGACCCGCTCAAAACAGCTATTTCAGGGCTCCCAAGTTGGCTGATTTATCAGCCATTTGCTGATTTTAGGCCCTCGATGCTGATTATTATTTTTTTGGCTGATTTTGGCTAATTTTGGCTGATTTTGACTGATTCAATGGCTGTAAGTATAGTCGGGGTCAACTTAGTTGACCCTCAACTTTTAGTTGAGGGTCAACTAAAAAGTTGACCCTCAATGTTGAACCAAAAGTTGACCCCTAGGTTGAGCCCCCCTCAACTTTTTAGGGGTCAACTTAGTTGACCCCTCAACTTATTAGGTTGACCCCTCAATTTTTCAGGTTGACCCCTCAATTTCTTCGTTGACTTTTCAAAACTTACTGTTGATTTCTCAAAGCTGTTGTTTACATCATTTTTTATTCAAATTACTTATCAACACGAAACCAGTAAATTGAATTCAGCCAACCTAGTCCTAAATATTCTATGGGTCTTTTGAAATCTATGAGTGGTTACATCAGGTAAGGTGCAAGTCCGTAAGGTACCTTCCAGTGGTAGATACCTCCAGGATATACACCTGGATGGTCTAAGAAATTAAAATTTCTTAAAAATAAAAAATAAACCATTTTTTAACTTAAAATTGTGTGAGAAATTAGGATTGTTAAGTCCAATCAATACCACCTGGTACCACCTGGATGGCCTGAAAATATAAAATTAATTTAAATAAAAAAGTCATTTTTCTAAACTGAAATTTTGTGGGGAATCGGGCTTGTTAAGAGCAAAACTTCGATTTTACCTACCCAAGCCCAAACCTGGGGTGGGTATCACCTGGACAGGTTGATATCCAGGTCACTCCAGAGTACGGGTATATTCACCCAAATGACCTGAAAAATCAAACGCTTGTCTTTTTTTTAATTATTGAAAAAAAAAAAGTATGCACCCAGGTGGATTCGTATCAACAAACTCTACATCACCGCTAAGAATCCATGCTCCAACCCGACCAGGTGGTCGTCCACCTGGATCAAAAATTTTTTTTAAACTTTTCGGGTTCCAAAACAATTTTTCTGTACTAATTCGAGCATGCTGAAAATGGTTTGACAGTGGTAAAACCCCATTTTATGGAGAATTTTTGAGTTATTGCTAATTCTTGATTTATCAAAATCAATCGTTGGCAATAACTCAAAAATTTCTTCATAAAACGTAATATACCACTGTCAAACCATCTTCAGCATGCTCGAATCAGTGCAGAAAAAATGTTTTGCAACCCGAAAACGTAAAAAAAATTTGATCCAAGTGGATGACCACTTGGTTTGGTGCATGGGTTCTCAGGGTTGGTGTACAGGTTGCTGGTTCGAATTCTTCTGGGTGCAATTAGTCCCGAGTAGAGGACTCAATTCAGGGTCCTTGAGCATAGTGTGCTTTTAGATGGTTTGAATTGATTTGGGGTGGTTTAAGTAGTTTGCAATCTTCGCGTAGAGGAAATCACCCCGCGTGGAGGAAACCGCAATTCGGTCCTGACAAATCCGATTTTCGGCGCTACTATAGAATACCCCCCCCCAAAATCCGACCTTATAAAATCGCTGTAACTACCCTTGCAAACAACAAGTTTAGGCTTAGCCCTTAGGCTTGGGGGTAGGCCAGCGTACGGAAGTTGTGACTAATGAAGAGTTTGCGCACATTTTCCGGGGTCTGGGACATATATTTGGGTACTTTTTACTTAAGTTTAAAAGGTCGGATTTTGGGGGGGGGGGTATTCTATAGTAGGGTCCGATTTTCCATACAATTTTTATTTAGATATGATGGTTTATTTTTTCTTATTAAGAAAATTTTAATTTTTAGGCTATCCAGGTGGTACCTACTGCAGGGGCAGCCTGTTTTACACAACAATTTTTAAAATTCTAAGAAAAAATATAGGAGACAAAAAATCGATAGTTTGCTAAAAAAGTTGAGGGTCAACTAAAAGTTGAGGGGGTAAACCTTCATTTTCTAGTCAAAAAGTTAAGGGTCAGCACTTTTCAAGTCAAAAGTAGTTGAGGGTCAACCTGGGGGTCAACTAAAAGTTGAGGGGCAAAAAGTTGAGGCCGGGGTCAACTTTAGGGGTCAACTTTTTGGGGTCAACCTAAAAAGTTGAGGGTCAACTAAGTTGACCCCGACTATACTTACAGCCAATGAAGAGTTGATGAAACGACTAACAATTTTTGGGTAAAATTGCTAAGTTCCCGCCATTTCTATTGAAAAATTTATGCTATAGTTTTGTATATTGGAATTTAGTATTGTTTTGTTGTTGGTTTATCCCGAATAAAGTAATTTTTGTAACAATTGATATTTATCCCGTTTAACCGATCCAACCCCAGGAGGGGATTCAAGAAAGGGGTTCTCACCCCCAAATTTTCGAAAAGTGACCCCAAAAAACACCTCCGGAGCAGGGCTCTAAAAAATTTTTTTTTGACATCCTACATCCACATCCACATCCGGCCAAAAAAACATCCGAAAAATCCATGAAAAATCAATAAAAACATCCGCTGACATCCGATTCAAATTTTTTGACATCCAACATCCACATCCACATCCGCCGGATGTGGATGTTTCGGATGTAAACATCCACATCCGGATGTATCTTCCGGATGTTTTTAAAGCCCTGCTCCGGAGCCCTTTTTTTCTGGACAACACAATGCAAGAAGCATATTTAAACACTTTCTGAATAAAAAAATTAAATTTTGTCAAAAAATAGCCCCCACCATTTGCGGCTAGATTATCTTTTTAAGGTATTTTGACCAAATTTTGGCCTTTTTCGAGTCAAATCACCGTAAATACTCTATCAAACGGCCCGGGCCGTTTATTTTTCAACCCTAAAAAAGTCAGAAAAAATTTGGGTCGATTTTGAGACTTTTGCGTGCTCAACCAAAATTTTAAAAGTGGAATCAGGTAAGCTCGTGCTAACTAAGAAAACTCGAAAAACAGATTTGCAAATTTCTTTTCTAGGCTGATATATAGGTCCTCAAGGGGGGCCGTTTATTTGAGGGGGCCGTTTAATAGAGTATTTACGGTAAAGTCAAAATGATAGATTTTGAACAAGTTTTTACTTTATGGGTTTATCGCATAAAGAAATTCTGGTTTGCATGTGTTTTTATGCAACCAGAGTCACTTTCGAGTTTTTTTATTTCTAAGGTATGTGGGTGTGCGCATCTCAACCCCTAGCAACCAAGCCCCCGAAGGTGGCTTGGTTGCGGTTAAACGGCATAAGTACCTAACAATATGTGTGGCTGATTTTTGGTAATTTTTGGCTGATTTTCGGGTCATCCTACTTGGGAGCCCTGAGCTATTTGGTCACGAACGACCTCATTCACGTCAAATGGACGCTCTTTATAACGACGCTCTCTATAACTATAACGACACAGTTTAGCCGGTCTCTTGAGAGTCATTATAGAGAGCGTCGACTGCAGAAAAAACTCGTTATAAGATACAGTAGCCCATTTTGAGATTAAATGACGCACGATATAAGATACATTCAATTAGGGACAGAAGGCGCCTATCGGCGCCTCTATAGTGTTTGCTTTTTCAAAAAAGGTGTCCGGTTATCCAGGTTTTGCTTTTTTTAGAGTAAAAAGTAGAGATGCAGATCGGGGACCGAGCGAGACCTCGGCCGAGATTTTTAGGGCCAAATTTTGACCGAGACCGAGATTTTCGGGAGTGACCGAGCGAGATCTCGGCCAAAATACCGAGATTCGCAGAAGTTCAAGATATCTATAGCAAACTAATTTTATTGATCAAAATGTACTTTAAAGATAACAGCATATCACAACAAGCATGTTCAATAACAGTAATTGATGATAGGCAAAGCTTTATTCAGAAATATGAGCATTTCGGCTTTCTCTGAACTGAGATTGCTCCTTCTATAGTTGTAAACATCTCGGGCTACAGAGAATATTTGCTCACTTGGTTGACTTGTTGCTGGGGCTGAGAGAAAACGACGCGCAAGTTTAGCAAGAGTTGGATACATTTTTTCATTCGCCTAAGTAAAATCAAGCTGGGATCATTCAAAAATATCTTCATATAAAAGCAATACCTTCCAAACAGCACTCATCTAGGAATAACAGCATGAGACATGTTCAACAAAATAAAAAAATACGACTATAAGAATGATAAGAAAAGCTTTTTTTTAAAAACGTTACAAGATGATGCAGAAAATGATACAAAATGCGACCACTTTCCTGCAAATTTTGGTGACCGAGATTGACCAAAAATCGAGACCGAGACCGAGATTTTAAAAAATGACCGAGCGAGATACCGAGACGAGATTTCAAGCCAAAATCGGGACGAGACGAGATCTCGGCCGAGATCTCGTCTCGTCTTCATCTCTAGTAAAAAGTTTTTGAATTTTGAAAAACGATCTGCAAAATCGGCATCCTCGCGATATTTGCAACCAGACTGTCAAACACAATTGACAAAAACATTCAAAAAGAAGTCTAAAAAAAGTGTCGGACCCAGCTGGGGAACGAACTTTTGGGGTGTCTTTTATCCAGATTTGACTGTAGTGATATATAGTGATAAAAATTTTGATTTCCCTTCTACAGTGTGACGCAAAATGAAATGAAAGTTTTCAACAAATCAAGCTATAAAATGTGGTTAAAAACTGTGGCGAGCATAAACAGCTACAAAGTCGGCAACCATAGTTTGAATGTTATAAACCTTGCCTAGGACCCAGAAATACTCGACTTTGAAGTATTTTTTCAGAAAATATTCGGTCTTCAATTCAGAAAACTTTACCCTTTAAAAGTTCAACGTACGAACGGCCCAAGAAATTCCACCGACTTAAAAAACCAAATTTAGTTCGGGTCAAATTTTCTCTGAATTATGAGTATGGTTGGTGACTCCTCGCTTCGATTTCAGCTTTTCACGTTGAAAACGAAAAATTATCTACTTGATGCAATGAGTAGACAAATAGATTCATGTTCTAGGCTAAAACTTCTATTTCAAAAACCTTGCAAAATAATCTTTTTCTTTGAATAGAAAACCTCAAAATCTTTCCATGACAAAATTGCAAAAAGGCTGTGTCTCAATAATTAGATGTCAAAGATATTTATTCTTGCTTGAAGTTGTTTTGAAAGTGCCGCTCTTGTGACTGCTCTCGCTAAAATTGCTCAAGAAATGAAGAAAGAAGGTTCGCCGTTCAAGTGTGATGCAAAGAAAGAGGCATCTACTGCAAAGGCGGAGGTCGACAAAGCTTTGAAAAAAGAAGTGGCCAAAGCTGCTGGTGTCGCTGGTTCTCCTGTTGCCAAGCCAATGGTTTCCTCGCCAGTAGCCGCTAAGCAAAAAAAAAGATTCTTCCGAGAGGGCCGAGTCACGAAGTAGAAAGTCTGAGAAAATTGCTTCCGTGGAGACTCCGAAGAAAGGCAATTCTGCTATCAGACATGTCAACAGAGAAAAGAATAGCTGTGAAACTTCCACTCCGCCAAATGCCATCAGTGCTCCAACGCAGAACAATAAGACCAGCAGTGCCACGCCGCCATCCGGTGTGCAGAACAACAACAAGAATGGATGTAAGGATGTTTGGCGCAAGGATGTTTGGCGCAAGGATGTTTGGCGTTTTGACAAAGCGAAATGTACAAAAATGTCAAAAACGGGAAAGTATGAAGCAAGTCAGAATATAATTTGGTTCACACTTTTATCATTTGTGCTACATTTTGCAGAGATGATGCTACAATCGATATCTCATTAGAAACTACAGTAGAAGCGCAGGGATTCAAAATAATGTCATTTTTACTGAAAAAAGATGAGAAAAAATAATGAAATCAGTCAAAAGAAAAATTTATCCAAAAAATAAATAAAATATGCCCCAAAAAAAGTATATTTGCCCCAAGAAAACGGATTACCCGCTGTCACAGCGGCGCTGTGTTCATAGCATGGTAAGGAAATCGTACAAAAACGGTACATTCGAACAAAAATGCTTTGGCGTTTTGACAAAGCGAAATGTACAAAATCCGTACAAAAATTTTGTACGGATTTTGTACGCTTTTTGTACATTTTTGTACGCTTTTCTACAGTTGGCCGGCACTCCCATTTTTCTGTTTTGATGTCACCAGATGCTTCTTTTTGGTTGGTCATGCGTGATTTTAGAAAATATATCGCGAAATGGCTAATATTGGGCAATCTTCGAGTCAACCAACACCTACTAGCAGAAAGCAAAAAGTATCCATATATCAAAAACTGAAAGAACCGGAATCCAAAAAAGGACCGGAATTCCGGTCCAACTCTAGTGAAAATAGGGTTTTTACTTTTTTTCATCTAACTTTTGCATAAAACACTCTAAATTTGTATTTTTTGCATATGTCTTTGGCATCAAAATGTATCGAATTTACTTCTTTATCGAGTCTCCGGTTTTGTTTGAGAAAAATTTGACAACAAAATAGTGCTAGGGTCTCAATCGAGTCAGCTAGATGAAAAAATTCCTTGGAAATTTTCACAGAAATCAATCGAGATTTTGAAATTTTACGAGTTTTATGGACAAGTGATGGCTTATTCGAAAGTTCCTACTGTGATGAATCTTTTGGCAATAAACATGCATAAAACCGAAAAGAAAAAAGCAAATCAGAGGCATGAAACAAAAAAAAGGCCTGGAATTGACTATTTTTGATAACTTTTTGTTTTGCGCCAAATATCTTAATACACTAAGATTCAAATTTGAAAGGCTGTGTTCAATCTTTATAATTCTTGAGCGAAATAGACAAATGTATAAATCTCTAAAAACCCAAAATATTCTATATAAAACGCCATAAAAGGCTCATAAATAATACTAAACAGCTGTTTAAAAATGTTCTTAGCCCAAAGCATATCAGCAAAAAAATCCAAAAACATATAAATCCGGTCCCTACATATAACATGTCTGGTCAACTTGGGATAGTATTTCTCGATGATATTTCGCGAAGCCTTCTAGACCGTCCTGATACGAACTCGACCAACCATTTAGTTAGCGATCGAGATTTGCAATGTGCAGATCGACAAAATAATCCTGAAGATAATACTTTCAAACCAAACTCTTACCGCAGAAAAAAGTCAAAGTAAGCATTTCGATTAGAAGCATTGCTCAAAAAAGTGACGCAACACGCCAATTTGCCACATACTTGTGATTATTACTAAAATATTTTTATATCAGATTGAAATTTTTTTATTATTAAAATATTTGCTAGATTCTAGACGTCCTTTTGAGTATAAGATGTCTGCGACCGAAAATAAAAATTATTCCTGTAGAACCCTATGAAATTTTGTTGCGCGACTCGTGTTGCGCGGGAGTATGAGGGAGCCTTAGAAGATTTCAGTGTTTTCAAAAATCAATGTAACTTGACTCTCAAGCAGAGTTAATCAATCTTCAACATATATGGTATAAAACAAGAAGAGTGACAAGAATACACATTTTAACAGTTCGAGTATGTTACTGCTAAAACTAGGTCGCTGCTAAAACTATCTCCCTCCCCCTTATTTATCAACGTCCTACTCGATTCAAATTATAACCGGCTCGAGTCGGGACCGGTGCGAGTTGGGTGTCGTTCCTTTTCTCATGTGTTTTTCTGCAATTTTGTCCTTTCTGTGATTCAGACTGTACTAGATTCCGACATTTGTGCTGTAAAACAGCACAAACATCGTACCGTGGCCTGTACCCAGGAGGTAAGCTCTCATATAAGTAATGTGCTAGAAACATACCAAACAGGCACGTTAAAGAGTAAAGCAGCCAGGCCAATGCCCCACAACGTCCAGTTGCCACCTTTAGAAGCAGTCACTGTTGATAATGGTGTGACTATGGCTTTGTGTCTTTGGATAGCAATATAGCACATTGTCCAAATAGACGCACAATTAGAAGCTAGAAGACCACCTGCTAAACCTCCTGTAGCTAAATATCTGCAAAGAATCCACATCGGCACTTGAAACTTTGCAAGAGCTTACGCAATCTGCGCCACCCAACCAATCGGGTCCATTTCCATATGGTCATGCAAAGCTGGTAAGTAGAGCACGAACAAAGAGATCAGAAGTTGGAGACTGTCACAAATAGATAGCAAGATTAGGGAGGGTACTACTGGGTGATTCCTTCTAAAATTTTAAAAACTGTCTTTGAAAAAAAACCAAATTCTGTGTTAACAAGAGCCATACCTCTTAGTAAAAACTACCAAACAAGCCAGATTAAGAAGCAAGCCAAGAAGGCACACAACTGGCAAAACCCACAAGTCTAGCACCATACCTAGAGGACGCCATGGGTTGGTTTGGTTGCAACCACCAGTCAGTATCCAAGACTCCATTTCTTTTCTTATTTTAAACATAATGTTTACTCAGAATCTTTTTCGGGTTTATTGGATCGTTTTAGGGCATTTTTGATTTGCGCTGAGATTTGAAATCCCAATTTGGATGGGATTTGAATAAAGTTAAAATACGGCACGGGAAAAATTCCTCGGGAGACAATTCCGCGGAGGATAATTTCGCAGAATTTTAATTTTGGCGTCAGTGCTAGACGAAAATCAAATTCTGAAACCTGATTCGTGTTCAGCATGGTCGATTCCACATTGAACTTCATCAACTTCTAATTTATTGTCTAATTTCATATTTCGGGACAAAAACTTTTGAAAAAATCGAAGAAAAAATTCGAGTATTATATATACTAATAATTTTATTTCGAGTTTAAGTATATGAAGATGTAATATAGATATTAGATAGAAACGCAATCCACCACGCTGAACACGAATCCGGTGTCAGAATTTGGTTTTTTTTTCCTAGAATAGACGTCGAAAATTATAATTCTGCGAATTATCATCCGCAGAATCATCCTCCGCTGAATTGTCTCCCGTGGAGTTCTCGTCGTGCCGAAAATACATGTGTAAGTAGTTTAAGAAACTCTGGTATGCATACTTTTTCTGCAGAATCACTTTCGAGTGGTTTATGTCTCGGGTATGTGTGTGTGCGCATCTCAATCCCAAGCTTTCAAGTCCCTTGAGACATCCCCCTCTCCCGGTTTTATTTTTTTTAATTTTTGAGTTTTTTACCCAGCTCTAATGCTCAAAACAAGAAAGGAAAAATTTCAACCTATAATTTTTCCTTGGTCCTCAAGGCAAAAAGTCCAATTTCGGTGAATTTTAAATGCTCTTCTTGTTCTTAAAACACTTTTTCTGAATGTTTCAGAGACTAAAACGTGCGAAAAAAATAGATTTAAATATAATTTCTGAGAAAACCAGGAATTTGGCAGTCTTTCCTCGAAAATCCTTTTTCAAGCCTTTTTTGTTTCTATATGACGGATGGAAAGCACACGAGAACTCATGGCGAATAAAAAACGATTTGCAAGCTAAAACTAGTCTTTTAACTATTGGGTTGTTCGATAAGTCATGTCGTTCTTTTTCGCGCTAAGATTACGCGTTAAAAATACAATGTTTTACGCTTATGTATTTCGCTATTCGGAAGAAAATTCCTTGCTCTGCAAGATAGTGCATTTTTTTTCGTTGGACACGTTTTTGTTATGAATTTTCAGAAAATTGAAATGGAGTGTCAAGTCAACAAAAACGAGCATTTTCGACACCTGATTTTATTTGATGAATCATTGATTTTTGTTGTTTTCATTCAAGCACTGGGTTTGTTTCTAACCTTTTTTCATAAAATTTAGATCTTCTGTTATAGTTAAATTAGTCCTAGTCATTTTCTCTGCTAATTTCCTTCCCTCTTTGATGTTTGACGTGGATTCTTTTTTCAAAAGCTGATTCAACCAATCTTTGTCAAATTCAAACGAACTTTCAGGGTGAGCCGCGTCTTTCAGTCCATAATTTCCGTCTTCGAATTGCTTGAATCAATTCTGATTTATTCGAATAATCATCGCTTTTTCACGATACACTTCATACAACTCGCGTGCTGGCTACGCGGCTTTGGAATTTCGTGAAAACGCAAAAAAAACATAGTGTCAAAAATTCTCATTTTTGTCGACTTGACCCTACATTTAAATGTTCTGAAAATTTATTAAAAAAACACTCCAACGAAAAAACGAATGCACTATCTTGTAGAGCCAGAAATTTACTTTCAAATAGCATAAAACATTGCCGCGAAACAGCATATTTATAACGCGTAATCTTAGCACGAAAAAAACGCCATGACTTATCGAACAATGCAATATATTTAAAATGTAAAAAAAAGATTTCGAGGAAACTAAAGTTAGACCACCATGAACTTCACAAAACAAAAGAACGAAATTGGCAAAATAAATTGGATTAAGTGAGAGACACTTGACTTAAAAGCAAGCCCTTCTTCTTTTTTAAATTCTTTGCTCAACTAAAATATAATTTCCACAGTTGACTAGGGAAAAGTTGTAACAAAACGACTAATCTATGTGTGTGTAAGCACACTATCGCATAATTGCAATAATAAATAACCTAGAGATGTTCTTTTTTCTTAGAACATTTCCAAAAAGAGTTATCTAAAAAATGAAGCAGGAAATTCTAAAGTCTAGTGCTTGGAAAGCAAAAATAATGGCTAAAGTAGAATGCAATTAAAAGTGAAATGTTATACCAACGACCGGGTACACATTATGACCGGGTACAACGACCGGGTATACTTTTCAATCACTTTTCGCAAATCATGTTTAAACATCTCCTAAGTTTCCTATACTCTAGAAACGACAGAAAAGTTGTTTTCTGATGGGCAGTCAAAGATTGGGCCACCGTAAATTGGGCCAAAATTAAGAGCAATATTCGGCAAATATTTACCAAATATTGCTCTTAATTTTGGCCCAATTTACGGTGGCCCAATTTGAAATGGCCCAATCTTTGACTGCCCTTTCTGATACTTTTTCACATAAAAATTCGGTTTTTGAAAGAAAAAATTTTAACCAAAATTTGACCTTTTGCCTTGGGGAACCAAGGTAAATCATCTTATATTATGGTATTCTACCCCATTATGGTCACAGGAGCTGGGCAAAAAGACTCTCTGTATACATTTTTTGATCAAGTGTACTTCTCGGATCATGTCTAAGGTAGGTGAGCGCGCGCATCTCTAGCTCTCAAGCCCCCTTCGGGGCGAAAGGGGCTTGTGGGCTTGGGTTGAGATGCGCACACCCACATACCTTAGACACAAATCACTCGAAAGTGACTCTGGATGCATAAAAAGCAGAGTTTCTTTATGAGGTAGATCCCAGTCAACAAAGTTATGCTCAAATACGATCTTATTGAAATATCTAAGTACCTACCCCAATGCAAAAAAAAACAAATTTGGTTAAGTTTTTTTTCTTTCGAAAACCAAATTTTTATGTGAAAAAGTGTCAGAAAACAGCTTCTTTTATCGTTTCTGGAGTGTAGGAGTTACTTAGGAGATGTTTAAACATGATTTAAGAAAAGTGCTTGAAAAGTGTACTTGGTCGTTGTACCCGGTCATAATGTGTACCCGGTCGTAGGGCAGTCAGTGAAATAGCCAAATGACTTTTAGCAATCTTTTAAGAATAAAAAGATACACGATATTTTTTCTGGGCACAGAATATTTGAAAGTTGCCACAAAATTTTTTGGACACACAATATATTGTTGACAACATTTTTTCAAATGTTCAACCCTAGTATAGTACCTAAGGTTGTATAATTCTCCGAAAAATTTTTCCCCCTCCTCTAAAGACAGACGTGAAAGCTCAAAGGTAAACTTGTAATAGGCAGTGCTTCTTGTGTTAAAAGTAATTTTGATGAGTTAACATTTGAGAAGACACACCATCTTTTGTGTGTCCTTTTCTGTAGTTTTAAAATGGGTTATAAAAAAACTTAGTTCAAAATCTCAGAGATTTGATTTTTTTGAAGTTAGTGTTTTATTAAAAGCGTGACAAGCTCTGCGAAATGGACAGTATGATCATAGAACCGTACACGGACAATTCATCTTCATGACAATTCATCTTCACGGTAATTCATCTCCACGGACAACTCATCTCCTAGACAATTCATCCCAACCAATATAAAAAATTATCTTCTTTAGTTTACTTCACGCCTCCAATGTTTTTTGAAAAGTGACCAAAAAAGACGTCCTATGCTATATTTTTCTGATAAACATGAAAAAAGAAACATTTCTTAATAGTTGCTGATCTTTAAATTAAACTCTAAATTAAACCTTTCCTTAAAAAAACTTCAACTTCTCAAGGGTAGATGGTCTCTTTTGAGTATTTTCTATTGAATTTAAGCCAAATATAAGAAGAAAAGTGATAAATTTTGAATTTTTTTGTCGCTAGGGTCTACTGCATAAAAATGATCTGATATGCATGTGTATAGGTTGTCGAGTACTCGAGATTTTTGAGTACTCGACTCGATACTCAAAACCCGAAAATTTTCGAATATTGCTCGAAATTACTCGATTTCGACTGCTCGAAAACCCTACATATGTATGTGTAGGCACTATTGCTGTTGGGGTTCCTTCCCTATTTGACATGGTTTTCTTGTTATGCACAGGAACTCAAGTTTAAGTTTGAACTGGGTCATGTTAAAGTTTAAATTGACTTTGAATCCTATTTGAAATTTAACATTACCCTATTTAAACTCGAACCTGAGTTCCTGTGTGTTAATAGGGTTAGGCTCAGGCAAAGATAGGCCAGCGTATGTTAGGATGTACTCAACCATGCTTTTCTCAATTTTTGATGTTCGGCAAAGCGATTTGGGCTAATAACGTACCCTTGCATTCTGCAGCGATACTCCATCAGGAGCGTAGAAGACTACCTCAAAAGGATGGCCAATAAATACTAAATGGATGCTTTAATAGGTGCAGGATCAAAATACCCAACGGACAAAATACCCAACGGTCAAAATACCCAATGGTCAAAATACCCAATGGACAAAATACCCAATGGTCAAAATACCCAAAGACACCCAAAGACCAAAAACCCAATATGCTTCGAAAAAATTGCATGCTTTTTATGATATTAGAGAAAATACGGTGATTTAATGATACAGTCGACTCTCAATTACCCGAAAAGTTCGTTTCTGCTTAGGGTCCTACTCTTTTTCAAGCTCAATTCTTGAATTTTTTCACCATTTGTCTAGTCTAGTTCGAAATATTGCAGGGATTTCGATTTTACCGGTCGTTCATGTGAACGGCAACAATTATTTTTTATTTTTTCTAAAAATACCTGAAGGTAGTATTTTTACGGCTTATTTTTTCTATTAGTACCTCGGGGAATATTATTGAAATATCCGTTTCATAAGAAAACGCTTTCCGTCAGCTTGTGCCAAATGTTTATTTGCATGGCTGCTTCTTTCATTTTGGTCAATCAGTTTGGAGGAATGTTCAGAAGTTTTTGAGTGTTCATCTTTATCAAAATGACATAACTTACCAAACTATGGTGAAATGTTCGTGGCCTTAACCTTTTGCAATACAGATCATGTAGCTACGGCTTACGAATGCTTGGCTAATTACTTAATATCCAAGTATAGAGATAGTGATGGAAACCAGAGCTTTCTTGAATGTTTCGAGAGCACATGGGTGGGCAGAGCTCGACGCACTCCTAAATTTCCACTTGAGTTTTGGAATTCTAAGACTGTGTCAGAGCTGGGTTAGCCAAGAACTAACAACTCTGTACAGTCATGGCATCATCAGCATCAAAATTCAGTTAACTGTCATCATCCATCATTTTTGAAACTGCTAGATGCTCTCCGTATGGAAAATGTCCGTTCCAATGCAGTGGCTGCAGAGCTTGAGGCCGGAGAAGTAGTGCCACTTTACAGTCGAGTAGAATATGGACAAGCAAATCAGCGATTGTTAAATATTTTACAAACATATGATATTAGTACGTGGTATAAATACTTAAAGGACCATAGCCGTCGCCGACAACGAGAATTTAAAATGTTTGAATTCGCGCGGGACAATTCTCTTTCGTCTCGCACTGTACTCTTTTGACTTGCTTCGAATGACTCAAAAGAGTGCAATGAAAGACGAAAGAGAACTGTACCGCGCGAATTCAAACATTTGAAATTCTCGTTGTCGGCCACGGCTATGGTCTTTTAAGCAATTGTGCAAGTTATGTAAGATTTCATTGAAAATTTTTTGATGGATAATCAAAAAAGTGTCCTCTAGAGTTAATGTCTTCAACTGATTTGTTAGAATTGAAATTTTAAAGTGAATTTGTAAGTTTAAAGGGTTTTTTGATTAATTCTGTGAATTTTTTTGTCTACCATTAGCGTTTCAGAATAAAAATAAAAAGACATTATTGATGACATTATATGAACGTACGATGATACTTGAATCCTTAGTCAATATTGGGTATTTTGCCTTTGGGTGTTTTGTCTTTGGGTATTTTGACCATTGGGTATTTTGACCATTGGGTATTTTGACCATTGGGTATTTTGTCCATTGGGTATTTTGACCATTGGGTATTTTGTACTTTGGGTATTTTCTAATTGGGTATTTTGTCTTTGGGTATTTTGATCCTGCACCGCTTTAATATCTTATTGCTGTTTTCTCGTTAATCTCTGTTTATTCCGTAATCAATCTCGTTCATTAGTGTTTATCTCCTTACTCCTCATTGTTCATCATTTTCACTCGATAAAAATTCTTCTTGTATCTCCTCGTGAAAAAACACTTAATCTTATTGCTGGAATTGTCCCGGAGATAAATTGTCATTGGGGATGTTGTCTTGGGGATGAATTGTCAAGGAGATAAATCGTTGTGGGAATGAATTGTCCTCGAGGACGAATTGACATGGAGATTGGTTGTCAGGGAGATGAATTGTCGCGTACTCTCCTAAAACAGCCACGCATGCCTCTATATTGCATATCTTGTTCTAAAGTTAGCAAAAATACGTGCTTAAAAAAATCAGCATTTTGTGTTTCATGCATACAACACTTTGCAAAATTAGAGTCCCATTTCGCAAGATTTATGCACGAATACATACAATAGTTCCAAATCTTCCAAATAAAAGTCAAACAAAAATGTTTTATTTAACAAAAACGAAATAAGCACACTATAACGAGATCAGCTTTGAAAAAATCTAAGTAATAAGGATAATACTCCGCTACGCTTTCACCAGCATTTTTGATGATTTCCTGGCGACACCAGGAGTATGGATTAGCAGTGGTGGTGCATAATTCATTGAATAACAATGCCTGACCAACCCCATTATAAAGAAAGTGCTGCGTCCAATATGCCATTCAATTGCAGGGAGTAGACTCTCGGAAGGAATTGACATGCAAACACTTTCGCGTGTGGCGCAAAAAGGTTGCTTTCTCTTTTGTTGGTCTTCTTTCAAATCAGTCTCTCTATATATAACTGGAAACGTGAAGTGCGAATTAGAAATATTGTAGCAGATTGAGTGTTTAACGCCGAAAAAAGATTGAAACCAACGATTGAACTTTAAAACTTATTGAACACCTATTTTTGAGAACTTCATTTTTTAAAAACATCCTTTGCTTTAAGAGCACCAACTAGTAAGATAATTGCTGTTTTATAGAAGACAAACATCGTTCGAGGTGGCAGAAAATACATGCATTTTATTTATAGGGGAGGAAACTTTATAAACGCATCGCCTAAGTCACAGGTTCGACTACTACTGGGTGCAAACTTTTCCCTTCTTTTATTTACAAATTTGGTGACAAAATGACCCTCACACCCTCGGCTATCCAACAAGATCAGATGGGTGATGTTTCACAATAACAGGAGATTATTTATAGGCTAAATAATCCAAATATCCGAAAATCGATAGGTTTTGTCTCATTCTTTAACTGGTTCGGTTGATATTTTCTGACTTTTTTCTACAAGACAGATGTTTCATGCTTCCTTCCATTTGAGCTATCACATGGAGAAAAACAAAGAGAAAAACAATCACAAAAAAAACAATATTAAGTTAGAGATAAAATCCGAAAAACATCCAATGGTGTCCAATGCCATGCCATCCTACTCAGGGCTGTCATTTCCATAAATCCCAAAATTTGGCATTTATTGACAGTAAAGCCTCGTGTCCAATGACTGAGAGGAAATTCCATGTTTTTTAACGAGGGAAGGGCTGTAAACTTTATTTTGTTCATACAAAATTTTTTTCTTTTGGTCACATTTCGTAGCTAAGATTCAGGACTACCAATAAAATTTTTTCCAGCCACAAATTTCTGAAAAAAACACTGATAAAAATGCGTTTCCTCTCATTCTGCCTTTCCCTCTGCCTTTCAGTCATTAGAGTGAATGGCAGAGTGAAAGGCAGAGTGAGAGGAAACGCATTTTTATCAAAGTTTTTTCAGAGATTTGTGGCTGGAAAAAATTTTATTGGGTAGCCTTAAATCTCAGCTACGAAATGTGACCAAAAGAAAAAAAATTTGTATGAACAAAATAAAGTTCAGGATGTTTTAAAAAAAAAAATTTTCTTTCGGCCCTATAAATCAGTGAAGTTGATAAAATAATTAAATAAGTTATCCACTTTATATCCACGGAATCGAACCTTCGACCCTGGGCGATGCGTATATAAAGTTTCCTCGCTTTTTTACCACTACACGGAAAAAAGACTTTGCTAAATTGTATTTTGAGCTGGAAAGTTTTACCACTTGTTACACCCAAGTGAAAAATTGAGAGCCTGCTATAAAGGGTAGAATGGCAACAAAACACATACATTTTAGACAATACATTTATTTATTCAACAGTACATGCAAGTGCACATGAGCAGGCATTCAATTAGAGATATTTCTGGATCTCTTCGTAGATGGCCATGACGAGAGCACCACCGGTACCACGGAAGACGTTCGACAGTGATCCCTTGAACATAGCAGACATGCCCTCATTCTTGACAATCTTCAGAGCGCAATCCAAAGTATTCTTGTAGAGGACGTCTTTACGACCGGACTGCATCATCATTCGACGACGAACAGTATCCACGGATAGGAGGCGATTCCAGAACCAACGGTAACGACCTACACACAACACAAAATAAACAAAGCTGAAGAAAGTTCTGAAATCGCACCTGCGCAACAGCCCAAGCAGTGAAGAAGTTCATTTTCTGCCCGTCTGGCGCGATCAAGCCCTTAGCAGTGTCGAACATCCCGAAGTATGAGGCCCGATAGATGATGATGCCCTGCACAGAGACGAAGAACCCACGATAGAGACCGATAGGACCATCAGACTTGGCGACCTTGATGAGACAATCAGCCAGACCCTTAAATTCACGAGAAGCACCCTTGCCGACATCAGCAGCCAGACGAGTTCGAGCGAAATCGAGAGGATAGACGACAGTGAGAGACGTGGCACCAGCAGCTCCTCCAGAGGCCAAATTTCCAGCGAAGAATTTCCAGAAGTCCTTCTTTTGATCATACCTGAGACGAAAGAGTTAAACATTTTGTCAGACATTACGAAAACGACAGGAAATTTACCCTTTCACGAACAGATTCTTGTAGGTGTCCTTGAAGGCGAAGTTGAGAGCCTGAGTTGGGAAGTAGCGAATCACGTTAGCCAAATTTCCACGCCAAAGAGCCGCATAGCCTTGCTCCTTCGGAACGCGAACCAACACATCCATGATCCCTTTGTAGCGGTTTTCGGCAGTGATAGTGCTGGACGCATCTTGAACCTGAGAAAAACAATTATTTCATATCCATCTAAAAATATAAAACTGACCTGCAACAATAGCTTGACACGTTCAATTGGAGCAACGATGGTCTTGGAGACTGCAGCAGCCGTACCACCAGAGATCATGTCGATGAAGAACTTCTGAGGCTCGAATTTGTCCGACTTCTTCTTCTTGAGATCTTTGACAGCAGGAGCGCTTTGGGCCATTTTCTCAGCAGATTTTTGCTGCAAAAAGTAAGAAGAATAAATCGGAGGGACACTTGACTGAAAGATTCGTATGAGAAACGACCGAAACAGATCGGTAAAATGAGCAACCGGTGACGACACAATGAGTTATGAAAAATGATTTCTTTTCCGCAAGAAGACATGCATGAATTTCATCAAGTGTATTCATAAAATTCTTTTTAAAATTGAATTTATATCGACACGAAATCGCAAAAATTTACTTCAAAGAAGTTTCCCATGTACATGTACTTATTCTGTTTTTTTGCTATTTTTCTGTTTTTTTCTGTCTTATTATAGTCCAAAAATGTCTTCTTTTTGGCACAAAAGTGCATTCTTTTTCCTTTTGGTCAAAAAAGCAAATATCAAATTTTTTCCATTATTCATTTTTCTCTACTTAAGTTTTAAAAGGCATAAGTTTTGGGGGTTTTTCTATACTAGGGTCAAATTTTCTTATTTTTTTTCAAAAGTTATAACACCATTATGTAACACTGCGACTCTAGTTTATAATGAGGTACCGCACTTATATCTATTACAGACACCGATAATTTTTGGGATACTCTTTGGAAGCTCAGCCGAACCTCGACGGAGGCTTGAACCTCCCACGACATTCAAATTTGAAGATTTGATTGTCAAAGGAGGTTTAACCTTCCATTGAACCTCGGGTAGGGATCTTTTGAATGTCGATAGGTTGGCTCGAGGTTCTTTTGAACCTCTATCGATAATACATTGCCCAAGGATTGTCTGCGGAGGATGAAAAGAGGTTCCTGGGAGGTTTATGCTCGGCCGAACCTCTGACTAGGCTCTTTCGAACTTCATTTCCCATTCTAGCTCTCTGCTTTAGAATTAACAGAATACCACAATAAAAGGCAGGAGTACACTATTTGGGGTAGCCCAAAAGTGCGTTTTTCAAGGTCTAAGTATTTTTTAGGCCATGAAAACGACAGAAACGGCAAAAAAGGGAACCAGTCACTTCTTTCCCGGACATTTCTTTCCCGACACTTCTTTCCCGACACTTCTGTTCCAGACAGTTCTTTCCCAGACAGTTCTTTCCCGGACTTTTCTTTCCCGACACTTCTGTCCCATTTAGGGTTCGACATATGTGGTTAAAAAACCACATGTGTGGTTTTCGGCGTTTTCGCGCAAATTTTAACATTCAAAACCACATAAAAAACCACATGTGGCTTTTCATGTGGTTTTTTTTCACCTTGTATTTTTGTGGTTTTTTTGTGGTTTTTTGATGTGGTTAAAAAACCACATGCTTTTTTATGTGGTTTTTTTGTGGCTATTTGTGGCTTTTTGATGTGGCTAAAAAACCACATCTCTTATTTCATTTCTTATACTCTTTTAAACAGTTTTTTAACCTTTCATCAACATTTTTTTTGATTTTCTTGCATAGTAACACACACATCCTTGAAAAAAGCCAGGGTATTTATTCAGTTTATCAATTTTATCAATTGTATTATTATCAATTGGTATTTATCAATTGGTATTTATTATCAATTGGTATTCAATTGGTATTTATCAATTGGTATTTTATCAATTGGTATTTATTCAGTTTATCAATTTTATCAATTGTATTTTATCAATGTATTTATCAATTTTTTTTTATTGTAGCACGGATTTTTTAAAATAAAGCCAGGGTATTTAATGAGTTTTTGCATTGCGAGAACTGAACGAAGCGTAATAATATTCGAAATGTGTTCAAGTGTAAATCTGTTTCTTAGTTCATGCTTGATCCAACGCAATGCCGAAAAAACCTTTCACTTGGAGCTGAAGAAGCAGGAATGCAAAAAAACTTCTTAGCTATGATAGCTAATATCGGAAGATCCTTAAAAAAGGATTAATAACGTGAAATAACTGCATTAATATACTTTTTCATATGTTTTCCAAAAATGAAGAGATGATTCAGTTGGTGGAAGATGGCAATATTTTTCAATCTCAGCACTTAGTTGGGGAGAAGCTGACTCTCCACTACCAAAGTAAACACGTCGCGTAGGATTTGTGCGCTCTTGAGAGTCAGACCACGCTTGATAAACTTGTGGCTGAACAAGTTGAGCCTCTTTTGACAGCATCCATTATCTTAATACTTTAAAAATTTATTTTGAAATTTTTCAAAAGCTGCTCAAACCTCGTTCATGCTCCAACGTGGGACTTTCTCGCATAATGTACCTAACTGCGATCGTATTTGAGGGTCGACAAAAGCAGAACAATAAACTATGTTTTATTTATTCCTTTTAATTTCTTCTCAAGCGCTTCAAGAGCAGCTTCGCTAAAGAACTTAGAAAAGAATTGTTTTCGATTAAATTAGTCAAGGTATGCTCTAGCAAGGCAACCTTTGGTAAAATAAAGCTGGACGTTAGGTAGTTCTCCCCTAAATCATCGGTTTCAGACCAAATTATAGACAACTACTGATTACCTCTAATTCTCTGATTAAATCATCCAAAGGTTTTAATATTGCTTCACAAGCACGATAAACATCCAGATTTTCGATAATTTCTGAGTATTCACCAAGCAAATTAAGAGCGTGTTTTTGAATTCCAGCAGCAATTTATCAAGGTTTGCGAGAAAAGACCGGACCATTGATAGATTTGAAGACCACCGAGTTTCTATAGGAACAGTTAAAGCAGTTCCTATTTCCGCTCTTAGAACTTCATTTCGCCGACCTTTGACAACAAGCTGTTGCATTTTTTTTATAGAATCTTGTGCTTTTTTACAATCACGTTTGACATTTTCTGGTAAGACCGATCTGCTGTAGGGTTTCAAAACTCTTTTACTTATGGTATTTGCAATGTGGCAAATGCATCGTCCGTGATTGTCACCACCGATGTCAAGCATATTACTGCCTTCATCGGTAATCACAAACGACTTAGATATTTCGTCAAGTGTGAAACCTAGCGTCATTAATGTTTCAACAAAAAATTTTTTGACTTCGATTCTATTTTTAGTAATCTCTGCAGGAAAAGGTAGAAAAGACACAACAAAAGATTTAAGTTGCCTCAAAAATGTTGTTGATTAAAAGATTTTTGTTTCTGTGAAACATACCAGCTATCGAGAAAATGTCCAGTCAACGCCATGTAATCTGCACCCTTTTGACAGAAATCAACGGTGAAAGCGCATCCATTTTGCTTCATTATTTCATAAACATCTGTCAAAGACGATGATTTAGCTTTAAGTACAGCGCTTTCAAGTTTCCGAGTCAATGTCTTTGCGCATGGCATAATATTCTCAGATAATATAGGCAAATGAGCATTTTTGCGAGCTATTCTAAATATGTGGGTTTTATAAAAATAAAGTTGTCGCAACAGAAGTATTCCCCTTTCCCACATTAGGGATATTTTGATAAATTTGCAAAGAATTATTTTTTAAAAATTTGTGTGAAATTTAAATTTAGAGATGAGATAACTCTCGTATGAAAAAAAAATTCTTACACAAGTGTTGCAAATTTGTCGAGAAAGTGATTAAAGTTGACACTATCTACAACAGAGATAGCTTTAAAATCAGACACAATAAATTGAAGTAAGGCACTAATCAATTCTGCTTGTTCTTTCTGAATATCTGCAGCTAATTCTGGATGCTTTGATGAATAATGCGAACCAATAGATTTACGACTTTCTTTAGAAAAAAAAGATGCACAATTCTCGCAGCAAATATAGCCCGTTGGCGAACCATTCATAACAAGCTCGTCGAAATGTGGGCCATATTTTAAGCTGCTCCACTCTTTTTTTTCCCAAAGATTAGTGCTTATGTTTAGTTTTATCTGTAGTATATTTGCATTGTCGCACTGTCAAACATAGAACCATTACCTGAGATTTAGAAACACCTTTTCTAAGACGAGGACCTTCGTCATTAAAATCAAATCCATTATTTTCGAAGGGTTCGTCTGATTCAGATAAATTTTCAACGGGAGATTCAGAAAAAAAACTGAATAAATACCCTGGCTTTTTTCAAGGATGTGTGTGTTACTATGCAAGAAAATCAAAAAAAATGTTGATGAAAGGTTAAAAAAATTGTTTAAAAGAGTATCAGAAATGAAATAAGAGATGTGGTTTTTTAACCACATCAAAAAACCACAAAAAAACCACAAAAATACAAGGTGAAAAAAAACCACATGAAAAGCCACATGTGGTTTTTTATGTGGTTTTTGAATGTTAAAATTTGCGCGAAAACGCCGAAAACCACACATGTGGTTTTTTAACCACATATGTCGAACCCTAGTCCCATTTCCAAATTTTCTAATAAGTTTGAAATTGTTGAATGAATTTTTTTTTCGCTCTGTTTTATCGTATTGAGTAAGTAACTATATTATATTTAGTTTGTTTCGGTCATGGCTTTTGTTTATCGAAATGTTAGATTTTTCCAGGCGCCTATTTAACCTGCTCTGGAACCAGTTGTCAGCTGTAATCGCTTGATATCCAGGTATCTGAAGGTACCCGCCTCGGATTTCTGAATTTGGGTAGGCGAAATCAGGCATACCCTGTAACTACCGTATTTCCTCTAATAAGCGCCCCCTCGACTTTGAGGGTCTACATCTCGGAGCAGAGTAAATATTTTGCTTTTCTGTTTGATGCGTTATCCTAACTCCGACGAGCTTTACCGATTCCACTTTTTATATTTTGGTTGAGCACCCAAAAATCTCGAAATCGAATTCTAAATTTCCGATTTTCGGGGTTTGAAAAATAAGCGCCCCGGGGCGCTTATTAGAGGAAATACAGTAAGTTTGGCTTGCCTCCGTTTGTAAAAAGACTGTGAAAATGGCTTTAACACACGGTTTCCACCTATAGAGGCCAAATAAGTGTCCTTGAAAAGTGTTTCTATCGGATTTGAACTTTCTGATAAAATGGATTACCTCCACAGGGATTTGAACCTTGTAGAGGCTCAGTCATACTCCGCGGGTCACGGGTCACGGGTCAAAATTTACTTATAAATTTGAAATGACCCGCGGGTCACATTTTTGGAGTCGCGGGTCACAGGTCACGGTGCAAAAGTGGCGGGTCAATTTTATCAAGCCAGATTTTTGACCTGAGGGTCAAACTTTTTTAGTTGCGGTCAAAGTCGCGGTGCACCGTTTTGACCCGCGGGTCACTAGGTCGCGGGCAATGTTTTTTGCATCATTTTGATTCTCGTGTTATTCGTGTTCATTTTTTGTGAAAATAAAACAAATTATTTGTAGGCCCATTAATGTGTATGTGTGTTTGGATTGATGAAAAACTTATATTATTTTGGTTATTAAGATAGAAGATGGTCAAACAGAAAATTACGCGAAACCACGAGGTCATGGACGACCACAAAGAATTTCTGATCGAGCTGGTGGAGCAGAAGCCTGTTCTGTGGGATCCGACTAACGCTGACTACCTTAGCCTGAGCAAGAAACAAACCGAGTGGCTGGGAATCAATAAATCTTTCCAGGATACCTATGCAAGCATGCAATTGCTGTATATTTCCTTTGATCCGCGTGTCTATGACCCGCGGGTCAAGCTCATGAAAAGATCCCCCAGTTATGACCCGCAACTTTTGACCCGCAAGTTTGCACCGTGACTCTGAAAAAGTGACCGCGGGTCAGGCTAACGGTGCAAAAGTGGCGGGTCAAATGATGACCCGTGACCCGTGACCCGCGGGAGTATGACTGAGCCTTAGATGAATTTACTGTAAATGAGTTTACTGTAGATGAATTTACTGTAGACGAATTTAGATAGAGCCAAGAGAGGGTATCCAGGTCGATGGTACCCAAGTGGGGATACCTAGTAGGGTATTCAAGCGAGGGGACCCAGGCGGTTGTACTCAAGCAGTGGTACTTATGTATTGATAACCAGGTAGTGTTTACTAAAGCTGTGATAATGAGATAAGCTTTAAAGAGACCTTTCGGACGCGACTTCGGTGTGTAGACATGACGCGAATTCGGCTGGCGATTTCCTGGTTTACAACGTTGTTGCACACGCAATGAAACATTCTGGGTTCATAATTCCTTAGATGTTGCAGCTCTCAAAATTAAATTTCGGATAATGTGCAAATTATAAGAAAATTCGGAAATTGGACAGAAGTGTCGGGAAAGAAAAGTCCGGGAAAGAACTGTCCGGGAAAGAACTGTCTGGGAAAGAAGTGTCATGTACACGCAAAAAGTGTGGAAAGGCTATTTTTTCGAAATTTTTTGCTTGCCTTGGTTGCCCTATGGTTTTGGTCATTTTTTAACATTTTACCTTGTTTTGGTCACTGGGTCTCACCTCATGTCTAAGGTAAGGGAGTGCGCGCATCTCTAATCCATCAAGCCCCTGCGCCCTCTTAGGGGGTATATGATATAACCTTCCGAAAATTGACTTTTCTCTAAAAATGTTTTAGAGTGTTTAATGTGTTTTTCTTTTCTAAAAGTGTTGGAAAGCTACTTTTGGTGATAATTTAACCAGACAGGAACAGTAATTTGAAAGGGCATGATCGCCGCCGATGGAAATATTTTAAAAGGCGGGTACCAGTGAAATTTAAACGAGAATCAAAATCTCGCCTTTTAGTAAGAGTCAAGAAAAACTATCGCTTCCAATACGGCCGACATTCCACCTATAAATCAGCTCCAGATGATGTAAAATCATGCTTTGATGATTTTGTCAAATAGCCAAGCACCTGAGAATCATTTTGACACCAAACTTGTAAATTAAAGGAGATAAAAAAAAATAGAGTGTGCAGACGCTGGGAATCGGGCTTGACTTTACTTGACCCCCCCCACGGCTTACCACTTTTGATGACAATTTTGAAAAACCGATTGCATATTCGTGTTTCTCGACCCCGATTTAGGCGCGAATTCACCAATCGTTTCCGGTAAAGTGAAATTTTTTTTTCAAACCACAGGGGGGTATCATGGATTTTAGTCAAAATTTGAAAAATTTGAATTCGCGCCTTTTGAATTTTGAAGGGATTAAGGGCTGTATAGGGAGGGGAAGGGAATAAAAGGGGCCACTAATCACACAAGGGCCACTAGCAAGAAGATGTTGAACATAGTTTTGAATACTGGGGCTACCGCATAAATAAACTCTAGTATGCATGCTTTTTCATGCATTCCGAGTCTTTTTCGAGTGATTTGTGTCTAAGGTATGTGTGTGTGCGCATCTCAACTCCAAGCCCCAAGCCCCTGCGCCCCGAAGGGGGCGCAGGGGGCTTGAGAGTTAGAGATGCGCGCACTCACTTACCTTAGACTTGATTACGAGAAGTACTCTTGATCATAAAATGCATATAGAGGCTCTTTTTGCCACGGCTCAGTTAAAAAACATGGTAAGACAGCCAGAATATACCAATATATTTTTTTCTAACGTTCTGCCATAAAAGTGGCCCTTTTATTCCCTTCCCCTCCCTATACAGCCCTTAATCCCTTCAAAATTGAAAAGGCGCGAATTCAAATTTTTCAAATTTTGACTAAAATCCATGATACCCAAAAAATCCATCATACAAAAAAAAAAAAAAAATCCATCCATCATCATAAAATCCATCATACCCATCAACTGCCTCAATTTTGCGATTTTTGGCAATGACTACCGAAATTAGAGGAAACAAGCCAAAATGATGCGTACTAGGAACTGAGATTTTTTGCGATTTCAATTTACATTATTTTATACAACCGTATGCTGAAAATGAAGGCAAGAAGCAGGGCTACATTTTGAATGTAAGGTTGCAAATGAATATGTAAATTAAAATTGGGAAAAAACGTCAGTTCCAGAATACTACCGAAAAGTACTGGTGTAGTCCTATTGAGGATTTCATCGAATTGGATTTTTTATATTTTAGCCCTAACTTTATACCAACTTCTCATCTGTATGATACAGTCGACGCTCCCAATAACATACACCCCAAAAGTTCGTTCCCGCCTAGGGTCCGACACTTTTTTTAGCCCAATTTTTTCAAATTTTTTCCATTTCTGTTTTGATAGTCTGGTCGCAAATATCGCAAGGATTCCGATTTTGACGATCATTTTTGCAGAAAACAATTATTTTGACATTTAAAAAGCAAAAACTCTCATTAACATACACCTGTTTTGGGTTCGGTGTATGTGATTGGGAGCGTCGACTGTATCAGAAAAAAGCGAGAAGCCACGGTGGAAATGAATGTCAAAAATTTAGCCATTAATGTCTTCTTCATATTGAAAATTTTCTAGAGACAGAGCTTCTAAAGCAATAGTTACTACCTATTTTTCGAATATTTTCATTCAATGAGTTCATTTTTCATTGTGAGGCATTGGCTTATTTTCTTAAAAGTTCTTAAAGGGCCATGGTCATGCGTTCTGGATTGTCCCCCGTCAATTCGAAAAATTTCGCCCACTCATTGAACTTTTGTACGGGTTTTTGAACTTAGTTATAGAAAAGTTTAGGAAGGAAGAGGCAAAAACCGGATTGATGTGCTACCATTACACTACGCCGCCACCTCTTCCTTCTTTTCCTATGGGCCTATGCATATCTGCTTTCTTTACATTTCTAACAAAACAAGGCCTAGAATTTAATTTTAGGTATAGTTTGTGTTAGAAACCAAGTTAAAAACCGTATAGAAGTTTAATGATAGGGAAATTTTTCGAATTGGCGGGGGATAACCGTTGTCGAAGACGGCAATGACCCTTTAAAAAAGATAAATCGACAATTAGATGATTTGGCCAGGCCTTCTTTATCAAAAAAATTCCGCAAGTCTATAATATATCATATTTATAATAACATATAGCCACTCTAAAAGACAAAACAAACTGCAACATTAACTAAATAAATAAAGAACACAATAGCAAACAATAAATGGTTCAAACTATGAGCAATCTCAGAATAGTACCCACTAGAAGACTCTTCAGCGTCTTTGCCAGGTAGAGGAAGAGGCACCAGCTTGTCCACAACAGCCAAAACTGCGTAAACCACTCTTGGCAAAGGAATATTGGTGTTGGTCTGGCTGAATTTGCGCAATCCCACGCTGGTCAAAAACAACAAACCCGTAGTGATTAGGTTGAAAGATGCATATTTTACTAAAATTTACTTAATTTTAGGACAGCATATTGTACTGGAAATTTTAAATATTTTCTTTGTGTAACTTTTATAAAACTTTTATGGTAAAATTGCTCAGCCTTGCAGTTGTAGTTACTCTAGAGTAGAGTTAATGATCGGTATTTTCGGTATTTTTTCAAAACGCATTTTTGACCCACTTTTATAAGAAAACTACTAGATGAAAATTTCACACCTATATTCTACTTTTCATTCCTCCATCAAATGGCTATTTCACCTTCTGTACTTTTTTCTGAAAATTTTGCATATGACCCCAAATACCGAAATTGACCGATTTTGGTATTCAGGGTCGCAGGCAAAACTTTTTAGATAAAATACAGAAGGTGAAATGGGCAAACTTTTTTCTTGCCGTAAAAATACTTCTTTTGCCGCAAAAACACTTTTTTCTGCAGCAGAAATACTTTTTCTGCCGTAAAAAAACTTTTTTTGCCGAAAATTTTTTCTTGATGTGAAACGACTTTTCACGGCAAAAGAAAATATGTGTTGCGGCAGAAAAAAGTATTTTAGCGGCAGAAAAAAGTTTTTCTGTGGCAACAAGAAGCTTTTTGAAGGCAGCAAAAAAGTATTTTAACGGCAATAAAAAGTATTTCTGCGGCAAAACTTTTTGCGGCCAAGAAAAGTATTTTTACGACAAGTAAAAGGTTTGCCCAGGTGAAATAGCCATTTGATAGAGAAATTAAAAGTAGCATACCGTATTTTCTCTAATTAAACGGCCGGCCGGTTAATTTTTCAATCCGCCATCAATCTGAAAAATTGGGATCGATCTCGAAATTTTCGCGTGCTCAACCAAAATTGAAAAAGCGGAGTCGGTAGATTTCGTGGAGTTAAGAAAACGCAGAAAACAGCTTTCCAAGATAATTTATCTTATCTGAAATATAGGTCCTCGAAGTAGAGGAGAGGCCGTCTTTTTTTGCGCCACCCTGTATTTGATAAAATAAATAAATCTATAATTTCGGGCCAAAATCAGCAAATTCTGAGAAATCAGCGCACTTGGCGACCCTGAACTAGATACAGGAAAGAGTTTTTTTGAAGATGACTCCAAAACGGTTTCGATTGTTATCATTTTTTCAATCTTAAAAGCATACAAATAGCTGGAGTTGTGTCGGTGTATGTAGGCAACCGACTGTTGACCAATGACATGGCCAAAATTTGAGCCAGGATGCTAAAGCCTAACACTAAGGGTTGAATAAGGGATAGTTGGAAGAGAACAGCACTCAGAGTAAGGCAGGTTGTTATAAGGGCAGGGCAGAGCATCTCACTCACATAGTACACTGCATTTCTCCGTAAACTGATGCACAACTCACAGTTGTTGCTTTGGATATCAAAGGGGTTTGTTTCCAGTCTGATAACATTTGGATCACATATTTACTGTCCTGAACACATGTACTTATTGCGAAAAAATACCGTTTCTTGTCTTCTAATATCTCTAGAGTTTCGCCCCAATACTTTTTCTTTTTGACAAAAACATAACTTTTATGTACTAGCTAAAAATCTCCGTACGGGTGAGAAAAAGGTCGAAATTGTTAAAGGGGGGGGGGGAACTTTATATACGCATCGCCTTTTGTCGAAAGTTCAAGTCCCTCTGGGGGTGTTTTAATTTACTTTTTTAGTAAGTTTTTTGAGGTCCCTTTTCAGGTCCAAAAATCATCGAGCAATCGATTGCAACCATTTCCAGCACTGATATGTTGTCATCAACGGCCTCAATTTTGCGATTTTTGGCAAATGACCACCGAAATTAGAGGGAACCAGCCATAATGATGCGTATTTAGACTAATACAGCCTGAGCCTCCACCAATTTTATTTATTTGTCCACGCGTTAAGTGACTTTCTAGAGTGAGAATTTCATTGTGAACAAGATAGAAATTTTTCAACACTAAAATCTCTTCAAAAAACAAGGTAGCTAGCGAAGATTTGACCAAGGAACAATAGAGTACTACTGAGGGGGAAGATTTCGGTATTATTTAGGAACTGACTTTTATTGCGATTTCAATTTACATTATTTTATGCAACCGTATTTTGAAAATGACGGCAAGAAGCAGGGCTACATTTTGAGTGTGAGGTTGCAAATGAGTATGTAAATTAAAATTGGGGAAAAACGTCAGTTCCAGGATACTACCGAAAAGTACTGGCATAGTCCTATCAAGGATTTCACCGAATTGGATTTTTTATATTTTAGCCCTAACTTTATACCAACTTTTCATCTGTATGATAGCTCAAATGAAAGCCCAGAACCTTGGCTACATTTCGACACTAAACTTGTAAATAAAAGGAGAGAAAAAAATAAGGTCTGCAGCCAGTGGTAGTCGAACCTGTGATCTAAGGCGATGCGTATATAAAGTTTCCCCGCCCCTTTAAAATTAAAGACTGAAATTTAAATTTCTTATTTTAAAGCAGTCTTTATCATCGAAAACTTAGACTTTTTTATTAGATTCAAGTGTCTTCACTTCCAAGAATATGAAAGTTTAAATTTCTGATGATACAAATCCAGTTTCACATTAAAAATTTTAACTTACAGTTAACTGCATGTCCTCGACAGTCCATCCAGAACATGAGTTTCAGCTATAGCCTCATGTTTTCTGTTGCGAATGTCTTCCGTAACCAGGAAACGGACACTGAAGTAGCGTTTGTCGTCGAACTTATAGCACACTCGTTGTCTGTCATTTGGGTAGTTCTGGTATTGGAAGTGGTAAGGAGCTACAAACTGGAAATCTGTCCACATATAAACCTGCCCCGTGTGATTTGCTGCCAGCACTTTTCCTGCGACCACACTTGCGAGCCATTGGACTATAAATAGGAAGAATATATTGCAAGGAAATAGACAAGTTAACAGGCATGCTCACGCATTTATTTGAACCAGCTGGGGAGTCCACACTTGTATCCAGTAAAAGTTAAGCCAACTAATGCCCCAGGCATCTTTGTCCCACACAACTTTGGAGTCATTCCAGCTCAAAACCATGCGTCCGAACAGGCGAACCAACTGCTTAGCTTCATCCTTAAGTAAAAATGTAAATGGCTGCAATTCAAATTCGCCCTCAAAACTCCAAATTTCGGGTGGGATACGATTCGGCGGCGGAAATAATAGCTGCGGAAAAAACGGTGGCAGGAAAAGCGGCGGAGGAAAAAAGGGCGGAATTTCAAAAGAGCTCTTTTCAATGTTTCGTTTGCAAACCTGAATTCGTGACACCATATTGATTTCCACAATGGTCGCTTTGCTTGTAAAAATGCTCTTTAAAATTAGAACTCACTGATATTTTGGATTCTCGTCGAGTTTACTCTGTTACTCAAAAATCTCACAATCGATCCGATTTTTTTTTATTTTTAGGGGTTGAAAAATAGATGGCCAGGGCCGATAATCAAGGATACCGTAAAACCTCTAATAGTAAACCCCCCTCGTTCAAAATCGTGTTTGTGGCACTGCGTTTTTGACCCACTTTATAAAAACCACTTTTATACAAGTTAGCACCCGTTTTGTAGCCAGTGAGATGAGCTACCAAATGCGTGGTAATTTGCCTGAAAGCAGTCCTCAAAAAGTGGCTTGAAAACACAATGCCAAAAACACGATTTTGAATCAGGGTGAGGGAGGGGGGGCTACTATCAGAGGTTTTACGGCATACGGTATCTAACTTTGCTGAATGATTTGCATAAACATATTGATCTCTATATCTTGCAAATAATTCAGCAAAGTTAGATTGCACATTTCAAAGCCAAGATCTAGGGCTGCACGAATTAATTTTTTTCACAAAATTATAATAAAAAATCAAAGAAAAATTGCAATATAACATTAGATGGCAAAAAAGTGAATTATATAGCGGAAATTCATATTTTCGAAGACGCAGTTCAATTTGAGGATAGACTAATATAATTTGGGCAAACAATGTAGCGAAAATGATTTTGTACGGTTGTAAAGGAAAAAAAATTCTAGATAAATTTAGTGTACTGTCGAGTATCTCAAGAACTTCTCTCTGACTAAAGTTCCTCTTCCAATAATGCTCGCCTGATTAATGTTATTAAAGTTGCTCTCTAAATAACGCCTTCTCCCAATAACACTGTCAACTAGGCGGTTCCGAGGAGGGCGTTATTGTGAGAATTGACTGTATATACAAACTAACAATTTCCACATGGTTGATGCGAGCACTTTCAATGCGCACCAATCGGGCGATGGTGGAGTTAGGGTTGGCTGTAGCATTGTCATAGTTCTTGGCCAGCTGGTTGCGCAGTTGCCATGCTTTGTCTCCACCTTGACAGCTCTGACAGCTCCGTCTACAGTTGGACATCATCCTTCAAATTTTCTCATATTTACAGGGTGGCCCTAGAATGTGTAATTTTGCCATACCTTTTTAAATTAACGCGATATCGGCGAGATCTTTTTTAAAAGAGAGCTGAGGTGATAAGAAAGCAATTGGCACCAAATTTGCTTATAGCACCTGTTTCTGAGACCTGGCATGGCTACTCTCCTGACTTAACGCCATGTGACTTCTTTCTATGGGGTTGGGTGAGAAAGCATCATCTACAGGACTCCAATTGCAAGTCTTGCTGAGCTGCACCTTAAAATCAAATCTGTTTTTAATGAACTGCCGCATGAGATGATCAACAGAGTAATGGATGCTTACAAAAGCCGATCCGAGAGTTTGAAGCGAACGGTGGAAGCATTAAGCAAGAATATAGCGATTAGATAGATGTTGTTATTTGTGGTTTTGCGTTAGAGATAGAAACGCCGTTTTGCGATGTTTTTGAGTTCCGCCTATTTTTAGCCAACTTTTGTAAGCCAGAGCTTAATTTCGTAACACACCTTCCTAGCAACTTTTAATGCTTAACAACATGCTATTATTGGATTTTTGTAGTTAAATATTTTATTTCCCGAAAACAGCCTCTCAAAAAAAACATCGCAAAGAGGAATTTCATTTTTCGGCTTGCGATGTTTTTTTAAGAGGTTTTTTTCATAAACATTTTATTATAATTTTTACTAGACGTTATATACCAAAATGTAGCTCAATCAAAGTTAGCTGAGAAATGTGAAGTTTGTTTAACCATACGGTTTCATCATCATCGTCCAAATTGAGCCGAAACATGAAAGAAATGACAATCAACAAAATAATTTTACGTCATGTTTCGGCTCAATTTTGACGATGATGATGAAACCGTATGGTTAAACAAACTTCACATTTCTCAGCTAACTTTGATTGAGCTACATTTTGGTATATAACGTCTAGTAAAAATTATAACAAAATGTTTATGAAAAAAACCTCTTAAAAAAACATCGCAAAAACATCGCAAGCCGAAAAATGAAATTCCTCTTTGCGATGTTTTTTTGAGAGGCTGTTTTCGGGAAATAAAATATTTAACTACAAAAATCCAATAATAGCATGTTGTTAAGCATTAAAAGTTGCTAGGAAGGTGTGTCATAAAAATTAAGCTCTGGCTCACAAAAGTTGGCTAAAAAATAGGCGGAACTCAAAAACATCGCAAAACGGCGTTTCTATCTCTATTTTGCGTCCTTTGTTGAATTTGATGGGTTCCAAATTAAGTTTTATAAACAAATTTGGTGTCAATCGCTTTCCTATCATCTCAGCTCTATTAAAAAAAAGATTTCGTTAATATTGCGTAAGTTTAAAAAGTTACGGCAAAATTACACATTCCAGTGAAAATCGGGCCACCTTGTAGTTACAATAAAAATCACTTTACCACACAGCATTTGACTGGCACTCGCCCTGTCCAGCCCATAATTGGCATTTTGGGTCAGAGTCCACACAGCTGGCTCCAGAAAATTGGGAAGAGGACGAGAATGTTTGGGAAGGAGATGAGTTGAAAGAGTTTAAATCTTGAGCATTGATACCACAAATTAGAACAGCTAAAAATATGTAAATGTGTGTAATATTCGATCAAATCCAATAGCAACATACCAATCGAGACAAATTCACAAAGTTGGTGCGACAGGGATGATAATCGCATCTAGACGATCCTTAAACAATGATTATTAACTTTTATTATAAGATATTCTAAAGATTAATTAACACGCAAAAGGCCGTGTGTCCTGAACGATGCGTTTTTCGCAGAATTTCACGCTGAACACGATGCTTGAAAAAAATTGTGGAAACAAGAGGGATTAGAACGGGTGAAACAGCTTCTGAAGTTAAATCACAAACTTCTTCATCTCTCCACACCTTTTAGCAAATCCTTGATTCTGACACTGGATTCGTGCTCAGCATAGTCTATTTACCTTTGAAGGACTATGTTCACGGTAATCTGGTGGTCCCCCGCCAATTCAAAAATTTTTCCTAATCGTTGATCTTCTGTAGGGATTTTTTAACTTGGTTTCTAACAAAAAAGGACCTAGAATTTAATTTTAGGTTTAGTTTTGTTAGAAACTTAATGAAAAAATTCGATTAGGGAAAACTTTTGAATTCGCGGGGGACCACCAGACCACCGTAAGTTGCACCGTGACCACCGCATGGTCCTTTAAACTGCTTTTAAAATACTAAAGTCACTGTAAATTTGAAATTCCGCTCAAGACAATAAACATTCCATTAAAAAACTTGGAAATCATTATTTGGACACACAGCCTTTTACATGTTAAAAAAATTCGGACAGTTGTTGTTTTTGGTTTATCTTGGCGGGAAACAGGAATTTCGGTGAACACGCTTTTCAAACTCTCAGCCAAATTTTTCGCTCGACATCGCACACTTTAGTCGCACATGCTCTCTGCTTAGTACTGAAAATTCAGCAGGTATACCGTATATGCTCTATTCATCGACCATGCGCTTATTGAAATATTGAAATCGTAAATCGAAAATGGCCATAACTCTAAAATCCTAGTCAAAAAAGCGAGGAGTGTGCGATTATTAGAGAGTGGGCGATTAATAGAGCATATACGGTATACGAGACATGGTCAGTAATAGAGCAAGATTTTTGGGTGAAACAAGTCTTCAGGTGATGTGAAGAATGATAAATTACCTAGAGGAACTTATTATTAATGTAGTTCCACCTACAAAACTACTTTTGTTTGCTTTATACTTATTTAAACAACGCTTGATCAAATCGCTGTTTTTAAAAACACTTAAAATAAAAAATTTATCAAAAAAACTCTGCAAAAGATATACAATTATGTTGACACCTCTAAAATGTTAATCCCACAAAATGGAAATTCTTTTAACCCAGTTTACACATCCACTAATTCCATCCAACGTGATCAGAAGAAAGTGAATGACAAAACAATAGAGGCTGCTGCTGAAAAAGGTTGGGTGAGGAGAAAAGAAAACTCCGTTCCATAATTTCACCCACTACCATCACCTCCGTTTCGCTGTGATCCAGGAGTAGCAGCACCTAATTTTTGTTCCTTTCTCTTGTAGAGAAAAGACAAAAAAACAATGAGAGGAACAGAAAACATCATCCATTTTATCTAGTTTTTTTAGTAACCTACCCTATACCTCGCAAAAACATCAAATTTGATGCTCAGAATCAAAATGGATTGGCTTTTTAATATCATTAAAAAAGTATAAAATTTTGATGCTGTTTTGGTGCTTATATTGGGTATTAAAGGGCCTGACCTCTTCCTACTCGGTGGTCCCCCGCCAATTCAAAAATTTTCCCTTGATCATTGGACTTCTGTACGGATTTTTCCGCTAGGTTTCTAACAAAACTAAGCCTAAAATTTGATTTCAGGCCTAGTTTTGTTAGAAACGTGGCGGAAAAATCCGTACAGAAGTCCAATGATCGAGGAAAAATTTTTGAATTGGCGGGGGACCACCGAGTAGGAAGAGGTCAGGCCCTTTAAAGGGGGGGGGGACTTTATATACGCATCGCCTTAGGTCACCGGTCCGACTACCACTGGCTTTAGTGTCAAAATGTAGCCAAGGTTCTGGACTTTCATTTAAGCTATCATACAGATGAAAAGTTAGTATAAAGTTACAGCTCAAATATAAAAAACGTTGAACCACGTCCAATTCGATGAAATCTTCATAGGACTATCCAAGAACATTTCAGTAGTATCCTGGAAGTGACATTTTTTCGCAATTTTAATTTACACACTCATTTGCAACCTTACACTCAAAATGTAGCCCTGCTTCTTGCCGTCATTTTCAGCATACGGTTGTATAAAATAATGTAAATTGAAGTCGCAAAAATCTCAGTTCCTAGTACGCATCATTTTGGCTGGTTTCCTTTAATTTTGGTAGTCATTGCCAAAAATCGCAAAATTGAAGCAGTTTCTGACAGCAAAGCAGTGCTGAAAATGGTTGCAATCGATTGCTCGATGATTTTTGGACCTAATAGTAAAAAAACTTACTAAAAAAGTAAATTAAGATACCCCCAGAGAGACTTGAACTTTCGACGATAGGCGATGCGTATATAAAGTTCCCCCCCCCTTTTAACATAAGTTCCATGAACGCTCGTATGACTGTTTTTGATGAAATTTTTGTAATCTGATCTCTAAGACTCATATTATTTTGGGCACTTATTTACTTGGGGGGGGGGCGCATTTTTTACTAATTTGTAAATCATGTTTAAACGACTCCTAAGTAATTTTATATGCTTAAAACGATAAAAAGTTATTTTCGGACAGTTTGCTACATAAAAAATGGATTTTCAAAAAACCTTTTTTGACCAAAATGTGACCTTTTGCCTTGGGGAACCAAAAGGAAACTCTTCATCCGGCAGAAAAAGTTTGCGGTAAAGCGCATCCAGATTAAACCTTTAAGCTGTTCCATTGTTCTTCTCTAACAAAGCAAACTGAACTAAAAAGAGGACTTAGATGAATATCCAAAAGATGGAATTTGAACATAGTTTTGTTAACTGGGCCTACCGCATAAAGAAACTCTGGTATGCATGCTTTTTCATGCATCCAGAGTCACTTTCGAGTGATTTGTGTCTAAGGTATGTGGGTGTGCGCATCTCAACCCAAGCAACCAAGCCCCTGCGCCCCTTCGGGGCGCAGGGGATTGGTTGGTTAGAGATGCGCGCGCGCACTTACCTTAGACATAATTCTGAGCAAGACTCTTGATCAAAAATGCATTAAGCGACTCTTTTTGCCCAGCTCCAGTGACCAAAACGCGGTAGAATCCTTAATACAAGGTGTTTTGCCTTGGTCCCCAAGGCAATAAGTCTTATTTTGGCCAAAGAATTTTTTTTCAAAAATCTATTTTTTACGTGGAAAAGTGTCAGAAAACAACTTTTTAATCGTTTTAAGCATATAAAAATTACTTAGAAGTCGTTTAAACATGATTTACAAATGTGCAAAAAATGCGCCGCCCCAAGTACATAAGTTCCTTATTTTGTTTACGAATTGTGATTTTCCTCAATCCAAATGAAGAAAATCGATTAAAAAATTGCATTGTTTTGTCTTGGTTCCCTGGAGGCCATTTATCAAAAAGGTATTACGTGGTAATTCAAGTGTTCATCATCTCCAATGCAATTTGAAATATATGGCAGTCGATTTTACCGTTTATGATTAGTTTTCGAGCACTCTGATCACAAATGCACTGTCACTATTCCGGGATCGCTGTTTCCAATGAAAAATGAAAATTCAGTTTTATAGGTTAATGAATTACCTCTAGGGGACCACGGCAAAACAATGCAAATCTTTTATCTCGATTTTCTTCATTCTAATAGAGAGAAACCACAATTTGTAAACAAAATAATACGAGAGATCAGAATTTAAAGATCTCAGCAAAAACAGTTACACGAGCGTTCCTGCAACTTATGTTAATACCCAATATTTTAAACGTGAAAATTCGAATTTTGATGCTAATAAACAAATTTAACGCCTTTGCGAACTATTACCCAATCTTCCACGGTTTTGAATGTAGACGGACAGAATTTCAACTAAAACTTTCAAACTCAGGTCTCTTCGACCCAACTTTCGACTCAAAATGCATCGGGCGATCTATTTAGCTTTTTAAAGGGCTATATTTTGTAAGAGACCATTTAAGTTGGTTTTCAATTGTTTTCAATTTGTAGAATTGCTTTTGAAACCAAATGCCAAGACCAATTTTCATACAAGCTTTTAGTGAATCAAAAGAGAAAATATCGAGTCTATGAAAAAGTTCAAAAGTGAGTTTTTTGGAGCGATTTCTTTGTGTGGCAATTCACTGTCGATCAGCTCCCTCCTCCTCCATTTGCTGCAGAATATAGTTGGCTGCCAGAGCCTCATCTTTATCGCAGGCAAAATAGGCTTCTATGCACAGTATTCGGGCAAACCAAAGGCTTGCAGCTGAATATTGTCATTTTAGTTTAGCTGTTACTGATACTAACCGACAAAAAAACCTACATTAGTTACAGCAGCTTGGTCAGCTTCACTCAGTTCCTGTGGTTGCTGGGTGACTGCAGCAGGGCTACGGTTGATTGTTAGAAGTTTCAGCAGCAATCTTGTTAAAACAGTCTTCGATGCCCTTAATGATAGCTTCTGGGTCAAATTGTGCGATTCGGCCACCCAACAACTGCAGAAAAACGATGGGGTCTTCACGAATAGACCGCATCAACTCTGTTAATAATTGGGTTAGTGCTGTATTTATTAACACTCCGACGGTCATGCGTTACAAATAGAACTGCAGGCGAGTACATGACACTTCTGTCACGGACATTTCTGTCCCGACACTTCTGTCCCATTTCCAAATTACTTTAACTTAATTTTTTTTCATGTAAAGACTCTTATCATTTAAATATTTTATTGTATAATTCAATCTCAGTTCTACTGGATGATCCATCCACCAACCAAACCAAGTGGTCGACCACTTGAAGCAAAAAAAATTAATTTTTTGGGTTCCAAAATCTGTTTTCTGGACTAATTCTGGCATGCTGAACATGGTTTGACAGTAATGAAATCACGTTTTATCGAGAAATTTTTGAGTTATCGCATATTTTGATTTTTATACATTAAAAGTTCACAATAACTGAAAAATTTCTGGATAAAACGTGATTTCACTACTATCAAACCATCTTCAGCACCCCGAATTAGTCCAGAAAACAGGTTTTAAAGGGGCATGATCGTGCCCGATGGGGAGAAAAGGCGCGAACCAGCAGTTCTTTTCTTTCTCGATAATTTTTTCAATCGTTCTCGTCTAGATTTTTTAAGTTTTCTGTCTAGTTTTTAAAAACAGTATAAGGTCATCTATATCAGATTTCACGCAGAACGAGTGAAAAATGGGAGGATTCGAAAAAATTTGAAAAAAACTGCTGGTTCGCGCCTTAACGCACGGGCATGCCCCTTTAAACCCAAAAAAACGCAAAAAAATTTGATCCAAGTGGACGACCACTTGGTTTTGTTGTACCCAGGTAGTCGTACTCAGATTAGAGAACTCAGGTATTGTAGTGGTGGTACCGGGTATTGATATTTTTGTTTAAAGAGTTCCTATGATTAAAAATGTCTTTTGATAATCCAACCTCAGTTCTACTGGATAATCCATGCAACAACTAAACCAAGTGGCCGTCCACTTGGATCAAAATATCTTTTACGTTTTTCGGGTTCCAAAACCTATTTTCTGGACTAATTCGGGCATGCTTAATACGCTTTAATAGTAGTAAAATTCCGTTTTCCGGGTATTTTTCGAGTTTCGGCTAATAATTGATTTTACCGAAATCATTTATTCCCTAAAACTCAAAAATACTCGAGAAAACGGCATTTTACCACTGTCAAACCATCTTCAGCATGCCGAGTCAGTCCAGAAAATAGGTTTTGGACCCCGAAAAACGTAAAAGATATTTTGATCCAAGTGGACGGCCACCTGGTTTAGTTGGTTCAAAAAATTTAAATTCCCGCAAAGTTTTCACTGAAAGTGAAAGTGAGAGTCAGAAAAGTCATTGGGTACACTGAAAGGGAGAGTGCGAGTGAGAGCGCCAGCTCCATACCACCACGTGGATACCCTAAGGGATAGGAAACTACTCCAGAACTAGGGCTACTTCAAGTCAAATAGCTGTTTTAGCATTATCAAACCGTGTTCAGGACACGATTCTGGATAGGCTAAATGATTTTTAGCTACTTTCGGCTCAATCCAAAATTTCGGATTCTGGGGTGGATATCCATTTAGGTAAGGTACCAGGTAGTTACCCTATTCATCCTGAGACTAGGTGGCCTTCTTAATACCAGTTTGACTTTAACTTAAGAAAAAGTAAGGTCTGCTACCACCAGGATTTGAACCTGTAACCTCAAAATTTTGAGGTGGGATTCACCAGGGGAGAATTTACCGGACCATGGATTTACCGCGGTGGAATTTACCGCCTCCTTGAAATCCCTTGAAAATTCGATCTTTTTATGGCCTTTGTGAGTATCGATGTTAAAATTATAATAAAAATCGATAATGGGACAGAAGTGTCGGGACAGAACTGTCCGGGACAGAACTGTCCGGGACAGAAGTGTCCGGGACAGAACTGTCCGGGACAGAACTGTCGGGAAAGAAGTGTCGGGACAGAAATGTCCGGGACAGAAGTGTCCGGATCCCCTGCAGGCGCAAAATTTCACGCTGAACATTGTAGCTAAAAAAATTTTGGAATCAGTTGGGTTTCCAACGGGTAAAACCGCCTCTGAAGTCGTATCATCAACTTTTTATTTTTTATCACCTTTTGGCAAATCCTCAATTCTGACACCGGATTCGTGCTCAGCGTAGTTGATTTACTTGTGAAACTGCTTTTAAAATATTTAAGTCTCTTCAAATAGCGAATTCTGTACAACACAAAAAGCATTAAAATAGTGAATTTCGGGATTTTTACGAAAGCAAATATTTTTTGTCTTGAGCGGAATTCGAAATGTGACAGTGACTTAGACATTTTAAAAGCAGTTTCACAAGTAAATCGACTATGCTGAGCACGAATTCAGTGTCAGGATGAAAAATTTGCTAAAAGGTAAAGAGAGTTGAAGAAGTTGGTGATGCAACTTCGGAGGCTGATTTACCCGTTGGAAACACACCTGTTTTCAAAAATTTTAAGCCACCGTGTTCAGCGTGTAATTCTGCCTATGTAGTTCTATTTGTAACACATGACCGTTGGAGTGTTAATGATAAGGCGGATTTACTTGGATTAACAGCTGCTATTTCCTGGAGTACTTGCAACAGCATGGCTGGATTTTCATTGACCTGTAATTCGACAAGCATATGAAACCGGTTAAATAAGTTTAGATTTTTACTTGTTCTCGGATTTGTTGGAAAGCCGTGCTGTCGGCCAAATGGTCCAGTCTATTTTTAGAGGTTTGTTCCGGCTCTAAAGTTAGCTTATTTGATTACAAAATTCCAAAACACGTATTTCATTTTAGTGTCTGACCTAACATTTCTGCTGGAATATTGTCTGGTATGCCAGAACACAGATATTCCACAGCTCTGGCTGCGTCGAAGAAAGCAGCTTTTAGAGCTTTTTGAACTTCTTCTCTCGGATAACCCATGCCTTCCAAACTATCTATAGTCGACTGCTGCTCTGTAAATTTTAGGTTTATAAAATACGGTCAACCCTCCATATAATGACACCCCAGAGACCGAGCGAATAAACCGATGTATATAGTGTTAGTGAAGTGTTTCATATCAAGGCTACAATTTTTTAAAGTGTATAAAGCATGACCCAACCACCTCTGGTTTGTAGCCGGTCCCCAGTGGGGGTACTTAGAAGGTGGTAAACAGTTGAAAGTACCAAGGATGGGGTACTCAAGTGGTAGTACCTAGGTGAGAGTATCCAGGTAGAGGTAACTAGGAGGTGGTACTCTGAAGGTGTTACCCAGGTGGGAGTACCCAGGAGGCGATATCCAGGTAAGTATGATCAAGATGTGGTAGCCAGGGGAAGTACCAAGAGGGGGCACTTAGGCAGTGGTACCTAGGCGATATTCAGGTGGGAGTACTGAAGATGTGGTACTCAGCGAGGAGTACCCGATGCGGCCTTTGGCCTTAGCGCCTTTTTCGGTTAACAATGATAGGGTTTATATTAGGATTAAGAAAGAAAGGCAATTTTAAACCGAGTTTATATTGAATTACTCAATTGATATGGTAAAACTAAGAGTTGGGTTAACACCTGTCGACGAATTGACCGTCAACTAATTCACCTAGAGCCCTAAAACCTAGTCTATTTTTTAGAGCTCAGCCGGAAATGAAAAACTAGACCAATACACTTGTTTCAACTGATATAAATAGACCAGTACCGGGGTCAAGTTAGCGGTCGGCTTAACTTGAGTCTTGGGCTCCGCTTGGTTTGAAGAGGTGGACGCGGATTCGGCAGGGCGATTGTATTTCTAAAACAATTAGGTAAGTTAACACGACAAAAATTAATTAAGTTGCAGGTAAATAAAGTAAACCTGCATGGAAAGGACCACAATGAACTTGGTTGAGTCTAGAGTCTTTAAACTGTCTATAGTGTCCGTGTCTTCAAGTATTTTTCCGTTGAAAATAAGTTTTGTTTGTCGGCAGGGAATGTGACCAGGTCAATTTCATTTTCAATTCGCTTCTTGATGTTTCCAATCTGAAATTAAGTAGACACGTATCCTAATAAGGATAGCTCAGCACAAAACCAACACACCTGGGCAGTCTCTTCTAGCTCCAAAGTAAATTCTTGGCTGCTCAACAACTTGAATCTCACGGTTTTCATAGCTATTAAGAGTATTGACTAAGAGACTAAGATTGACTATTGACAAGAGAAGTGAAATAAATATAAATATTTTTTTGAGGAGTCTTATCTAATCGAGAAAGTCTAACATATAAAAAATGTTATTCTCGCAACCTAGATTTAGTCATCATTTTTGTTGTGAAATATTTTGGTTTTCAACATTTTTGTGCGTTCTTGTTAAAAATGAGCAGATTCAAAAATGATATTGTTTGCAAACATTATTCGGTATGTGAAACTCAGAGATGGAACCCAGTGTTATAAATCTTAGAATTACGGCACCGGCACCAGCTCACGGCACCGGTGCGGTGCTGTGAGCTGCCGGTACCGCACCGGTGTCACTCACAACACAGATGGAAACCGGGCAAGAGCTATGACGGCTCTATATGCATTCGCGCCCACCCTAAGAAAATATGCCTTAGTCCCACTGTTGGTTTTTTGGAAAATTTTTCTTCTTCGAAAAGTCTTCAAAAAAGTTTATTTATACTTTTTAATTATTTTCACACAAAATAAGTTTTTTGGTAAAAAAAATTCCTGATGATTTCGGATTTTTTTTTTGAAATTTATCAAAAGCATCAAATGCACATTTTGCGTCAAAAATGTATATTTTTCCAGCAAATAAATCAGTGTTCATTAACACTTTTGGCGACTTTTTCAAGAAAAAAATTTGTTCCAAAAAATGGACAGGGGGACCAAGGCATATTTTTTTGGGGTGGGCGCGAATGCATATAGAGCTGCTATGACTATATGAGCGCCAATGGAAACATCCGCTTCCTTTCATGTTCCCCATTTTTTAGAAAATCATCCTCATATCCATGGCTATCGGAAAAACTTAACGGGCCATGTTTACATCAGTAGGATCTTGAAGCAAGGGTATAAAAATTCCGACCCTAGTTTTTACAATTTAGAAAATAGTTTGGGGTTGTTAGATACCTTAAAAAAGACATTTTGCAAAAATCTCGAAAAATGGATACGTATTTGCTCTAATTAGCGCGCTCCCTCTAATGAACGCGCCCCCTGGAGAGCATCCAAAAAATAAACGCGCCCAATTTAATGAACGCGCCCCCCCTCCTCTCCGAAATTCAGTGTTTTGTGTATGTGAATTCAATTTTTCATCATTATTTTTCAACTCTCTCTGAAGGGCGTCTGATTGTTAGAGAGAGAACGATTAATAAAAGGAGCCCGTTTCACAGTGTGTCAACATTTCGGTGCATAGACGTTTCTCGAAAATGAAACTTTTTTCATTTTAGAGAAACGTTTCTCGAATTTGAAACTCAAAAGAGTAAAATATCTCTAAGGGTATATATGGAGATACTTATTTAGACATATTAAGGGTATTTGGCCGCTTCGCGGCCAAAGACCAGCACACTCCACATTGCAAGGGATAGGGGTACATACATGTGTTAACCCCTGACCCTTGCAATGTGGAATATGCTGGACTTTGGCCATCACATTCAGCCAAATACCCTTGATATGTCTAAATAAGTATCTCCATATATACCCTTAGAGATATTTTACTCTTTGAGTTTCAAATTCGAGAAACGTTTCTCGAAAATGAAAAAAGTTTCATTTTCGAGAAACGTCTATACCCCAACATTTCCAATGTTTATCTTATTATTTGTTAATTGTTTTTACAAAATTTGACACACTTTTGGCCAGTTTTTGTTTGTTTTCATAACTTTTATTGCTGCAAGTCATTTTCACAATATTTTAATACCATTAGATAGCTTAAAATTGCGCTACCAGTTTGTTAAAAAAATATACACAATTTACTGAAAATACGAAACGCTCGATACAAAAGAAGGCTAAATTGGCGGTTGGCAGAGTCAGATCGCAAACTTAAAATATCGTTTTCAAATTTTTTGAAGGTTTTAAAGAAGGAGACCCTGGAAAATCAATGATAATGCCCGAAATTTTTTTTATCTGGGGTTTTTTTGTAAAAGCAGCCTCACATATAAGGAGTCAATTTATTAGGGGGGGGCTTTGTTTTTCAAAGCACATCACAGTACATTGCTTTAAGGTGCATGGCATAATTCCGAAGTGACTTCTAGAGCTGCAGGTGCTTCGCGATGACGTGGACGAAAGTCAAAGAAAAGAGATAAATCCCGGCGAACTTTTTAGTTTGACGTTCTTAACCAAGAATTCTAAGTTCTTAATTGATTTGTTTGGTTTTTGAGTGTCAGTCAAAATTTTCTTTTTGGATGGTTCAATAAATAAGCGCGCTCCCTGTAATAAACGCGCCCGTGGAAGGCGTCCAAAAAAAACGCGTCGGCGCGCTAATTAGAGTAAATACGGTATTTCCGTTGGCGCTCTTATCATGTCCTTCCCGACTATTACTCACTCTGTTCAGGCGCGGAATTGGGGTTGATCTGTCCCATGAATTTTTTAAATTTTCAGTACGAAATCAGAGCCCTAAAAATTTTGGTAAAACAACAGTTATCTATGATTTCATAATTTTTGGATTTTTAAGAAAAATAACTTTTTTTATAATAATTTTCATTTTGAGTTTTTTATTGGCTAAACATCCTCAGTGGTCCGAATCTGAAAGGAGAATTCAAAAAGATTTTTCGAAATATGTCCTAAAGTTAGGGATCCAACATAATAGTGAAAACTAAAAAAGGGCGGAAAAACCAATTGGGCTGAAAAGCAAAGCTGAAAAGCTGAAAAAGTAGTCGGGGGACACAACAAATATATACAAGTTGTAAGTTTGTGTGTACAGTGTAGAAGATAATTTTATTCCATATTCCAATACAAACAACAAGAGTAACCAATCAAATTGCACTTAACAATAATAACTTACACAATGACCAACCAACTGCTCTTGAACCTAACACACAATTACGATAGAGCACAAGAAATCACAGATTTGAATGTTTTTGGTGAGATAAATATGTTTTTGGTGAGATAAATATTTTAGCTGCAAAATCCCGGAAATGCCTTTGAATAGCCAGATATAGAAAAGATTTTATTTGTGCTAAATTTTACAAACTCGGATTAAAGCTCATCATCCCAGGACCGCTATTGCCTAGTTGTTGGCCATCGGGTACCTTGATTTCAATGTTTTGTGAGGCAGCTTCCTTTTTGGATTCAGGCACTTCATGGTCATTGGATTCTTTATTTTCTTCTTGTTCTTCTTCATCATCTTCTTCTTTAGAAAATGAGGTAGTAGTATCATTGTCTTGGACTAAAAAACATTTTTTTTTAATTCTCAAAACCTAGTTGTGATATTTTTTTTGGTTTTAACTTTAAAAGTGCTTAAAGGGGCTTGCCCGTGCGTTCTTTTGCAATTTTTTTGAATCCTTCAAATTTTCACTCGTTGTGCATCAGATCTAATATTGATGACCCTATACTACTTTTAAAACTAGGCAGCAAACTTTAAAAGTCTGGATGAGAACGCATGTAAAACTTGATTGAGTGTTGGTTCCCGCCTTTTCTCAGTGTCGGGTACGGGAATGCCCTTTTAGCAGCAAGAAATGGGGATAACAATTACATCAACAAACAACTATATAGATGAGAAAATTATCAATGAAAAGTGTTTTGGAAATATTCTTTGGCAGATTCTGGCAGCAAGTCTTGAAAGAAGTTCTCCAAGAAGACAGCGGCTGCTAGGGCTAATAATGTGAGGGTCACAGCAACTGGGGATCGATGGCTGGTGAACACAAATGCAGACACACCCAGCAAGCCAACAATGGCTATAAGGCGAAGGGTGGTGTCCGGTCTCAGCAAACTAGCTGGCTGATGATCTGAATCAGAACAAAAGTCTTCCATCATTAAAAAAAACACAAAGAGAAAGCAGACAGTACAACACCAACAAAGCTATATAGAGAGAGACACGCCACAAACACAAATTGTTATAGACTGTAAATATTTTTTGTAATATAAATTTTGTTATTTTCGTAAATCTCATCCTGCCAGATGTGGTCAAAATTTAGAATTTTTTAACACGAGAATAGCTGTGATCATAGTCGAGTTGACCCCTCAACTTTTTAGGGTCAACTTTTGTCAAAAGTGCTAAAATACCAATTTTTTATACGGAAAGTGCAAAATCTGATATTTGTGACCCCCTTCAACTTTTTGAGCTCTACAAGATGGCATTCACAGAAATTCAAAATCCTGTCTCTACGAAATTTTAGCAGAATTTGACCCTAAGTTGACACCAGTTGACCCCTCAAATTTTTTTACTCACCGATTTTTCTGCGTCGAATTTTCATAAATCACTCAGAAAAACTGCCTATATTTTCGTGTAGAGCTCAAAAATTTGCCCTGGGGTCATAAATATCAAAATAAATAAATATTCAGAAAAATATTGACATTTTTTGAATTTAAGAAAAAGTTGACCCCGACTATGATTACGGCCAATGCCCGATCGTAAATTCTGCCACCTAATTTTCCATAAAAAATCGCTGGGTTTTGGGGTCGAACTGTTTTAGCTTGAATTTTGTGATATTTGCATGTTGTATTGTGAATCCTTGCACTAGTTCAGTCGCATTTGTCATGACGAATTTTTCGTGCTTTTTCGTCACAACATATCATGCGATCACGTCATTTTAAAGATTTTTGAACTGTTTTTTACTCGACCGACTTTTTCCTCGATTATTCATTGAAGAACGACTGGCACGATGAGGATCAGCGGGAAAAGTTCTTTTAAAAAGGCAGAAATTACGATCCGGCATTCTCGTGTTAAAGGACCTCGTCTCTTCCTTGTCATAGCAATTTGAAAGGTTTGAATGCGCGCGGGACCACACATATTTTGTCAATAATAATTTCAAATAGTTTTTTGTTTGCGCTTATTGTTTAGAAAATAAATTTGTGAATTTGTTCAAAATTTTAAACCATTTACTAGTCCAGCATAACATTGCTTGACAATGCCAGATCGGACAACTCGTCCGGCTATCACTGCTCCACAACTGTCACAATGTGACTTATATCGAATAGAACATATCGTTTAAAATTTAAAACGCAAACAAAAATAATTCAAAAACATTATTGACAAAATCAATGTGATCCCGCGCGCATTCAAACATTTGACATTGCCATGATAAGGAAGACATAAGGTCCTTTAATAAGGCTTTTTTGTCCCGTCAAATTCAACGGGTTATGCGAATTTGAAAATTTTGTCTTTCTAAAGGATTTCATAATACAGCGTGGCCCGAAAAATTTGGAAAATTTAAAATAAAGTTGATTTGCGACTTTTTTCATCTGCGACTTATTCCCATTTTTTATGCAAATCTTTGTGTTTCGTATCGAAGAGCTTCTAGGTAGCTTAACTACTGTCATCAATTTTTGGGGGGAATCTATGGTTCAAGGATTGGGTTGGCAGACGCGGAATTGACTTTTTTCAATGTTTTTCAAATTTTAGCTCAATGATAGCTCAAATGAAAGAGAAAAATGTCAGCTGAATTTTAGAATATAGAGTGCCTAAGTTTTTAAACACAAGTTAGAAAAATTATACAAACGATTGCGCGATTTGAAAAGTCGTTTTTCACTTTTCTCTTTCATTTGAGCTATCATTGAGAAAAAAAACTAAACATAATCAAAGCTAATATCTGAAAAACATTCAAAAAGTCAAGGTCCTATCTACGCAAATTTTTTAATATTTCTCGAAACTTTTTTGGCCACCCTGTTCCGAAGTTAGCCCTCAACTTTAGCTTTTCAACTGACCTAATCTTATATGATGAGACGGTATTGTTTACTAATGTAAATTTGATATTTTGAACTTAAAGAATCTATAAACTGCGTTTTTTGCGAGGTCATAGGGAGTTAATTTTGAGATTATCTAGTTGATAAAACCTCTTTCCTTATTAGTTCTAACATATTTCTAGTTCTATAAATTTCACAAAGTAAATATACCTTCCACATCCAGAACACACTCTGCCTCTTCTCCGGCATTTACACCTTTTCCTCCAGTAGCTTTGTTCTTCTTGACATAGCCTAGAGCGCAGTCACAATAATATGAACCTGGAGTATTGATGCACACTTCATGTTCCAGAATACACTTCTTTTCTGCCTCATCTCCTTCTTTCTGTCCGACAAGGCACTCATTGATGTCTTCAATTGAAGATAGTAAAATGACATTTATAAAAATTGAAAAAACTGACCAACACAACCGTTTTCTGCATCCATTTTGTAGCCTGTCCTACATGCTCGGCAACCTTTGGGCCCTGCAGCAGTGCAGCCACTGGCACATCCGTCAAAACATTCTGAATGAATTTCTAATTGAAAAAAAAATAACAGTTATTTTGTACTTTCTCTAATTTAAGCCCCTTTCAACTTTGAGGTATCTCGGGATAGAATCAATATTGTGTGAAAATGTAAATTGCGCTTTCTTAACTACCACTAATTCTAATGATTTCGCTTTATTTAAATTAAGGATTTTAACAGCTAGGGAAACTTGTCCAAAACGAAATTTGTCAAACATAGGTTTCGTCAAAACGAAACTTGTCAAGACGAAAATTTTCAAATTTTCCGGTCGAGGAAAACCGTTTTCGAAATCTAGTGGGTACAAAAAGCTGTGACCGTTTGAAATGCTAAGAATTTCTCATGCCATTCTGTATCTTTTCGAGCGACATAAAATTTTTAACAAAAAGGTGAAACGCAGAGAGAAAACAAGGTGAAGTAATAAAATACAAAAAAATTCAAAAAATATTTTCGCAATAATTTAGCTGTCCCCGCCAATTCAAAAAGTCCAAATTTCCGTGGCCGTAGACGGCAATGGTCCTTTAAGTTATAAGAAAATAAGAAATAAGCAAAATAAGATCAAGTAACAGCGTTTTACAGAGATTAGGTCACGTAAAACGCTGTTATGGACTTGGTTTTGCTGGTTTTGAAATTTTTTACATAAACTCATTAATTTTCATTACGAAAATGTTTTCTAGACTCTAGTGGTTATTCTGTTATTCCACATCGTGCTCGTAAAAACCTTTTCAAACATAGCAAAAATCATACCTGAGCATTCAAGAAATGTTGAGTTCTGAATAGTTGGGAAGTAGTGAGCATCACAATTGCTGCACATTTTGCCCACATAGCCTGTTTCACACTCGCACTTGCCTTGACCCACTCTGCTACCATCACCCTAAAAAATTATAAAATTGTAATTCAATAATAAGTTAAAGATTTTATTAACCTCACAACTTCCTCTGCCAAAACAAACTCCACTGGTTTGGGCATCTTTACCCACTTGGAGTCCAGGACACGGTGAGCATTGGGGCCCGAAAAAGCGGGTGAACAACACCTTTTCAGCTCTTCAACGCACAAAAACTTTTCTAAATCTGGTTGCCGGTCTTGGCGGTTAAAAAACCAGTTCTCAAGATGTTCTTCTTGCTCTTCTGCTAGTGTATGGCACTAAATAAGGGTTTATAATTTGCACATTTAGGGCTTTAATACGAGTAAATAATACATTGAACTGAAGATCTTTGACTGAATCCTTGCCAATTAAGCTCACTTTACTGTCTTTTTTACACACATACTCCATGATTTCCACAAATCTAGTTTCACTTAAAAAAATAATATCAGTAAACATGTTAAGAAAACATATGAACCGTCGCATTTTAACAAAAAAAATCAGTTTTTTATATCAATTTTTGTAATATCAATAGAACGGGTCTTACCTGGTCTTAAACTTCCCCAACTTTCTCTCCTCCCAGTCAGTATTGCCTCCGCCGAAATGGAGTTGCTCTGTCTTGTTCAGTCCCTACAAATACTTATAAATTTGTGCTTGCTCAGATATTCAACACATTCAGAGCCAACCTCCATAAAGGTCCTGACCAAGTACTGGCAATATTTGCAGTTGTTGGTTGTGGACTTGTCTGTAGATGCCAAAGCACGGCAGAGATTGACTAGCAGAAAAATTAAATATAGCCATGTAAAACTGTTTTTAAAGTTGGTTAATAGGGAAGTGTGGAAAAGCATCTTGCATCAGGACTGCAATGGGAACAAAGCCTCGAATATCACTTGGATGTGAGTCAAGCTAAATGATGATGTTGGTGACACAAATGAATGGGCAGGCTGGGATTTTGTACACACCCACAACCCGTCCAACCTGCACTGTTACTAGACACTTGTTGTACACGCCATTGTTGGCATTCAGCAATTTTTTTTAAACGCAAATGCATCTTTGCAGGACAATTACACATGAAAATGGATACAGCAATTTGAACTCGTGGAACTAGAAAGTCATGGCTTAAAAGCTTATTTTTGCCGCTAATCGTACAAACGAGTATTTCTCGGTGTTTTTCTGTCGTAAACTATTTATTTTCACATAAGCATGTAGACTACTCTCGTTTCTTATGAGCTATCAACTGACTCGATGTAGTTATTAAAAGTTTGAGAAATACCTGTTTTTAGGAGACAGGAGTTGTTCCATAAAAACGGGTATTTCTCAAAATTTTCATAACTACATCGAGTCAGTTAATAGCTGAGGGCTACATGCTGATGTGAAAATAGACAATTTACGACAGAAAAACACCGAAAAAAATTGTTTGTACGAAAAGCGACAAAAATCAGCTTTTTAGCTCCAAAAAAGCTATAATTTCATTCTGAGCACGATGGTGCAAAAAAATTGAAAAAAGTAACTCTACGGTGTTCAGCGGTCTTTGTAAACCATTGTGTTTTAAAAATTTTGGCTTTTAAAAAACCATTGTGTTTTTTTTTTCAAAAACGTTGTTCACACAAAAAATGTACAAAAAAGTGTGGAAACGCCATTTTTCAACAAATAGCCAACACTATTTGACAAAGCAAGAAAAACTGCACCAGATAGTGCTTTAAAGTAATCTGAAACCAGGCTTTTTGAATGTTAAGCAAACGTTTAAAAGTATATTCCAAAAGGCACTTTGACCTGAAACTTTGATTTCTCCGGATAAACCGGAACTTCTGACACCGGATTCGTGTTCATCATGGTCGATTCACCTGAAAAAATGTCCTTTGTTTATCACAATCCCTGTCAAATTTCAAATTCTGCTCGAGACAAAAATCATTTAAAATAAAAAATTCAAATTTTAAATGATTTTTGTCTTGAGCGGAATTCGAAATGTGACAGTGACTGTGATAATCAAAAGATGGTTTCTCAAGTAAATCGACCATGCTGAACACGAATCTGGTGTCAGAATTTCAGTTTTATCCAGCAAAATCAAAGTTTCAGGTCAAGATGCCTTTTGGAATATACTTTTAAACGTTTGCTTAACATTCAAAAAGCCTGGTTTCAGATTACTTTAAAGCACTATCTGGTGCAGTTTTTCTTGCTCTGTCAAATAGTGTTGCTATTTGTTGAAAAACGGCGTTTCCACACTTTTTTGTACATTTTGTGTAAACAACGTTTTTGAAAAAAAACACAATGGTTTCTGTGAGCCAAAAATTTCATATGATTGTCATGAATACCTCAACGATATGTCATTTGAAAGCTCGCAATCTGCGCTTCCTTTTGCACATGAAATAAGAGAAATATATTGAAACAGTGGCATGTTTACTTCATTAAAATGGCATAGACCAAAATCGTGACATTGATGGTTTACAAAGACCGCTGAACACCGTAGAGTTACTTTTTTTCTTTGCACCATCGTGCTCAGAATGAAATTCTGCACCAGGACATACCATCAAGACGTACAGCCGTTCCCGTGTTAAACAAACAGCAATTGTAAAATCATTACAAAGCAACAAGAGCGAGAACGGAGCTAAAATGCAAAAATAAAATAAGCAAACACTCGCAAACCACTCAGTCCGGAAATGTTATTCAGCCAGTGTCCTTGTGCAAAGCCTCAACCGCAAACGTTGCCACGCCATTTCAAAAAATGAAACAAATCCTTGAAAAATTAGGAGCGAGAAATCTCAAAAATACATCACTGGTTACAGCCTTACCTAAGTTGGTAGTGCTCGGCCTATGGGTAACATTTTTCAAAGATCGATTTTAACCACTTTTTAGATTTGAAAAAGAAATCTGAAAAGCCATCGTGTTCTCTCTGAAATTGTGCTTCAGAAATGGCAAAAGTCAGGCATGAGGCTCGGAGTGTTAAAAACATCATCACTAGGGTTGTCGCTACGACAAGCCTGATCATCACGGCGTGTCAAGACTTGCGCAATAAGATTTTAGATCATATCATTATAGGCTAGGTGAAATTTGCCGAAACGAAATTTGCCAAAACAAATATTGCCCGATCGGAATTTGCCTACTCGGCTACCAGACAATTTCTAATATTTTTAGAATTTGTCGCGCGACATTTTCTAATATTTTTCGGTAAATTCGGGACAAAACAACCGAATTTACCGAAAAATGTCGCGCGACAAATTCTAAAAATATTAGAAATTGTCTGGTAGCCAACCTACTCTTGGCAAATTCCAATTTGGCAAAACATCCGTTTGTCAAATATTCTTTTTGCCAAGTTTCCCTAGCCTCATTATATAATGCGATTTGAGAGATTGTGAGGTTTCAACTGCGAAAAACGTACTGCAAGATTTCCGACGCAATATACACTCAAGCATTTTTATTTACAATTATATTATAGCATTATATAATTATATAAGCATTATATAATGAGGCTAGGGGAAACTTGGCAAAAAAAAATAAATAGCGTTCTGGCAAATTCCGATCGGGCAATATTTGTTTTGGCAAATTTCGTTTCGGCAAATTTCACCTAGCCTATAATGATATGATCTAAAATCTTATTGCGCAAGTCTTGCCACGCCGTGATGATCAGGCTTGTCGTAGCGACAACCCTAGTGATGATGTTTTTAACACTCCGAGCCTCATGCCTGACTTTTGCCATTTCTGAAGCACAATTTCAGAGAGAACACGATGGCTTTTCAGATTTCTTTTTCAAATCTAAAAAGTGGTTAAAATCGATCTTTGAAAAATGTTACCCATAGGCCGAGCACTACCAACTTAGGTAAGGCTGTAACCAGTGATGTATTTTTGAGATTTCTCGCTCCTAATTTTTCAAGGATTTGTTTCATTTTTTGAAATGGCGTGGCAACGTTTGCGGTTGAGGCTTTGCACAAGGACACTGGCTGAATAACATTTCCGGACTGAGTGGTTTGCGAGTGTTTGCTTATTTTATTTTTGCATTTTAGCTCCGTTCTCGCTCTTGTTGCTTTGTAATGATTTTTACAATTGCTGTTTGTTTAACACGGGAACGGCTGTACGTCTTGATGGTATGTCCTGGTGCAGAATTTCATTCTGAGCACGATGGTGCAAAGAAAAAAGTAACTCTACGGTGTTCAGCGGTCTTTGTAAACCATCAATGTCACGATTTTGGTCTATGCCACTTTAATGAAGTAAACATGCCACTGTTTCAATATATTTCTCTTATTTCATGTGCAAAAGGAAGCGCAGATTGCGAGCTTTCAAATGACATATCGTTGAGGTATTCATGACAATCATATGAAATTTTTGGCTCACAGAAACCATTGTGTTTTTTTTCAAAAACGTTGTTTACACAAAAATGTACAAAAAAGTGTGGAAACGCCGTTTTTCAACAAATAGCAACACTATTTGACAGAGCAAGAAAAACTGCACCAGATAGTGCTTTAAAGTAATCTGAAACCAGGCTTTTTGAATGTTAAGCAAACGTTTAAAAGTATATTCCAAAAGGCATCTTGACCTGAAACTTTGATTTCTCCGGATAAACCGGAACTTCTGACACCGGATTCGTGTTCATCATGGTCGATTCACCTGAAAAAATGTCCTTTGTTTATCACAATCCCTGTCAAATTTCAAATTCTGCTCAAGACAAAAATCATTTAAAATTTGAAATTTAAGTCCACGTACGTGTCAGAAATTCAATAAAAGACATAAAAAACCTTATGGAATGGCCAGAACCCTGTTGTCTTACCATGGTTAAGAGTTTTTGCCAAAAAAGATGTATATGGGACGTAACATTATGTTTCAACTTCAATATATTTCAACTAGGAAAAATGATCAGTTTTATTATGAAAATGCTGCCAAAGAGCGTGTGACCAGTAAAAAATTGAGATTTCGACATCTTTATATATTTTTTCAAGTAAAAATTATTTAAAGAGACCATACTTGTTGATGCGAATGAGAATTTGACAAATTCAGATGCGCGCGGGACAATTCTCTTTCGTCTCGCACTCTACTCTTTTGAGTCGCTCGAAATAACTCCAAAGAGTAGAGTGCGAGACGAAAGAGAAGTGTCCCGCGCGCATTTGAATTTGCCAAATTTTCATTTGCATCAACAAGTATGGTCTTTTAAACCATTTGAGATGCAAACAATAACGCATTTCTCGTGCATGTCTTTGACCTGCGCAAGTAGGGTATGGCTACATAGCGGCGAAAATTAAAGTGAAAAGTGTTTGGGGTATTTGGGGTACAAAAGCATGACTAGCACCACCTTTTAGATCTTATGTCAGCACGGTAGTTGTTTTTATTTCTTCGCGCGGTGATAAAATTAACCACAACTTTGAGAGAGTGGTTTTAGCAGATCTTTCAACCTTTTCGAGCTGTTTTTTTTTAATTCGTATCTCTAAGACTTGGCTTTCAGGTGTGCCTGTAACAAATCTCGAAACACAATCTATTTTTACATAATAATTAAATGACACATCGGTTTGAAGCAAAAAGTCATTTTGACGCTACTGTCATACACCCCCCCCCCCATAATTTTTCAGGTATTCCAAAACCATACTTTTGTTTTGGAAAAGTGGTGAAATTATTGCGTGTTGTCCCTGAGCCTAAAGCCTAAGGCCAAAAGCCTAAGCCTAAGGGCTAAGCCTAATTCCTAAGGGGGTTTAGAGGGTATATTACAGGGGTTTTAGGGGGGGGGGGGGGATTTGTATATTACAGTAGCGCCGTCATTTCCTATTTTATTCAAAAGTGGTTGAAATTGTACAGTTTCTTCACCACACTGCACCCATCAAATAAAACTTATGCTTGTTTGGAAGATCTGATTGTGAAAGACCTGCTTTTCAGTTTTAAAAAAAAATTATAATTTTTCGTTAAAAAATTCGGTTGAATAAATAGGTAGAATTTGAAACTTTTACGAGCATTACGATTTATATTTTGATTTATTGTTTTGCTCTGCAAGAAAATGGAAAACTATCTTGCAGAGCAAATAAAAGGTTACAAAATTTATTTTATGTAAAAATCCTGATATACGGCTTAAAAAAAATTCTCCTCAGAAAGAAACCAATACAAAACTTTTAAAAATTCAAGTTCATTTTCTTAGCATCATCAGGTATTAGCACCATGTCAGCTCAAAAAATATTTTTTTTTCGTTTGTACAAAAATTTAATTTTTCAAGGATTTGTTTAATTTTTTAAAATGGCGTGGCAACGTTTGCGGTTGAGGCTTTGCGCAAGGACACTGGCTGAATAATATTTCCGGACTGAGTGGTTTGCGAGTGTTTGCTTATTTTATTTTTGCATTTTAGCTCCGTTCTCGCTCTTGTTGCTTTGTAATGATTTTTACAGTTGCTGTTTGTTTAACACGGGGAACGGCCGTTTTTTGCAATTTACATCGCACTCTACATTGCACTCATTGGGGACTCGCCTTAATGCCACGTTTATAGGCGCCAATTCAAAAATTTCATTGCATTTATTCGAAAATTTTTAATAAAATTTTTAATAAACATTTTAAAAAGGCTGTAGGTGAAAACACCTGTCGAAATGTGTAAATCTTTCGGAAAATTGAAAAGTAATCACCGAGAACAAGTAGTTTTAAAAATTTGACGGGAGATTCCCGCAATTTCAACCTTGAAAAAAGAAATCCGTATTATTTTTGTGGTAACATTCTTTGTTACATTCTTTGTGGTAACATTCCTTCGGTAACATTCTTTGTTACCCTAAATACCCCCAAACAATTCCAAACCCGAAAATTAAAATTTCTTGAAATAAAAATAAACCATTTTTTCTAACTTAAAATTTTGTGGAGAATTGGTTTTTTCTAACTACAATAAATTTTTCCCCACTTTCAATACCTGGTGTAGGTACCATCTGGTCAGAATGGCGCAAAAATAAAAAAGTTTATTTAAAGGGGCATGATCGTGCCCGATGGGGAAAAAGGCGCGAACCAGCAGTTCTTTTCTTTCTCGATAAATTTTTACATTCGTTCTCGCCTAGATTTTTTAAGTTATCTGCCTAGTTTTTAAAAGCAGTATAAGGTCATCTATATCAGATTTGACACAGAACGAGTGAAAAATGGGACAATTCGGAAAATTCGAAAAAAACTGCTGGTTCGCGCCTTAACGCACGGCATGCCCCTTTAAAGGACCATGAAACTTGATAAGCAGAGCAATTTGGAAATTTTGAATTCGCGCGAGACTACCCTGATTTTGTCAATAATGTTTTTGAATTGTTTTTTGTTTGCATGTAAAATTTTTTCAAAATATAGAACCGTTTACTAGTCAAGCCCAACATTGCTCGACGTCGCCAGATCAGACGACTAATCCTACTCACACTGCACCATAACTACTTATATGAGTCTAGTTAAAATTTACTTATGCATGAAATTCAAATTTTCATTGCACACAAAAAAAATTAATTCAATAACATTATGGACAAAATTAGGGTGGTCCTGCGCGAATTCGAATTCCGCAAATTGCTATGCTTATCAACATAGCTGCACAAGCGCCAGCGCCAGCGCCGGCGCTAGCAGCGCCAGCGCCGGCGCCTGGCGCTTTTTAAGCGCCGGGCGCTCATAGCGCCAGCGCTTTTTCCGGCGCTGGCGCGAATATTTTGACTAGGCCGGCGCTGGCGCCGGCGCACGCGAAATTTTTCTGGCTAGGCCGGCGCTGGCGCCGGCGCTGGCGTGAAATGGTGAATAGACCGGCGCTGGCACCGGTGGGCAAATTTTCACGAATTGCTAAACTGTCGCTTTTTTGTTTTGTATTAAGTCATTGTTGTTGTAAAACAAGTTCATGCCAATTCTTTAATTTATAAACTTCTTCAAAAATATAAATTTCCTAGTGGTGTTACTTGAATATGCAACAATACGTGTTTCATTCAATAAGTCCTTCAAGAACATCGTTTTGTTTTTTCATTCCCTTGGCTATTTTTCTGCCCTTCAACTTTTGAACTAGCATTTTAAGGTACTCGTCAACAATTTGTTGGGCCTCGGCACCATCATCATCAAAAAGCTCTTCTATCGCATCTGATGTTTGATCGGCTACTATCACTATCCAAACGTACTAAGCACTTTTATTCCTAATTCTTTGACAGATTTTACTCCACAAAGAGTTAGAAATTTTTTCCAGTATACCTTGAGACTTCTAATTTTGGTTCTAATTATGGAATAAAAAATGTTGAAAATTATGTCAATAATTTGTAGAAAAGCCGCTTTTGAGTGCGCCGGTGCTTTTTACGGCGCCAGCAAAATCGCGCCGGCGCTGGCGCCGGCGCGATTTTTTCTTCGTTCAAAAAACCGGCGCTGGCGCCGGCGCGATTTTTTCAATTTGGCTGCTCTGGCGCCGGCGCTGGCGCTTTTCCGGCGCTGGCGCTCAATTTTGAAAATTGCCGGCGCCGGCGCTGGCGCTATTTTTTGGACAGCGTGCAGCTATGCTTATCAAGTTTTATGGTCCTTTAAATAAAAAAGCCAAAGTGCGATTTTACATACCGATTTCAAACCTGGTGGGTACCACCTAGACAGGTTGATATCCAGGTAACTCCAGAGTAGAAGTATATTCACCCAAATGTCCTGAAAAGCCAAACCTTAGTCTTTTTATATCTAAAATTATGGTAAAAAATAAGGTATGCACCCGGGTGGATTCGAACCAGCAACCGCGTCGTCCACTGGATCAAAAAATTTTTACGTTTTCAGGCTCCAAAATAATTTTTTCTGCTCTAATTCTAGCATCCTGAAGATGGTTTGACAGTGGTAAAATCACGTTTATATCAAGAAATTTTTGATCATCATAATTTCTTGATTTTGACAAATCAAGAGTTCAGAATGACTCAAAATTTCTCGATAAAACGTGATTTTACCACTGTCAAACATCTCCAGCATGCTCGAATTAGTGCAGAAAAAATGTCTTGGAACTCGAAAACGTGAAAAAAAATTTGATCCAAGTGGACGACCACATGGATAGCCACCGCCGAGGTTGCTGGTTCGAATCCACCCGGTGCATACCTTATTTTTATCATAATTTTGTTTGAGTGGTGTAGAGGTCCATATACTCATCACCAAGGTCACTGGTTCGAATCCCTCTGTCCGGGTGCAATCAGTCCCGAGTAGAGGACCCCGATTCAAATTTAATCGTTTTCAGAACACAATTTTGGATTGAATCGTTTGGTTTTTTAGCTCTTACAGATGATAAAAATTTTGTGGACGAAATGACCTGTGGACGAATTGATTTAGACGTTGTAGATAAGGTACCATGATTTTTAATTAATTTTAGCTAAATCTAAAATTTTGGATTCTGTATGTGGAGACCCGCTTCGGGTAGGTACCACAGGGTCCCTATATCCAATCTGAGATTTAAATGGTCCTAAAAACTAGTTTATGACTATTGTCAAGGAAAAATAGTATCTGCTACACCAGGATTCGAACATGATCATTACCTAAAAGCATTTTGTAGGCCTTTTACTGTAGGCCTTTTACCGTAGGTCTTTTTGCGTAGGCCTTTTTGCGTAGGCCTTTTTACTGGACACAGCACATTACCACTGAGCTAACCATGTTATTATACTGAAACAGTGATTTTGATAACTTATCGCTCTTTACAGAATAACAAATTGGCATTTAAAAATAATTGTCGTTTGAATATGGCTGGTCCCCGCCTTTTGCAAATTTGAAATTGACCGTGTAACGCGCTGGTATGCCACTTTAACTCTGAAATCCTATTCAAGAAAATAGGGGTGGAGATTATAGAGGGTGGGGATTAACGGAGGTTATACGGTGAAAACCAAAAAATCCGCCAAGACAAATTTGGAGGTTCAATTTACCGGAGGGTCAATTTACGGCTGTACCCGGAATTTAAGCGGTGATTTGCTAAGTGGTCGATTTGCTAAGCGGTCGTTGTTGCTAAGAAAAAAAATTCAAGCGCGCTTTGGCTAAGAATTACAATTTAAGCGCCAATTTGCTAAATGGCGTTTTTGCTAAGATATTTTTGCTAAGTAGTTGTGTTTGTATAGAGATCTTATTTTGTTAAGCTACATCTTCTTCGGTCGGTTTAATTTCGGGTACAGACCTGAAAACCCAAACGATTCAATCCAAATTTGTGTTCTAAAAACGGTTAAATTTGAATCGGGTCCTGTTACTCTGGACTGATTGCACCCAGAGATTCGAACCAGTAACCTTGGTGATGAGTATATGAACCTTCACGCCACGTAAACACCAGGGATGAGCTTCCCCTTTACTATAGCGCTGGATCTGTCTGTCTGTCTGTCTGTACGTCACAAAAAATGTTTAGGTATGTCCGCTTATCGTAACTGAAATCTGATAACACCATTCGATTCCTCGTGTCCGGTTTCTTCTTGAAAAACTATCAGAATAAGGAAATGGTCAGGTGAAAAAAAGTTATGGCCACTTGAAAGTTGCCAAAACCGTAGGGGGACCAAGGCAATTTTGTGTTCATTTTTGGATTACCTTGGGGACCAAAGCATGCAAATGTTCGAATCCTGGTAGTAGCATGCATCATTATTTGGTCTCGAAGGATTATTGGTGTAGTATATGGTCAGTGAGTGACCTGGTAGGGTATGTAGGTGGCCTGGTGAGGTGGTCAGATTGGAGAGTAGGGTTGAGCCCGAAAGTACTGCGGCATACCCGAAGTATACCGAAGTACCTGCGGCCTTGCAACTACCATCGGTACCCAGTTAACACACCCGAAGTACCTGCGGGCTTGCAACTACCATCGGGTACCCACTCATATACGCCGAAATACCTGCGGGCTTGCAACTACTGTCGGGTACCCACTATATACACCCGAAGTACCTGCGGCTTGCAACTACCATCGGGTACCCACTTGGATACGTCCAAAACACCTGCGGGCTTGCAACTACCATCGGTCCACTTGATACGCCCGAAATACCTGCGGGCTTGCAACTACCATCGGGTACCCACTTGATACGCCCGAAGCACCCGCGGGCTTGCAACTACCATCGGGTACCCACTTGGATACTCCCGAAATACTGCGGGCTTGCAACTACATCGGTAGCCACTTGAATACGCCCGAAATACCTGCGGGCTTGCAACTACTATCGGGTACCACTTGATACGCCCGAAGCACCCGCGGGCTTGCAACTACCATCGGGTACCCACTTGGTTACGCCCGGAATACCTGCGGGCTTGCAACTACCATCAGGTACCCACTCATATACGCCCGAACCTAGCTCGGGCTTGCAACTACTGTCGGGTACCCACTTATATACACCCGAAGTACCTGCGCGGCTTGCAACTACCATCGGGTACCCACTTGATACGCCCGAAGTACCTGCGGCTTGCAACTACTATCGGTACCCACTTATATACACCCGAAGTACTTGCGGGCTTGCAACTACTATCGGGTACCCAGTTAAACACACTCGAAGTACCTGCGGGCTTGCGACTACCATTGGGTACCCAGTTAAACACACCCGAAGTACCTGCGGGCTTGCAACTACCATCGGTACCCACTTGGATACGCCCGAAGTACCTGCGGGCTTGCAACTACCATCGGGTACCCAGTTAAACACACCGAAGTACCTGCGGGCTTGCGACTACCATCGGGTACCCACTTGGATACGCCCGAATACCTGCGGGCTTGCACTACTATCGGGTACCCAGTTAAACACACCCGAAGTACCTGCGGTCTTGCAACTACCATCGGGTACCCACTTGGATACGTCCAAAGCACCTGCGGGCTTGCAACTACCATCGGGTACCCACTTGGATACGCCCGAAATACCTGCGGGCTTGCAACTACCATCGGGTACCCACTTGGATACGCCCGAAGCACCCGCGGGCTTGCAACTACCATCGGGTACCCACTTGGATACTCCCGAAATACCTGCGGCTTGCAACTACCATCGGGTAGCCACTTGATACGCCCGAAATACCTGCGGGCTTGCAACTACTATCGGGTACCCACTTGGATACGCCCGAAGCACCCGCGGGCTTGCAACCACCGATATCGTGGCAAAACCACTTATATCGGGCCTAAACCACCAGGAAGAGGCCCAAACAACGTGGGCTCACCCAAAGCACAGTACCGGGCGCAAACCATCAATACTGGCTCAAACCACAATATCGGCCCAAACCACTAATACCGGGCCGAAACGACCAATATCGGCCCAAAACCACTGATACCGGGCCCGAACCACCAATATCGGGACCAAAGCACCAGCGCAAGTCTCAAACCATCTTCAAAAACTGGGACAATGCGGCATCTGCCGCATAGGCGCTTTCTAGTTTGTAACTATTTGCGGAAAATAGTTACAAATTTTTGCATTTGAAAAATAGTTACAGCCTGTAACTATTTTGACCTTTGTAACTATCTTGTAACTATTTCTCGCCACGAAGTAATAATTTAAAAAAAATAGTTACAGCGTGTAACTATTTTTGTCTTTGCTGTGATTTCTCGGCACGAAATCAACAATTTAAAGAAAAATAAATTCAATTTGGTCAATTTTTTGAAAATTTCAGGGGTAGGCGAACACCAGGTGGCTTAGGACCCACTCCAGAATGGCCAAAAGCCAAAAATAATTGGTTTTGGGGGTTTACTAAAGGGGGAAAATTTTTGCGAATTTAAAAATTAAATTTAAATCAAATTTAAAAATTAAATTTAAAGATTATCTTAATCGCTCAGAATCTCACCCTGAACCATCCAGAGCACCCCTTAAACACTTTAAACCACTCCCAGCCAATACTTAAGTACAGTCTACTCTCGATAAACTGGCACCCCTGGGGACCAGCCTGGGGTGCCAGTTTATCAGGGGTGCCAGTTCAGTGGGATGTTACTTTGCCTAATTTCTCTGTCGGCCAGCCAAATAGGGCTTTTTCAAAGTGCCAGTTTATCGAGGGTGCCAGTTTATTGGAGTGCCAGTTTAACGAGAGTAGACTGTACCCTAAAGCAGTGTTTAGGGTTCGTAATTTGGCAACACATTCACCCCCCCCCTCCTTTTAGTAAACCCCGAAAAACAATTTTCAGCAGCTTTTGGCCTTTCAGAGGTTTTGTTGAAAGGTTTCCTTTCTGAGAGACGTGAGTTATTTTCAGACTATATAATTCGATTTTCTTGCAAAATGTCGATCAAAACTAACGCAATTCTTGCAATTATCAAATTTTGACGTCAAATTCATGATAAGCATGGGTGATTTTTCTTACAAAACTCAGAAATCATTGTAAAATTTCAAATTCCGTTCAACACAAAGAATATTTAAATTTTGAAAAATTTAATATTTAATAATTGTTGTCTTAAGGAAAATTTGGAATTTAACATCAAATTATGAATTTTAAAGGCAGTTTTTCAAGCAAATAGACCATGCTAACCCTGAATTTGGTGTCAAAATTATGCGCTTCTTTAGCGGGGTGAGAAAAAAGATTTACGTAAAAATCTTTTTTTTTCTTTTTAATTTTTCAAGTATCTTCCTAAGCACTCCAGAGCTTCTTTTTTATTTTGATGCACTTTCTGGTGCACTTTTCTATATCACAGAATTTTCTGGTTAGATTTAAATAAAATAGATAGTCTGTTGTGGTTCAACTTTCTTTGAGTTTCCCCAAGATCTTAATTTTGCGATTATTGTGATTGAGCTTGGTTGTGTACGTAAATTTTAGAGGTCGGCAGCAAAGTGACTGCACTAAATTGGGAACTTAGTTTATAAGCCGTCAAAAACGGGTCCCTCGTGGATGCTATGAACAAACTTTTAAAATAAGTTCCGAAAGTTTAGAGAAAAGATTGAATATCTGGCTTGTCAAGTAGGTGTTGTGTAAAAAAGTGTTGAAAATATTTTCACACTATTTAAATATGTGCTTATAGGCCTGCCTTGTTCTCTGCTATTGAATACCCTGAAAATATATGAAAAAGTAAAATTTGGATATTCGAGCTGGACCTCGACCTGCCTATGTAAGCACCTTTTGTAGATCGACCTCGACCACGATCTCGACCTCGACTCCCTATGTAAGCACCCCTTGTCGATCGACCTCGACCCCGACCCCGACCTCTACCACGACCTCGACTTCGACTCGCCTATGTAAGCACGGGGTAAGGGTGGTCCGCGCGAATTCAAAATTTCCAAATTGCTGTGCTTATCATTTCATGGTCCTTTAAAAGGGCATGCCACGCTAATAAGAGGTGGTGCCCGGGAATTTAAATTTTTTTCCTGATCATTGAAGTTCTGTACGGATTTTTCAACTTAGTTTCTAACAAAACCACACCTAAAATCAAATTTGAGGTCTTGTTTTGTTAGACACCAAGTTGAAAAATCCGTACAGAACTTCAATGATCAGGAAAAAAATTCGAATTCCCGGGCACCACCTCTTATTAGCGTGGGCATGCCCCTTTAACGTAACCTTTTTTGAACAACAATTTTCGGCAAAACTGTTTTCATTCACAAAAACGAGCGGCAAAATTCGAATCATTGCATTCTTCCGGACTGCGCTGACGAATAAATCGAGGTAAAAATGGTTATTCGAACTTTAGGGGTTACTCTAGAAAGAGAGCGTGGTGCGCAAACGGCTCTAGGTAAATTGAACCTCCGTTAAATTGAAACTCCAAATTTGTCTTGAGAGGATTGTTATCAAAACTAATTATATTTTTGGGTGTTGGTAAATCACGTTAGGAAGATGAACTATCTCGGTGATAGGTAAGCCACACGAAAGGGTAGGAAAACCACAAGGATATCAGGTCGCCACCCCGCCCCTTTCTGTGAAAATTTTGCTGGAATTTAGTTTTGTTAGTCTAAACAGACTAAACCAAGTGGTTGTCCACTTGGAGCAATATTTTTTTTACTTTTCGGGCCTTAAAACCTGTTTTCTGGACTAATTCAGGCATGCTGAAGATGGTTTGATAGTGATGAAATGCCGTTTCGTCGAGTATTTATTGAGTATCGGACATAATTGGTTTTACCAAAACTGGTTTTTAGAAAAGCTTAAGAAATACCCTACAAAACGGCATTTTAGCACTATCAAACCATCTTCAGCATGTCCGAATTAGTCCATCAAACAGGTTTTAAGGCCCGATAGAGTGAAAAAAAATTTTGCTCCAAGTGGTTATATATACCCTCCGCTGCATACCACTAACTGAATATCTGCGTATTCTGGGTAAACTAAGGAGGGGGCCGTTTCGTATTCGCGTTTCTCGTATTTGACAAAACTCGTATTCGTAGAATTTAAATTCGTGTTCTTGGCGTTGTTATTTTGGCCCATTTTCGAAGTTTACTTTTTGGTAAGTCACCACTCATTTTGTAGCCAGTAAGATAAGCTACAAAATGAGTGGTAACTTACCGAAGAGTGAACTTCAAAAGTTGGCCGAAATAACAATGCCAAGAACACAACTTCAAATTCTGCGAATACGAGTTTTGTCAAATACGAGAAACGCGAATACGAAACGGCCCTCTCCCTAAACTAACACCTGAGTAACACCATCTAGATGAGATCTGGGTGGTGCAAGCTACGCATCTTAGTTCAACCCCATATTATGGGGCGACCTGATATCCTTGTAGTTTTCCTACCCTTTCGTGTGGCTTACCCATCACCGAGATGGTTACTCTTCCTAAGGGGATTTACCGACACCGAAAAATATAATTAGTTTTGATAACAATCCTCTCAAGACAATTTGGAGGTTCAATTTACCGAGGGTCAATTTACCGGGGTTCAATTTGCCCTGGGATACATGTCTTCTATATTTTCTAAAAAAGTATAGTAGTGTAACCACAGTCGAATCTCTCTATAACGACTCTCTTTATAACGACCCGCTCTCTATAAGGACCCTAGAAAATTTTGGTTATTCACAAGAAATAATTTGTCGCGATAATTAGTAAGCCAAGATTCAAGTGTGAAAATGTAAAAATCGACCCTACTATAGAATAGTATCACGAATCATTTATGTCGCGATCCTCGTACCATTGTCCAAAATTGGGTTCAGGTATAGAATTGCGGCTGCCATCACACTGCTCCTATCTCTGCGATGCAAAACTGGAAAGCTGATAAGAGCAGGTTCGGCTTTTTTTCATCTCACATAAGTTCCTGTCTACATTTGAGGAAGAAGAAGATAAGCGGGATCGAGAAGAGCGTCTACAGCGATGTCAAGATAAAGATCAGCCCAAGCGAAGCATACCGCTGGAGCTCGATGACGGTACTGAACAAGAAGCAAACAAGAAGACAGTGTTCAGCAGCCGTCTACTTCTAATGCTCCTGTGGCAGCTGGGCAAAGGCCGAAAAAACGCTCTCCTGTTATCAAGCCCCTGCAGCGTCGTGAGCGCATGGGTACAAGGTCAGTTCCGATCGGTACCACTCGCGGAAGTTCTCGGCATCCATCCAGACACAATCGGACCATTCATGCTCCAGTTGACACTGAGGACTCGCAGGATTCTATGCGAACAAGATCAGCCTCACTTCAACCCATGCTCTCAGCCTTGACGGTGCTTTCTGATCTATTGGTTATATCTTAAGTTATTTGTATTTTTCAGATGTCATCGGCGCCCGAGAAAGACAATTCTCAAACAACTACTGACACAGAAGAAACTGCACCAGAAGTGAATGTTGAAGCTATTCGCCGTTTAGAAGAGTTTGCCAACGCAGTTAGATACTTGTTGTTTTTATAGTTTTATACCTTTCTGATTTTTTTCGATTTAGGCTATCAGACGTCCTTTCGATTCTATCGTCAAAGAGTTTACCAAGAAAATTAGCTCAATTGACATACACGACTCGATGTGCATTGCCTCCAAACAGAATGAGAAAAAAAACCGATACAGAGGTTACTTCTATTTTACTTGCTAAGCAGCAACAAACATTTTTTTAGACATTGTTTGCCTGGATTCTACTCGTGTCATTCTACGTGATCCTGACGGTGAAGCTAGAAGAGCGGGCAATTATATTCATGCGAATTATGTTAGCAGTGATGAGCTTCGAGCCACTTACATTTTGGCGCAAGGTCCTAAAAAAGAGACGGTTGTTGACTTTTGGCATATGGTAAGAATGTGCGTGATTTTTTCTAAAATATTTCTCAACCATTTAGGTCTGGCAGGTTCAATGTCCAGTGATCATCATGCTCTGCGACAATACAGAAAATGGAAAGAAAAAATGTGTGCAATATATACCTCCGAGGTAAAACTCAAAATTTCGCAATCTTGAACGTAAGGATTCATCATTTCAGCTATACTACTGTGCAAGTGCCTAGCTCGAGTGGCAAGATGACAATTCGCGCTTCAGGTGCCAAGAAACACTCTAATGGGACTCTTATTGAAACGAAATTGACGCTGACTGAAGATGGCAAAGTACTGAAAGTAAAACACTGGAAATGGGTGGAATGGGGCGATTTCAGCGTAATGATTTTTATTCGCATGTTTTGCGTGATTCTTACCTTTGTTTTGCAGGTTCCGAGAGAATTTCAAACAGTCTTCCGCCTTCTTCGAGAGCTCCGTCACATTGAAAAGGGATTTCCTATTGTCCATTGCTCAGCTGGTGTCGGTCGCAGTGGAACACTAATCGCTCTGGAGGTTTGCTTGGCTGTTTTGCGGACAGGTCGGGTACTTACATCATGGTGATAATAAGAAGTAATAAGTTAAATAATTAATTTTTGATGCTTTGAGAATTGTGTGGAAATTGTTCGTCGCCAAAGAGCTCACAGTGTGCAGACTTCGCTTCAGTACATGTTCCTGTATCGAGCCTTGTTGGAAATGTCGGCGGTCAATGACGTGGTAACTCTTGAGCAGATCAAAGACTTTCGACTAGCTTACGAAAAAATGGCCAAGAAAAATCAGTAGCAAATTATGAAAATGTATGGTGCGAATTCATGCTCGCCTTACAATAAAACACCTATAATTCTCAATACTTTTTACGTTAATTATTTCGTCCTTACAGTACTGGAGCGGTGTGTGTCACTCGTCTGGTAAATCATGCTCTGTTAAGATCACGGTATATATTTTCAATTCTCTGGATGAAATTAGGTTCGGACCTGGATAAACCGCCATTCTGAATTAACCGTCTCCTAGGGCGAAAATTGGTTGGCCGGCAAGGAAACAAAGATAAGTTTACTACCAATAAACCATCACTCGATAAGCCGTCACCCCAGCCCGGTCCATTAAAATTAAATGTTCCGTTCAATAAAATTGGGCAAAACAAAGTTCCGTCCAATTTTATTGGACGAAACAGAACCGTCACCTAACATATTTTGCAACATTTTTAAATTCCCACCTTAAATAAAAAGCGAAAAACGGAATTTTGAAGCAAATTTTTGTTTTGCCTTTGTGTCATAATTCTTTATAAAAAATTTCGGGCAGCCGACGATTGCACCATTTCAAATTGCGCCAATTCAGATTGCGCCACATTCAAATTGCGCCACTGCAAATTGCGCCATTACAACCCTGCCAATTTCTGGTCATTTTACTGAAATTGATCATTGAAGGACATGAAAAAAGTCACCCCTAATACTAGAAGGGAACAAAATCCGTTGAGAACAGATTAAAAAATACACCGTATTTTCTCTAATAGACGGGTACCCCCTTGATTCAAAATCGTGCTTGTGGCATTGTGTTTTTAACCCACTTTTTGAAAAGTTCTGTCAGGCAAGTTATTACTCATTTTGTAGCCAGTGAGATGAGCTACAAAATTAGGGTAATTTGGGTAGAGCTGTCTTTAAAAAAGTGGGTTGAAAACACAATGCCAAAAACACGATTTTGAATCAAGGGGGTACCCGTCTATTAGAGAAAATACGGCATTTGCTTAAATTTAATTAGAGTATATAGTGGCGCAATTTGATTTTGGCGCAATTTGCAGTGGCGCAATCTGATTTTGGTGCAATTTGCAGTGGCGCAATCTGCATTGGCGCAATTTGAATGTGGCGCAATCTGAATTGGCGCAATTTGAAATGGCGCAATCGTCGGCTGCCCAAAATTTCAAGGCGATGATCAGTGTTGGCAATTTGAATAAATGATTCAAATTAAAAACGTGATTTCGCGCTTTTGTCACGATTCAAATTAGCTATATTCAAATTAAAATATGTTTTTTTGGTGTAATTTGAATCACTGCTAATTTGAATCATCGCTTTTAGTGATTCAAATTTATTTGTCTAATTTGAATCACGGCTAATTTGAATCATCGCTTTAGTGATTCAAATTTATTTGTCTAATTTGAATCACAGCTAATTTGATTTTCGACACGAAATCAATTATTTTGAAAATTTTTGTGTGAAATTCAAGGTGGCCAAAGACCAGATGGCTCAGGACCCACTCCGGAATAGCCGAAAGGCCAAAATTTTTGGTTTTTTTTGGGGGTCGTCTGGGGGAGTAAACTTTTGCGAAAAAGCGATTGGGCGAATCAGATTTCCAGTCCGATCTGTTAAATTGATCAGAATTTCACCCTGAAGCATTGAAAACCACCAAAACCTGAAATTCTGAGCGATCTGAACCGATCGGACTGGAAATCTGATCCGCCCAATCGCTTTCTCGCAAAACGTTTACTCCCCCCCACCAGACGACCCCCCCCCCCCCCCTCCTCGAGAAAACCAAAAATTTTGGCCTTTCGGCCATTCCGGAGTGGGTCCTGAGCCATCTGGTCTTTGGCCACCTTGAATTTCACACAAAAATTTTTTAAAATAATTGATTTCGTGTCGAGAATCAAATTAGCTGTGATTCAAATTAGACAAATAAATTTGAATCACTAAAAGGGCAGTGATTCAAATTAGCTGTGATTCAAATTTATTTTGACCAGTCTCCCAAATTTTTTAAATGATCTGGAGATATTGGCAGCACTTTGTTATATAACTTCGGGGTGCTCTACAAGAATCTGTTAAAAAATCTCTTAACGAAATATTTGAAAAAAGACATCACTTGAGGTTCCGTGGTTAGTCCAGGTCACATGTTATAGTTCCGCTGGGTGCGAAACTTTATTTTTTACACCATTTTAAGTGAGCTTACTGATTTCTAGGGCTAACATAATCACTAAAAAACTGCGAAAAAAATCAGGGGTTTATACCCACAGCACATTTATTTCATACGGCCCAATAAGTGCAGACGCCTCAAAATAAAAATATCAAACCTAAATATTTCCTCGTATAGCTGATATCTCTTTTTGAAGTCGTCCATATCAGCTTTCTTGCCCTTTGGAAGAGGCTGTCTTTTCTTGTCTATTTTTGCTGGCTTCTTCAATCTTGCGACGGTCATTAGCTTCTGAACCGTTCTCTCAACGTCAATTTCACTCATATTCAAAAAAATAACTGACTCTAAAACTCATAAAATTAACAAAAATTTATGACTGTTTTCACCGTTGTTTTCAACAATGCAAAAGGTAAACCTTGGGGACAACAATGAGTGTAGGAAGGTGGTAAAGGCTTGTTTCCAATGAGCGGATTTTACCTTCACTCTCACTCTTCATTGGGTACACGAAAATTCTTTCACTCTCACTCTGACTTTGACTCTCCCTCAAATTTATTTGTGTAATTTGAATCACAGCTAATTTGAATCATCGCTTTTCGTGATTCAAATTTATTTGTCTAATTTGAATCACAGCTAATTTGATTCTCGACACGAAATCAATTATTTTGAAATTTTTTTGTGTGAAATTCAAGGTGGCCAAAGACCAGATGGCTCAGGACCCACTCCGGAATAGCCGAAAGGCCAAAATTTTTGGTTTTCTCGAGGAGGGGGGGGGTTCGTCTGGTGGGGGGGGGGGGGAGTAAACGTTTTGCGAAAAAGCGATTGGGCGGATCAGATTTCCAGTCCGATCGGTTAAATTGCTCAGAATTTCACCTTGAAGCACTGAAAACCACCAAAACCTGAAATTCTGAGCGATCTGAACCGATCGGACTGGAAATCTGATTCGCCCAATCGCTTTTTTCGCACAAAGTTTACTCCCCCCAGACGACCCCCGAAAAAACCAAAAATTTTGGCCTTTCGGCCATTCCGGAGTGGGTCCTGAGCCATCTGGTCTTTGGCCACCTTGAATTTCACACAAAAAATTTTCAAAATGATTGATTTCGTGTCGAGAATCAAATTAGCTGTGATTCAAATTAGACAAATAAATTTGAATCACGAAAAGCGATGATTCAAATTAGGTGTGATTCAAATTACACAAATAAATTTGAATCATTAAAAGGGCTAATCACTAAAGGGCTAAGCCGAAAGAGACCCGAATATTGTAGTAGAGCAACTTCTCCTATTTGAAAGTCTATATCCCAGCCCACAGCAATTATTTGGCACTATATTGTGCTCCATTGTACCCCCCCCTCCCCAAAAAATAAGGACCTATTCCATTGAGGGTAGGCCAACGTATGTTTGGACGCACTCAAACATGAGGTTTTTGCTATGTTAGACTCAGGCTTAGACAGGCGAACTCCAAGTAAAAATAGGAGAACTACCTAGGCAGGTATTCAGACCGAGGATCAAGCATAATCCTTAGCCAAATAAGGCATATAGCTGGATAGGGATCACGGATAAAAGATTATATTTAATCCTGATCCTGAATATAGGATTATTTCTGATACAGTTTTAAGGCTATTTTGACAGTTTTTTTGGGAAAATTTGTCTGATCTAGTCTTTAGTCTGATACACCCCTAATTCGTCCTAATCCACCCCTGATACAGTCTGATCTGGCCCGATCTACTCCTGACCATCCCCTGATCCGGATTGATCCACTCCTGTTCCCAGTGGTTGGGCTGGATCAGAACGGGTCAGCCGTAGATCGGGGATGCATCGGCTCAGATCAGGCTGGATCAAGATTTTGGATCAATATCTGGATCAAGATATTTTCGTCTTGTAAATAACTTTTAAAATTTAAAATGTTTTTCATGACCCAACTTCAGTTCTACTGGATAATCCATGCACCAACTAAACCAAGTGGTCGTCTACTTGGATCATAAAATTTTTACGTTTTTCATGTTCCAAAACCAGTTTTCTGGACTAACTCGGGCATGCTGAAGATGGTTTGATAGTGGTTAAATGCAGTTTTCTCAGGTATTGATTTTACCTAAACTCGATTTTACCAAAACTCGATATATACCCTACAAAACGGCATTTTATCATTATCAACCCATCTTTAGCATGCCCGAGTTAGTCCAGGGAACAGGTTTTGGAACCTGAACCAGTGAAAAAAATGTTGAATTTTTTATCCAAGTGGATGACTACTTGGTTGGTTGGTTCAAGCTGAAAAATTCCTCCGAAATTTTCACTGAAAGTGAGAGTGAAAAAAAGTCATTGGGTACACTGAAACTGAGAGAAACTGAGATAACATTGCTGTTATATTTTTGTTTGTTGTACATTGAAAATAAATTACTGGTGAAATGACATGAACTTTTTCAATTGTTCGGGGATCAATCGGCCGGGGATCAATTGGCCGGGGATCAATTGGCCGGGGATCAATCGGCGGGGATCAATCGGCCGGGGATCAATCGGCGGGATCAATCGGGGTGGACCCGAAAAATAATTACCCCGGGGTAATTAATAGAGAAAATACGGTATCTGATTATTCAAATAGGCGCTTTTCGAATTATCTAATTGTCAAAGCTATGTAAAGCCGTTTAAATGTGGTTTTAGAGCCATATTTTGTCGACAACTTGGTGATAGAGTTTCGGACAAACTTGTGGAGAATCGAAAGTTGTATTAGCATCGTCAATATCAGAATTTTGGAATTCCTTCAAAAATGCCCTAAAATCGAAAAGGGAAAGGGGAAAAACCATCGAGAAAAGGTTTATCAGTCTCTTGTTAAATTTCGATTGTTAGGGCATTTTTGGAAGGAATTTTTGAATTCTGATATTGATAATGCTAAGCCAACTTTTAATTTTTCACAAGATTGTCTGAAACCACAACACCGGATTGTCGACGAAATATGGCTCCAAAACCATATTTAAAAAACATAAAACTTGGAATAATCCTTTCGTGTCGAGACTATCTCCTTAATAGCTGTTACCCTCCCTTTAAGTTTCAAATACAAATATTTTAACAAGAATCTGCGGTACTGTATTTTTGACAATGTCAACTACAAGTTCTCATAAGCGTATGACGACTCAAAATGTAGATGTGATTGAGCCCTATCTTTTAAGCGGTCACGCACATAGGCACAGTTGAAGTTCGTATGGTCAAAATTACAATGTCAAACAATTTTAAATTTTGGCAAAAACAACCTGCTCGTTCTAATATTAATTTTGTAGATCGACTCCTCCGAGCTAGAGCATAAATCAGCCAGACTAGACAGGTGGAGGCAGTCTGCAATGAAGCACAAAATATCCAAGAATGACTATCTTCAAAAACTTCTTCTGAGCACTGGACATGCCATTTTGTTAGAGACAAACCCTGGTAACACTACTTTAAAAAATTAAAAATTATTCTGGATTATGAGCAGTTAACTCTCGGTAAACCTACATTCTGAAAACGCCTGATTTGGTTGACCAGCAAATAATTATAATAAAATGTACACCCTTGCACCGGCACCCTCGGTAAAAGCCAGTCAGAGATGCCGGTTTTGTGTTTGTGGTGACAAAACAGTTATTTATAGTAGCCAATTTTTTACTTTTCGAACTTTTCTTCTCAATTTGTAAGTGTAGCCATGAATCTCAAATGTTCAACTAGGTGACTTTTTTAAGTGATAATTTTGAAAAGTTGGATTTATTTAAAGGTTTGAATAGAGGAATTTTGTCCGTCTAAAGATTGAAATCTTTAGATTTAGAAAAGCTTTTACAGTAGTTAGAGTCCTGGTTAGGAAACTGAGATACAGGGCTACACGATCATGTATCGAAAAAAAGGCTAGACTTTACTTGGTCCCCCCCCCCCCCCCCCACGCTGACCCACTTTCGAGGTGAATTTCCAAAACCGATTGCATATTCGTGTTTCTCGACTCGGATTTTTACGGGAAATGATCATCAGATTCTGTGAAAGTGAAAAATTTTTTTTGGGATTTGCCTTGGTCCCCAAGGTAAAATTTTAGAAAAAAATGAAAAAAAAATATCTTTTAAATTGGCGCCTTTTGAATTTAAAAGGGAATAAGGGCTGTATTGGGAGGGGAAGGGAATAAAGGGGGCCACTAATCACACAGGGCCCCTAACAAGAAGATGTTGAACATAGTTTTGAATACTGGGGCCTACCGCATAAATAAACTCTGGTATGCATGCTTTTTCATGCATCCAGAGTCACTTTCGAGTGATTTGTGTCTAAGGTATGTGGGTGTGCGCATTTCAACTCCAAGCCCCCTGCGCCCCTTCGGGGGCGCAGGGGCTTGAGAGTTAGAGATGCGCACACGCACTTACCTTAGACATGATTCCGAGAAGTACACTTGATCATAAAATGCATATAGAGTAGAGACAGAAACGGGACGGGATCCCGTCGGATCCCGATCCCGCCCGAGCCGATTTTGGGCCAAAATCCCGTCCCGAAATCCCGCCCGAACAATTCTTAAAATCCCGATCCCGAAATTCGTCAAATCCCGATCGACAAATTTCACCCTTTGTATGGTCGTAAAAGCACCAATTAGTTATGTGTTTCTTTAAAATCCATTGAAACCTGAAGCAAAAACGTGAGCGTTTCTCGCATCTTAGTTTTCTTTAGGTTGTCAGAGAAAAAATTCCCAGGAAAAAAGAGATCATTTTTTCCCGGGAAAATTCCGAGAAAAAATGATTCGGGAAAAAATAAAGAAAATATGGGAAAAAATGAATTTAAATAAGAGCTTGTTTTAGTAGGACAAAGTATGCTCTAAATCAGAATTTTATTGAGAAATCAAAGCACTTTCAAATACATTCAAACCTAAAAAAAGTTCATTTTTAGATCAGCCCCTAGGAGTGACCTTATATAAAGGTTAGACTGTATAGAAACCAACTTTTTGTTTAAACAAATGCCGGGTTATAGAGGTTCGACTGTAACTCAAAAACCAAGTCTCACCATAAGTCAAAAACACACCGAAATACTTACCACAACACACCACAGCGAAATTTAATCCAGTGATACGCCACAGAAAGCCACTGAAACGCCACTAAGTTCTCTGAATTCAGTGGTAATCCAGTCGGTTACCACTGGATCACCGCTGGATCAAATAACTACGTGGCATTCAAGTGGCGTACCACTGGCAGTTTGTGGCACTGGATTACACTAGCATGGTAGATCGCTCGGGTTTTCGCCTGAGCCAAGCCTCTTCGGAGTGCTTGGCTGAACTTTTGGATGGCTGAGCCTCTGGCTCGGCCTTGATTAGCGTAATAATGCTTTTTGTCAAAAAATGAAGAATTTGGGATTGAGCCAATTTTAATAGCCTAATTATATTTAATGAAGAGCCTGAATCCGAAGAAGAACGAACTGACGAGGAATATAGTGGTGTGGAGGAATTCGATGTGTTGTTTACCGATGAATAGGATGTTAATTTGGTTTAAATAAATGCGTATTTGGATCTGGTTGAGTGTTGTTAAAGGCAATAAATTCTTTTTTTCCCTTTTTTCCCGGTGAAATTATTTTTTCCCGAAATTTTTCCGGGAAAATTCCTATGATCATTTTTCCCGGGAAAATGACAACCCTGGTTTTCTTCTTTTGTTCGGTTGAAATTGTGGTCATAAAGTTTTTGCTTTAATTGAGCTTCATAATATTAACATTTTTAGATGAGCGTTATTTTGAATATCGGTTTATTCACAAAACTATCGGGCACTGAAGCAAAATGTGGAGTGTGTGGAAATCTAATAAAAATGACGGGTGGCAGTACAAAAGGCCTTTTCGTCCACGCACGAACTCACGACGAATACTCGCTAGGCTCAAGCAAAAATGCTCATTTTCCTGAACAAGGCATTGCCACAGATCAACTACTGCTACTAAAACTGTTACTTTTGTTAAATTTGCTCGTTTGTTGTTGTTTGCATATGGTGTTGTCAAAAAAAACAAAATTTTGAATAATCCCAAAAATTTGTTCGGGATCCCGACGGATCCCGAATTTTATTCTCCAAAATCCCGATCCCGAATTTTTTTCGGCCGAAAATCCCGTCCCGAAATCCCGCCCGAAGGCCTTTTTCTGTCTCTAATATAGAGTCTATTTTTGCCACGGCCCGAGTTGAAAAACATGGTAAAGCAGCCAAAAAAGTGGCCCTGTGTTATTCCCTTCCCCTCCCAATACAGCCCTTGAACCCTATTTAAATGGCTTTTCTGGTCCTTTTATGGCGAGATTATTACATAAAAATGGTTTTTGAGTGCATATAAAAAGTTGGTTTTTTGGAGGGGGGGGGCTACAATGGAATAGGTCCTTATTTTGGGGGGGGGGAGCGTGGTACACTGGAATAGCTTTTGGGGGGGGGGGGTTACAATGGAATAGCGGCAATTATTTTTTAGGTTTAGGTGATCCAAAAACAACCTGACAGTCTCTATTACTTCACGGTGATTTAAATTAGCAGTGATCCAAATTTTTTGACCAAATAAATTTGAACGTAATTTGAATCACAGCCATTTTTCCCCTCAAAGATTCAAATTACGAAAATGATTCAAATTGCCATTACTGGTGATGATACTATCATGTGGCCCAGTGATTCTAGTTTCTTATGGGGTATTATGGGGCATTGTTTCAACATCTTTGCAAAATATATCCCAAAAAGGCAAAAGTATGAACTGAATTATTTTCTGACTTGCTTCATGTTCTTGCTTCCCTGGGATATAATTTGCAAAGATGTTGCAACAAATGATACCTCATTTAAAACAAGAATCGCAGGGCTACATGATATTCATATTATCTTGAAAAAAGAACTTGAAAAATACCAAGTCAAAATAAAAATTTGCTGCAACATTACAAGATTTTGCTGCGAAATTCCGTTTTACCCATAAAAAATCGAAGGTTGTCCAATTTTTTTGTTTTCTTTTCACTTTTGTTTGACTTCATCATTTTTCTGATTATTTCATTTATTGGGCAGGAGTAGTGTGCGCCAAATCATTTTGCGACAATTCAATTTGGGCCAAAATTATTCGCTAAATTCGGTAAATATTTGCCGAATATAGCGAATAATAATTTTGGCCCAAATTGAATTGTCGCAAAGTGATTTGGCGCACACTACTCCTGCCCCATTTATTTAACCGATTAAATTGTTATATTCATTTGAATAAAGGGTCTTTATATTGTGTGTTAACTGTACTGATTGACGTTCGATAAAATGGCACCCTCAATAAACTAAATCTGCGCCCTCAGGGGTGGTGTTTATCCAGGTTTGAATTTATGGAATGGCGAGATCTGCGGATAAACATTTGCAAATACAACTATTGCGGACTCATTTTTGCAGATACAACATTTGCGGACCTAAATTTGCGGCAAGACTTTTGCAGAAAGACGTTTGCAGACCGAACATTTACGGAGCGACTCAAGCGGAGGGATATTAGCGGAATGACTTTTGCACCGCCACATTTGCGAACCCTAATTTCGATAGCAAGGTCATCAAACTGTGGGCAGCCGAAAGAGACCCAAGTAAGAGTGCGAAATCGTGCCCAGCTGGGGAATCTCGCAGGGAGACCCGAAACTATTCAATTTCCGGGTAATTTTATTAAATTTTCTGTTAAAGTGTAAAAAAATTACATTTTCGGTCAAAGTTAAACGCCTAGAATTGAAGTATGCCCGGTGTATGTCCAAAAACATTCCCTAGTCCTGCTAAGGTGAAATTTTTTCTCCTCGTCACGTAAAAAATCCCCCATCATACCCAAAACTTCGTTCCCGCCTATTGTCCGACGCTTTTTTAGCACAGATTTTCGATTACCGTGAATATTGTAGTAGAGCAACTTCTCCTATTTGAAAGTCTATATCCCAGCCCAGAGCAATTATTTTTTAGGTTTAGGTGATCCAAAAACAACCTGACAGTCTCTATTACTTCACGGTAAAAACCTACAGTATTAAATGTGACGACAAATTAATCAGAAGTCATGTACTTCGCTTCGTGTTCTATAAATGCTTACCATCAATAACTATAAAGAGTGCCGTGCGAGACGAAAGAGAAGTGTCCTCCGCCAATTCAAATTCGCACATGCCAATGCGCGTACTCTACGGTGGTCAGCGGCTTTTGTGAACCATCAATGTCACGATTTTTGCCTATGCCACTTCAAAGAGGTAAAACATGCCACTGTTTTAGAAAGCGCAGATTGTGAGCTTTCAAATGACATATCGATGAGGTATTTATGACAATCATATGAAATTTTTTTGGCTCACAGAAACCATTGTGTGTTTTTTCAAAAACGTTGTTCATACAAAAAATGTACAAAAAAGTGTGGAGACGCCGTTTTTTAGTTAATGGTTGATACTATTCGACAGAGCAAGAAAAACTGCACCAGATAGTGCTTTAAAGTAATCCAAAACCAGGCTTTTTGAATGTTAAGCAAACGTTTAAAAGCATATTCCAAAAGGCATCTTGACCTGAAACTTTGATTTCGCTACATAAATCTGAAATTCTGACACTTGATTCGAGTTCAGCATGGTCGATTTACTTAAATAACTGTCCTTTGATTATCACAGTCACTGTCACATTTCGAATTCCGCTCGAGGCAAAAATCATTTAAATTCAAAATTTTTCAAATTTCAAATAATTTTTGTCTCGAGCGGAATTTGAAATTTGATAATGATTGTGATAATCAATTGACAGTTTTTCAAGTAGTGATCCGACTCCCAACATGGTCTGATCTACCTCATCAAATAGTCAGCTTCACTTCGAAAAATGGTTTAATATACTGAATCCTGCGTACTACCACCTAGATAACACTAGCTGAGGTAACAGCATACAATTAACAACTGGGTATCACCATGCGAATGACTCGAGTACGACCTGAGTATTACACTTTAACCGGTCAAGGAGGGTAGAAGGGAGTTGTTTATTATTTCTAAGTTGCATCCATGGGTATCACTATCTAATTTTAACTAACTAGGTTGCCACCTGAGCTCTACCATGTAAGCACCACCAACTTGGTATTACCATTCAGACCCACTGTCTGAAGGCCTCGACACTAGTACCAACACGTGGATATCTCTTGATCTCACCCCACTACAATCTAAGTACAGTCGACGCTCTCTATAACGACGCTCTTTAAAACGACCCGCTCCCTATAACGAACCGGAAAAAAACAGCTATTTGGTCACGAACGACCTCATTTACGTCAAAACGACGCTCTTTATAACGAAGCTCTCTATAACGACTCGGTTTAGCCGGTCCCTTGAGAGTCGTTATAAAGAGCGTCGACTGTACTACTTTCTCAGTAGTAATCTATCAGGCATGTGTAATACTTCCGTACAACTATCTGAATACCGTGTATGGTATATATTTCAGAATTAGTTGGACCCGTCATCAAAAGTTGAGTGTGAAAAATTTTGGCGCCAATTCAAATTTTAAGGGTGTCGGCTTATCGAGGGAAATTTTCTTTTATGCGGACCGGCTTGGGTGTCGGCTTATCGAGGGTGTCGGCTTATCCAGGTTCGGCTGTATACTTTTGAACCTTTGCTAAACACTCAAAAAGCCTGGTTTCAGATTACTTTAAAGCACTATCTGGTGCATTTTTTCTTGCTCTGTCGAACAGTATCAACCATAAACTGAAAAACGGCGTTTGCACACTTTTTTGTACATATTTTTGCATGAACAACGTTTTTGAAAAAAAAACACAATCGTGCGGCACACCCACAATTTCTAAAAAATTAACTGAGAAAAAAGACAACTGCTCAAAAAGTCATCTGAGAACAGGGTTCACAGATCGAAAATCGCAAAAGCAGGATTTTGTTTTCAAAAAGCAGAAATTTAAAACGAAAAACCTACAAAAAGCAGGAATAAGCTGTTGTAAAATGTTGTGAGATGTGAAAAAATTCCTGCTTTTTCACGGACAAAAAGCAGATTTTAAAATCAAAAAGCAGGAAATTCCTGCTAAAGCAGGACATCTGTGAACTCTGTCTGAGAATGAATTCAAATGAGAAATAATTTGTCTTGTCACAATTTGCTTCGCAAATAACTTTTTGATATTTAAAGGGGCATGTTCGTGCGCGATGAAACACAATTTTTAAAAAAGAAAAGGCGCGAACCAGGCGTGCCAGAGATTTGAAAAATATTTAATTTTGTATATGATTTTTGAATTTCGTCAAACCCAGCGATTATGTGTGCAGCGAAAGGCATGAGTACTCAACTTAACCCCTATCATTCAGTCGGGTCGGGTCCCGAGGTTGAAACTGAGCTGTACCTCTTCGGGTGTCTCGTGATGTGAGTTTTGGATTCGCTGAGTCTTTGGTTCGGTTGTTGGTTTATGCGATGTAACTGCTTCCTGTTGGTTATCCCTCGATTTCGGTTCAGGTAACCGAAATCGAAAATCTTGTTCACCTGACAGATCTACAAAAAAAACGAGAAAATTCGAGAAGAGGTGGCATGAAAAATTGGATTATTACTTGTTCCGCCCTGTTCGCTATACAGAGTGTGCAGCCACGCACAAATAGAAGCCGAACCAAAGGCAAATCTAAAACTCGACAGAAAACCGAAATCGAGGGATAACCAACCGGAAGCAGTTACCCGAACAAACAATCGAACCAAAGGCTCGGCGAATTCAAAAATCAAAGCACGAGACAATCCGAAGAGGTCCAGCTCAATTTCAACTCGAGACCCAACCCGGCTGATTGAGCGTGGTTAAGTTGAGTACTCATGCCTTTCGCTGCACACACAATTGCTGGGTTTGACGAAATTCAAAATTCATATACAAATTTAAATCTTTTTCAAATCTCTGGCACGCCTGGTTCGCGCCTTTTCTATTTTAAAAATTGTGTTTCATCACGCACGAACATGCCCCTTTAATATTGGCAACAGAGCAACAAAATTTGAATACTATACGATATAAGATAAATAAACTTTAATAAATCCCATATCTTGTTGGTAATGTTGATGTCAATAATTTAAATGTTCTTACAAATAATTGTTTGTGGGAGAAATGAAGTTGTAGACAATTGATTCGGCAATTTTATTCGAACTTCCTAGCTAATCATTTCTAACTACACTTCACTGTACAAACAACCAAACAAACAAACAACGGAACCATTGTTTAAAACTAAGGTTGTTCATGGTCGGTTAATTATGCCCTGTTCAGTTTAAGAACAAAATGGTTTGTTTAATCCGACAAACTTTTGATTTTTCAAGTCTTCCAGGGGATATCCACCTACGCGAGAGGTATCTACCCTAGGTTTCAGACTCCGGGTAGGAAAATGGCGGTTTTGTCTTAACAAACCCGAATGTCCAAAGAATATGGGGTGTGAAAAAAAAAGTTTGATTTTAATTTAGACTAACATTTAATTTTTAAGCCAGCCAAAGGGATAAGTGATCGTCCACTTGGAGCAAAATTTTTCGCCGGACTCCCTTATTCGGTGTTCTCCCAAAAGCACCCAAAACATCTTTTTTCGATGTTTTAGCACTCTTGACGTGTGGAAAACCAGTTTTTAGGGCGCGGCCGATCATTTTTTGAGAAAATTTTCACTATTTACCTCAGGGGACCAAGGTAAAGGGTACTGAAGGTTACCTGGATTCCATATTTTTAAATTTCACCTTATTTTTCTCACTTGAACTTGGCAAAAAAGACTCTTTAAATGCATTTTTAATCAAGAGTTTTGCTCGAAATTATGTCTAAGGTAAGTCTGTGCGCGCATCTCTAACCAACCAAGCCCCCTGCGCCTCCTTCGGGAGCGCAGGGGGCTTGGTTGCTCAGGGTTGAGATGTGCACACCCACATACTTTAGACCCAAATCACTCGAAAGTGACTCTGGATGCATGAAACAAGTATGCATACCAGAGTTTCTTTATTCGATAGGTCCCAGTTATTAAAACTGTTTAAAATATATCATTTTAGATAATCCATGTACCCACCAGTACCTTTACCTTGGTCCCCCAAGGCAAAAAGTCAAATTTTGGTCAAAAAAAAATTTCCAAAAAATGGTCGGCCGCGCCCTAAAAACATGGTTCTTCACGTTAGAAGTGCTAAAACATCGAGAAAACATGTTTTGGGTGCTTTTGGGAGGGCACCGAATAAGGTAGTTTAACCAAATTTTATTTTGCTTTTTCAGCTTCCAAAACCTGTTTTCTGGAATAACTCGGGATGCTGAAGATGGTTTGATAGTGGTAAAATGCCGATCTCTCGGGTATTTTGAGTATTGGGATATAATTGATTTCACCAAAACTAGATTTTACCAAAACTCGAGAAAACGGCGTTTTAGCACTATCAAACCATCTTCAGCATGCCCGAAATAGTCCAGAAAACAGGTTTTGGAACCTGAAAAAGCAAAAAAAATTTGCTCCAAGTGGACGACCACTTTGGTTTGGTTGGTTTAGACTAACAATTCAAATTCCATCCTTTTTTTAAATGCGTGAGTCTGAAAAGTGTGGATCAGTTCGTGTGTGGATCGATTCGATGTGGATCAATTCGGTGCCGCTCGATAACCACCTACCCGAGTAGTACATACCTCGGGTTTTCGGGTTTGGGTCTGTAAAATCGGGATGTTGGTCTTAACAAACCGAATTCGTAAATTTTACGAAGGCCGCTGACCACCGTAGAGTTACTTTTTTTCAATTTTTTTCCACCATCGTGCTCAGGGTGAAATTCTGCATAAGGACATACCATCAGGACGCACAGCCGTTCCCGTGTTAATGCTGCTGCATGTGGTTACCCGGCTGAAACTATCGGGAATTCATTTGTAAAATAAATGCATACGCCATGTGCTCCTTAGAGTTTAGCCATGAGTTATCAACAAATATTTATCACTAGGCGAACTGGCGCCAACTGGACACCACATATTGAGCACCATCACCTGGACACCAAAATGGGTACCAAGAACTGGGTGTCAATTTTTTTTGAACTGGGTATTAATTTTGTACTGTGGTTTTGGTGAGTAAATTCGCTGTTTTGGTATTATCAAACCATGTTCAGCACATGATTTTACTTGTGGGTACTGTCAAATAGATTCATGTTCAGGGCTAAAAAACTTTACAAAAGAATCTTTGTCTTTGTCTTTAAAATTCAAAGTTTGAATAGAAATTTTTGCTCCTAATCATATTTAGTGATGGAAATATTGAAATTTCGGGACTACCGGGACGGGACTTTTAAGAAAAAAATTTCGAGACCGGACCGGGACTTTTCAAAAATTTTGCCGGGACCAGAAAAAGTTTCGTTCGGGACTTCTAATACAGTCAACTCTCGGGAACTTATGCCGTTGGCCCCCCCCCCTCTAAATTTTCGAATAGTAACCCAGAAACACCTTCTAAACTGGTTTTTTCTGTTCAATAAGATAAAACAAACATTTCTTATCAGTTTCTAATCAATGAAACGAACTCTTTTTTCAGAAAAAATTGACTTAAAATCGTTTAAGGTACCATGGTCTTTTCATGGTATTTTCGACTAATCTTGGTCACATTAGATTAAGCTTAGGCTTCAGGCAAGGGTAGGCCAGCGTAGGTTAGGACGGACTCAAACATGTTTCCTTTTTTCTTCAATGTTTGAAAAGCATTTTTGAGCCCGTCCTAACGTACGCTTGCCTACCCTGGCCTAAGTCTAAATTTTTGAGCCTAAAAATTACCAAAAATACTCTAAAAAGACCATCTACCTTTGACGAGTTGAAGTCAATGTTTTAGAAAAAAATTAGTTCTTTTGATTAGAAACTGATTAAAAATGTTTTTTTTTTATCATATTGAACAGAAAAAACCAGTTTAGAAGGTGTTTCTGGGTTATTTTTCGAAAATTTAGAGGGGGGGGGGGGCCCAACGGCATAAGTGCCAACTCTCGGATAATCCGTCATTCGCTAATCCGTCACTCTCGATAATCCGTCACCTTCGTGACACTTTGTTTGGTTTTGCCTTAAATAAATTAGGCTAATCCGTCACTCTTGATTATCAGTCACCCCACGGCCGTCCCAAGGGGTGACGGATTATCGAGAGTTGACTGTAAAAGCATTGTTTCAAAAAACTTCATTTCACAATATTACATCACAAAAGATTTGAACGCCTGTAGTCGTATACATCCCGCGCCACCGAGAATAGCTGTTCACTTGGTACGCTTGTAGCTGGAGCTGATAAGTAGCGACGAAGCTATTTTCGCTAGCACAGGAAATGAACCTTCGTTTTTCTTTAAAAAAGTTGAGTTAATTGAACCTACTCTTTTTGAAAGACTAGAGACGAAGAAAAGACGAAAGACTTTGAAAGACGAAAGACAAGAGAAAAAATTGCACGAAAGCGAGAGATTGATAAGAAGAATAATGATAATTGGCGAAAAAGCTAAAATGTGTAAATTTCTTGACAATGAAATAAATAAAAAAGTCCCGAATTTTTTTCGATTTTCGGGACCGGGACTTTTACTCTGAAAGTTCGGGACCACCGGGACGGGACTTTGGCAAAAAATTTCTTCGGCGGGACGGGACTTTCGGACCGTCCCGTCCCGCTTCCATCACTAATCATTATTTGCTCTTAATTCAATAAGGAATAGATCAATTTTCTTCCCTGGATACGATAATGACGACAATCAGATTCATGTTCCAGTCTTGAAACTTCTATCCTAGAAGTTCTATCTTCAAAAACCTTGCAAAATAATCTTTTCTTTGAATAGAAAACCTCAAATCTTTCCATGACAAAATTGCAAAAAGGCTGTGTCCAATAATTAAGTCAACGATATTTAGTCTTGCTTGAAGTTGTTTTCGAAAGTGCCGCTCTTGTGACGCTCTCGTTATAAATTGCTCAGAACTGAAGAAAGAAGGTTTGCCGTTCAAGTCTGATGCAAACAAAGAGGGCATCTTACTGCAAGGCCGAACGTCGCGAGCTTGAAGAAAGAAGTGGCAAAGCTGCTGGTGTCGCTAGCTTCCTGTTTCCAAGCCAATGGATTCCTCGCCAATAGCTGCTAAGCAAAAGAAAGATCTTCCAGAGGCTAAGTCACGAAGAGAAAGTCTGGGAAGCTGCTTCCGTGGAGACTCCGAAAAAAGTCAATTCTTCTATCCGACCGTGCAACGAAGAAAAGATGGCTGTGTACTTCCTTCCGCCAAATGCGATCAGTGCTCCAACACAGAACAATAAGACCAGCAGTGCCACACCGCATCTTATGATGTACAGAACAACAACAAGAAGAAGGAAAAAGGATCTGATGACAAAGAGCAGTCCGCGCCAAAAATCTTTGCGCTGTGAGTTTCACTTTTGCAGAGGCTATTTAATAATCCATATGACCAAACTACTTTTAGCTACATCGAAGAATTGCTATTGAGTTGAGTCTGCTTCGAATTGGGGTTCGAGCGAGAGGTGGTTCTTTCAAGAGCAGCCAATACTCGTCGTCTCATCAAACCCGTGAAGCGGATCGGTACGCCGCATTGAGATTCATTGTCTTCACCGATCAAATCTCGTGTCGCATCTCCATGCTGCTCCTTCGCCTGGCGTCCGTTCGTCTGACCGTGGTTTCCGGAAGAGCTTATCCGCTTCGTCTGCAACTACAACGCATTGTAAACATTTTGTGGATGGGAATGGTGGCTTACGGAAGATGTTCTCTTTGGTGGTCGTCGTCTGCCGAGAAGCTATATGTTCAACTGCTTGTGGTGCTGGTCAAAGAAAGCAATGATCGTTTCTCGCCTTTCCACTGGGCCAATTCAGCAATAGTATGTCTTCCCGATGATTGTGCTTTGGCTTTCTTACTGTCGATGGCGAAGTGTTAAGCATTTGTACCTTTCCTGCCGTACCCTATCTATTTCCAGGTTCGTCTGTCTTACGAAGAATCACAAGATCTACTACCCGAGCATCCTTCTTTACAACTTCATAGGTTCGGTTGTTTGCAAATTTTGCAACATGATTATTGTTTTAATTCAGGAAGAATTCTCGGTCCACGCGGAAATTTTCGGTGCGCGTCGTTGGAAGCTCTCACCGGCTGTAAATTCTCATTCGTTGCAAGGCTCTGTCAAGATTAGAAGGTACGACTGTTTATTACGTCTTACCTTCTTCTTCTAGGATCCTATTCGTGAGTCTAAGCTTCGCAATGCTGTTGGCTGGGAGCATCTCAAGACGCCTTGCATGTTTCGATCACTGCTGAAGATGCCAATGAACACGTGTGTGATATGAAACTTCATCGTGCCTCTCCAATATCCCAGCGCTATCTCACGCCAATGTTTTGATGACTATAAGCGACATCAGCTCATTCAATTGGCTATCATCAATGGCACTTATCGGCCTTAAGTTCATCTTGTTTTGCCATTATGATGTTGTTTGGCACTGTATGTGTTCGTAATAAATGTAAATTGTCCCGTAGAGGTGTTTAGCGTGTAGTTCGTCCTGCGCCCTGTTAAATGTTCGGTTAAATTCTGATAAAAAAGGCAACCTAAAATCGATATATTAATATCTCGTCATCCCACAGGGCAGAGTGCGTGATGGTTACTATACCCAGATTATTCCCGGGTCCCGGATCATAGATTCAGACTCCGATAGAAAATCGGCCGAAGCTTATCAAAGCTAAAATTTTTTAGCTGGAGTATAGCATCTCTGGGTGACCCAAATCAACCCAAAATCATGTTTTTTTCGACGTTTTGCACCTGATTCATGCCCAAACATGTTTATAACGGTGGCGGTCGACACCTTTTTAAAGGAACATGATTTTTTGCGCGCATTGGCTTGTGAAAAATTTTGAATGGCGGGGACACTTTTCTCTCGTCTCAAACTGTACTCTTTGGAGTCGTCCGACATAACTATAAGAGTACCGTGCGAGAACGAAAGAGAAGTGTCCCCCGCCAATTTAAATTTCACACATGCCAATGCGCGTACTACATTGTCCTTTAATAAAAAATTCTTGAATAAAATTTGACCTCTTGTCTTGGGCGGCCAAAGTAAACCAACTTGAAAGTTTATCCAGATACCCTAAAAAATATAACTACCGTATGTAATGGTTTCTATTGTGATGAAGATTTGATGGTTCACTAACGATTTTGTTGATTGTTGAAGGGGCAGTGTATCTCTTGTCCGTATCTGGTTGCGCATGAAAAATGTTTTAATTTAAATTAAAACCACTTTCGGAGTTGCTCGTTTCGAATCCCCATTGCGTGTAAATTTATTTTTTTTCACATGTTTTTTGACATCTACAAAAATAATTGTCAGGATTTTTGTGAAACGGCCAGATTATCAGGCAAGATTCCACAAGCTAATAGCTAAGCTAACAGTAATAACCAGGAATAGGAATTTGACTTTCATCCGAAAATCGGTAATTTCTGTAAATCAAGCGATCCCAGCTAACCGATTTTTGAAGTATTTTTGAACGTTACTGTCTATTTCTATTCGATGTAGAGATTTTTTTTAGGGTACCTTGCCGTATTTCTCTAGAAAATGGCTAAAATGAAATAGACGGATAGATAAAATAGACATAAACCCAAAATATTTAGTTTCTGGCTGACTTCGCAAATTCAACGCAGTTTGTTTACTGAAAAAGCAACCCCGGAATATTTTCCAATCTTTTCGATATTTTTTTGCATAATTCAGCTCCAATCGCTGAAGACTGCGGTTTACATCCAGAGAGATTCGAACCAACAACCTGCGAAAGTGGTTTTGATTTGAATTTAAACGTTTTCCATGTGGGACCAAATACGGACAAGA